>CP139509.1:501003867-501479374 GCA_021014915.2 Artemisia tridentata subsp. tridentata
TTAAAAGGATTTTCAAAACTGCAAAAACATTGTGTTGATCTTGAAATTTCAATGCAACAATTAAAAGAAAAGTTCCAAATTAACCTTCCATCAAAAAATCCGGAATTACCTGACTTTCGGGAATTTTTTATGATAAATGAGTTGAAAGATCAGCTAGTGGCCAAGAACGCGACTATTACCATGTTAAGGACCAAACTAAGTGAATTGCAAGAAAAGGTCAATGATGATAAAACCTCACATAACTCAAAAAAATGTTGAGATACAGGCTGAAAATGATCACTTTCAAGCACAAAACCTAAGGAAAAGTTTCTCATTAGATTCTTGTAGGAATGACTTAAAGAAGTCGGCCAAGAACAGAGTGAATCTTAAGTCTATCAAACCATCAGTCTTGGGAACACCTTCTCCAAGGTGTGCCCCCCAAGTTGGTGAGACTAAGAGTTTGCCTAAATCAGTCACTTCACAACCTAGACATAAGGGAACATTAGCGAAGAGTCACTCTCAGGATAAGTCTCACATGATACCAACAAAGGAAGTTAATGTTCATATCATTGCATCCTCTACTTCGACAAACAATCACCATAGGCCTCTAAAATCAATGAAGCACCCTAGGAAGCCTTATAGATCTAGTGCTGAAAAACAAGAAACTTTCTCTCGTAAAAACACTAAGGTGCCTCAGAAACAGAGCATATTTAGAACGTGCCTAAAATGGTTGCCAACTGGTAGAATCTTTAAGCAAGTTGGTCGTCAGTGGGTACCTACTGACACGGAAAATGCTTCTAAGAATGTTTGCAAGAAATCACAGAGACAGGACCCCATAGTCACTAACCAATACATATGCGTACAAAATACTTATGATAGTGCAGGAGACGGTTTCCGCGTGCAGCTACTCTCACAGAATGCATCATGAAAAAACTCAAGGTGTGGCTACCAAAGGGGACATCAACTCCCACAGAGGAGGTTCGGAAAACCCACCGGTGATGTACGGGAACAATGACTTTTGAACAATTCAGTTCAAAACTCGTACAGATTTTACAAAGAAAATCTCAAGTATCCTTTTTCTTGGTGTATATAGTTTCTCCTATTTGATTGGTACATGTTTCTTGTATATATATAGTAGTATGTGTTCTTAGACAGAGAGAGGCATGTCTTCTGGATATCGATAACATTTACGACCCTAGAAATGTCATTCAATAATGACACGGGGTTTTAAATGAAGCTCGAACAGAAGTAGAATCCTAATAAGTAAATCATGTCTCTGTGGCTTGCTATTACTTTAGATAGCAACCCGCGCTTCATTTTGGGAAAGCACGTCGCCTAAAAGACGGCTGTTCCTCCAACAAGGTGATGTTCACCTGAGCATGGATTACCTCATATTCATGTTCATTCATACTGATGATTTTTTGTTGGCCTAAAGACGTTCACAGTTGATCTCACCAAGTGATAAATTGCTGTTCAATCAATGTCTAAATCTCTCTACAAAAGCTCAGTCATTGATTGAGGGGGAGAACAATAGCAATTTAAACTCGTCTATGAGTATTCATTGTGTAACTGACTGGGCTATTATTAAGTCCTTAGGAATTTAGTGTGTCGTATCTAATTTGGATGCCTATGTGAGTTAAAAGGTATATTGATTGGAAAGTCAGGGTCCACAGGTGTCATTTAGTACAAAGAGTAGAGTTAGGTGTAGGGTGTTAGAATTGTAACCTATGCGGTTTGTCAAAGCCAACAATGACAGGGACCAAATGTGTCATTAGGAGTTAGTTGTTAGAATTGTAACCTATGCGGTTTGTCTAGCCAACAAAGACAGGGACCAAAAGTGTCGTTAAGGTTAACTTCAATGTTAGGTGAGGATATTTAAGAATCAAAACGCATGCGGTTTGTCCCTCATCACTCTCTCTCCTCCATTATCAAACCGAACGAACCTCTCTTTCTTACCAAACTCACGATCGCTATTTTAATCCATCCCTCGAGATTCTTCCTAGGTAATTATCGACCGTCACCCATATCAGTAGGTCGTTACTTGTATCTTTCCTAGATTCTAAATGTTTTACATGGTTTTTTCTAGGTTGATTCGTACGGCTAATCTCTCGATCCTAGGTGTGTTTGTTATTTCTTGTTTTGATTGATGGGTTTCTCATTTTTGTATGTAATGATAAGTGTTATATGCTTAGATTGCTTCATCTTTCATGCTGTGCTTAGGATTGGTGTGATTTGTCGAATGATGTTTGACTCCAAAAGTCAAAATCGTTCTTGGGTCTAGGATTTGTTCAATCAGGTTTCGATTAGTAAGCCTCTAGGATAGAATGAATTTCTTTTCTCACTAATCAGATGAGAAATCTGAGGTGATAAATTGTTAAGTCGATTGTTTGCTCCTTTAAGGCTAGATCTGTTAAGTCGATTGATAGATGGGTTAAGTTAGAATGAATCTGGACCATGATGGGGTTGATTGTTATAAGCTCATGTTGTGTTGTTGTTGTATGTTTATACATTTGTATGGTAATGAATGAATTATCGATTTAGTGGTGTTATATTCGTCGATGCGGTTTGTCTGGCATATGTCAATTGTTTGCAATGTGTAGTGAGTAAACACTGTATGGGATTATGTGATTCATTTGTGAAGTGTTTGGCGTGTCATGAGGTGTTTGCATAATGTGAAATCTGTAATTAATACTCTCTACATGATCTAGGGTGTAGGTTGCTTTAAGGTTAGCTCATCGGTGCTATTTGTGTGAATATGTTTGAATGCTGTTTGTCTATTCATCATGGATGCGGTTTGTTGGTGCAACTATGGATAATGATTTGTCCGCTTAATCACAAACGCGGCTTGTCTGTTTAGTCACAGACGCGGTTTGTCTGTTTAGTCTCAGACGCGGTTCGACTGTTTAGTCACAGACGCGGTTTGTCTGTTTAGTCACAGACGCGGTTTGTCTGTTTAGTCACAGACGCGGTTTGTCTGTTTAGTCACAAACGCGGTTTGTCTGCTTAATCACAAACGCGGTTTGTCTTTTTAAACATGAACGCGGTTTGACTGTTTCATAACTAACGCGGTTTGTCTAAACTGTCATGAATGCGGTTTGTCTGATTGATCATTAATGCGGTTTGTCTATGATTATGGATGTTGTTTGTCTACTTGGTCATGGATGCAATTTGTCTGTATTGTCATGTTATGTCTATACGTTTGTCTACATGCTTACAAATGCAGCTGTGCAGTTAATACTTTATAATGTGAATGATGGTTGCTGCATTTTAGGTCTCTCACAATTGGGTGTTACTTGATCTACTGTAGTCTTTTGTTATGTACACATAGTCTCTGTGCTAACCTCAAGGATTGATTCCCATCTAACTTGCATAGACATACTTTCGTTCTGTGAATGTGTGTGTAGATACAATGACAGATACAGGGATCACTACTTCCTCAGAACCAAACCCTGCAGTTCCTACACCTGTTCGCACAGATGAACAAATACTTCCTAAGAACAAATGGATCCCTATTGGAAGGAGCAACTGTTATGTCGATGTGACAAGACCTCAACCCAATCCTATTTACAAGATATCTGTTGATATCTTAAAGGAGACCAACTTCTTCAGAGCATTCACTGCATGTGCAACAGTTCCGTCTATATACATTCAACAGTTTTGGAATACGATTGAACTCAACAAAGACACTGGTAATTACCACTGTCAGTTAGATGAACAATGGTACGAGCTGACATCAGACACCATCAGAGAGGCTCTTCAAATATCACCTGCTGTCATTGATAAACCCTTTACCCAACCTCCTACATCCGAGGCTCTCGTCCACTTCGTTAATGATCTGGGTTATCCATCAACCGTCCTCAAGGTGTCGGCGGTAGTCACCAGTGAAATGTATCAACCATGGAGGACATTCGCCACCATTCTCAATTTATGTCTTACGGGGAAGACTTCTGCTTACGAAAGACCTAGGGCTCCAGTGCTTCAAATTCTATGGGGAATCATAAAACGTTCCAACATAGATTTCGCTGAAAGGATCTGGGAAGAATTCGTTCACTCCATTCACACCTTCCTAGAAGACAAAGCAAAACTGGAATCTAATCTGGCCAGCAGGAAGACAGTGAGGAAGATGTTAATTCCTAGCATCAGATTCACTAAAATGATAATCCATCATCTCTACTCTCTTCACAAGTTCCATCCTAGAACTGATTCTCCACTTCATTTGTCCTCTGAAGAATTTGTTCTGGGAAATCTCAAATGGGCTGCTAAAGGGGCCAAACAAGAAGTCTTTGGAAAGCTTATTCCTGAGCCTCTTATTTCAGATAACATTCGTCAAGCCTCCTATTATAAGGAATATCTGAGCAAAGTAGAGGGATATCAAAAGTCTCTCTCTGAGAAGGTAAGAAGTGAAGCCGAAACCCCTGAACCAGAAACCCAGAAATCCATCAAACAAACCCAATCTAAATCAAAATCAAAGAAAAGAAAGGATGCACCCACAGAAGTTGAGGGATCTAAGAAAAAGAAGAAGATCAAGAGGAAGGCATCAAGCAAGAAGTTGAAATCCAAGAGAATCAAGACGAAAGGTCGAGATGATGATGAAGAGATGGAGGGACCTGAACTAGGTCTAAGAGATGAAGAAGATCCGGATCTACAACAAGCTTTGGAGCTGAGTGCAAAAGAACACGCTGAATCAACAAAGAGTTCTACGAAAGGAGTTGTCCTTAGAGAACCTGTTGTTGAGAGCAGTAAGCCATTGCCTGAAGTAGAGGGCAAAGGTAAAGGAGTAGCTACAGTGGTCCAAGCTGCAAAGACTCTTCTTACCATATCATCTCCGGCATCCAAGACAACAACACGATTTGTGCTCAGGAAGCGTGATCAGGGATCATCCAGAGCACTTGATCTTTCTGAAGAACATCAAGAAGAATCACCAAGCTTAGAAGTTGCTCAAGATTCCAGTGATACAGAAAGCGATGAACAGTTGTACAAGGAAAAGAAGGTGGAGATGAAGATCACACATACAGAAGTAAAGGACCCACAAGATCAAAGTGAGAATCAAGAAGAGGAAGTCCATAAGGAAGCTGAGTCTGGTAACGTTATTAAAGAAAAGAAGGAGGAGATGAAGGTCACACATACTGAAATTAAGGATCCACAAGATCAAGGTGTGAGTCATGATGAGAAAGTTCAGAAAGAAGCTGAGTCTGATAACATCATTAAGGAAACTCATGATCAGATAACAACCACTACAGAGCCTCCACAAGAAATACAACATGAAGAATTCGTGGCTTCCACATACCCGGGGGTTCATGAGAATCTGAAAATGAAGGAGGATGAGCAATCTCACCTGAATGAACCAACAGGGTCTACTGGCACTCTATCGTCTCTGAAGAACCTTGACACCGACTTCAACTATGGTGATCAATTCATCCTGGATAAAGACAACGACAACACCACAGAGACTGACATACCACATGATGATAAGGAAGTAGAGTCAATGGTGTCCGTACCAATCAAACAAGACATGTCTGGTATTAATTCTATGACAATTCCTGTATCCACTACAGCAACTATCATAGTAGATCCCTCACCAGAAGCAACACCAGCGACACCCATCCCTCCAGAACTACCATCTGATTTAGCATCACAACTAACTGCCGCCACAAAGCTCATTGATGACATGTCACGGAAGATGAATAATTATGAGCAGAGACTACTTAATGTGGAAAAGCTTAATATAGATCAAAAGGTGGCTCAAGCTGTGAATGATCAAGTAGAGGAAGCGGTCAGATGGGCAATGGAAGCTCCTATGAAGATACGATTCAGAGATCTTTCTACAACTGAGATGAAATCAATCCTCTATGACAGAATGTTTGAATGTGGTCAGTATCAAGGCCACGAAGATCATCAACGGCTTTATGAAGCTTTGGAAATATCGATGAGTCGTGATAATCAGGATTTCCTCATGGCTGAGCTTGAAAAACAACGGAAGAAGAAGAAAAGGAGACAAGATAAACCCAGTACACCCCCTGGCTCTCCACCACATCCTCCTCCACCCCCTCCACCTGGTGGTGGATCTGGAGCAGCAAAGATGTCAGGAGCTTCAGAATCCACTCAAGCTCAATCTCATCATCATCCAACTGAATCCTCTGGTGGTAAAGACCAAGTCACTACTTCTTCTGGGCCCAAGCACATCTAAGAGTATTTCAAAGGCAGGATCGCTTGCGTGGACCACAGTTGATGACAAATTTAAGCCCTCGTTCTCGCCAGTTCCTGAGGATTTTGTCATGAATGAGGAATCGGTTGCAGATGATTTGTCTACTCAAACTGATGAAGAAGATGTCTCAGCTAACACCAATATCCCAACTGTTGATCCTAATCAGAAATGGTGGTTGGAATTCTTACGCACAGACAAACCTGATGACTCAGAATCCTCAAGAAAGCGACCCACCAGGAAGATATGGAATCTTGGATAAAACCTGTATCTGAAGAAGATCGAGAACCAATTCCTGAACCTAATTGGTCTATACCATCATCAGACAAAAGCATTCCTGTAAACAATTGGGCAGCTACTATTGCTTCGCAACATAACTCTCCATCAGAGAACTCATTGCTGGCAAAGACTAATGACATGGGGGCATTTATTAGTTGGTTCTGTAAAAAGAAAGGCATTACAAATCTCACTCCTCAAGACTTGGAAGGTCCTGCATATGAAATCGTCAAAGTGTTTCATCCTGATGTGCATCATCTTCAATATCAAATGGAAGAATGTCATAGACTATTTACTGATCAAGTTGATGACCGGATTCTTTCCTACGACATCAACCGACCTCTTCCCTTTGATGGTCCACCAGGTCAAAAGAACATTCAAGCAGATCTCTTCTTTAACAACGATCTGAAGTATCTCCGGTTCGGGAATAATGGTGATCGTCAGGCATTATCCATTTCCAAGATGAAGGCGGCTTACTACCCTGACGTTGGGCTGGAACAAATGGTGCCTGATCAAGTATGGTCAGATGAAGAATACAAGTTTGAACTTACTGCATCTTATGGGGTCACACATTGGTGGTTCCACAAGAAGAGATTCTACATTGAACGACACGCCGGAGAGGGTAGTCGTCAGGGTATACGCTCACATCTAAGAATCTTAAGTGTTATCAAAGTTGATATTCACCCAATGTATGGATATGAGTATCTTAAAAGGATAGTGCTTCGTCGTGCTGATCAAAAGGAGTATATCATTTCTGAAAGCGACTTCAAATATCTATCTCCGAGTGACTTCGAGGATCTCTTCCTTCTGAATCTTCAAGGGCACCTGAATCATCTTCCACCTCGCGACAAGAAGGCGCTTGCGGCTGCTGTTAACTTGTGGATCCGGGGTCTTGTCATCAGACAAAGGGTGAGTGATTTTCAGCTAGGGATAGAGAGCTATCAGACCAAACTCAATCTCACTAGGCCAAATTGGGAACGTAAGGGTCTCGAGTACATTCACGACTTTAAAGTCATCGAATCTCCAAGAGCAGTCAAGTTCACTGACCAACATGGAACTCCTATGATGATGCAACTCAGTGAGATTCATAAGTTCAGCGATGGTACCCTGCGAATGATCGATGAAGCACTGGATTTCAGGATTAAAGACTTCAAGTTAAATCCTCACAACCCACAATTGAAGACTCAGTTCTGGACTGATCTGGATGTACAAAGGAGCAAAGAGTTTATGAGAACCATAGAGCGTAGACTGAAAACAAGAAGGATCTTTCGCAACCTGGAAAGCTTCGTTGGGGGTAGAGTTCGTGAAGGAGATTACAGATTAATGGAAAGAACGACATGAGCTGATTCACTCCATATGTGGTCTTTGTAGTGATGTTATTCTTTTGTTAGGCACTTGTAATTTAACAATGTAATTTCATCTAATCTTGTAACACTCTATGTGTGATCTGTGTATATTGACAAGTAATTCTCCCTCTTAGTTTAAGGGGGAGCATAGTATGTTCTCATCATCAGAATGTATTAAACCTAACCACATTTTCTCCCAAATTTTTCTAAATGTATTTAAATCAATTGGGATCACAAATCTCAAATGGTTTGAAATTTTTGATCGGGGGAGAGAATGTGATTTAAATAGGAAATTCTGATAAAATGTGATGATTTTGGAAGTTAATGTATGCTCTCCCGTATGTGCTAAACCATTTTGTATATCAAGGCACACATTGAGGGGGAGCAAAATGTTTTGGTCATTAAAGCAAGCTCTTCCATATGTGCGAAAAACTTTTTATATAGATGCACATATTGAGGGGGAGCAAATGGTTTTAACATAACAAAGGATTTGGCATCTCACGTGAGCAAGGCTCAGACTTCACCAATGAATTGACGATTGCTAAAGTCAGTAGTCGAAAGGACATGTCCTGGACGGGTAATAATTTCAAGCCAGTTTATCTGGTGATGTAAGCGTGTCTCGCAAAGGACGTGTCTGAGTAGAATGTACCGATTTCGAGCGACTTTCCTTGAATGTGATCTGGACGGGTAATAATTTCAAGCTAGTTTACTAGTGATGTAAGCGTGTCTCGCGATGATCATGTTCTTGGAAAATCAATCAATTCAAAAAGTGCGAGCTCTACCTAACATGTGCAAATTTATAAAACAATCAACCGAGCACATGTTGAGGGGGAGCATTTGAAAAATATTAAACTCTCAAGTGTTTGCAAAAATGTGTTTCAAAATCATGAATACTTTGAGAGATTTTTCAAAGATTTGGTTTGGCAATCATGGATGAATATCAAAGACCGACCATTTTTAATTAACGCATGGAGTTATAAGGATGGTTAGGTTAGGTTCAAGTTCCCATGATCCCGCCAGAGCCGGAGGGATCTACCCAGGGATAATCCACTAGTTAGTGTAGAAGTCCTTAGGTATGATTAAAAAGGAGAAAAGTGGATAAGGGAAAAGTGCCGACTGAGATGGAGCTAGTACTGGAACAAACCCAACAAGGTGCTGGTTATGAAGTCTCGGTATGCACTGAAGGGGTTGAAGAATGAAAAAGAATTGTAAAGAGAAAGGGTGAAAAGAAATAGCCCTCCTTACAACTTAGGCAGAAACCGGGTCAATACATATGCTGTCAGAATCACATAGTTGATTGCTGGCATTGAAGACAAAGTATCATGGACCCAGTGATACGCTGCACAGCCCTCCCTAGCCACTCAAGGTCCCTCAAAGGATTCTTGTTTCAATTGTCACGGAGTTCAATACATTCCTATCGTCTTTCTCACTCCGAGTTAGATGATATTGAATAGGTGGCAGTCCTCTCCAGCCTCCGATCACCAAATCAAAACGCACAATTGAGTCTAGAGCCACGAGATGCATAATAAGATCTCATAGGAACACGAATTGTTTCTACACTGGTTGTTCAACATTAAGGACACCAGGTGTAATCTTAAGAGTCCTACGCAGATCTTAGCAATCTGCCAGAACATTTATGAGGGAATTTACAAATGTAATTCTCAATGATTGAATGGAAATTCCTGCCAGGGTCAACATCAAGCAGCCCTGAAAGCAGGTCACTTCGGTAATTCCTCGTGAATTACGCTTAGTGGTCGCGGCGGTTTCAACCGGTCTACAGTCGTGGAGTGATCTCCAGCGACTCACCTAATCGTTGATTTACTACGGTAAAATCTTAAAAAGCCCTCTGTGGGTTTTCGATTAGGAACGGTCTTGGTAAGGATTAGAGAGAGTCTTCACACTATGCTGTTGACTATCTCGAAGTCCTAACTTGTTAGTACCGGTCGAATTATTGCTAACTGTCGTATGCAGGAATATCTGGCGGTTGTTGCTGTGGAACGCTGTAGCTGGTTGCTGTTGTAGCTGGTTGCAGAAAAGATGCCAATCCATCACCACATGTTCACACCACATCATCATCAAAGAAGTCATGATCACCCTAAAAGACCTTCAACACAGCTTCTGCTAACTCTGATGCTGAAGATCATGACTCCATATCGTGTGAGCATGTCGACTCTAAGTATATTTCATCACATGGAGATTTACTACTGAAAGATGACTTGGAGACTCAAGTGGGATGATAACTCCAAAGAATCAACAAAGATCATCCAAGACAAAAGAAAATGTCATCTTAAGATTTGCTGCTGCACAATGATCAAGGAAAATGAAGAATCAATTAGTACGAGCTATGAAATCAAGATCCAAGGATGAAGTGCTAGAATTCAGAACATGACTTCCGGGGTGACCTCCCTTAGGGGGAGATTGTTAGGAATATGAATATTCAGCTGAAGACTCGGTCACCCCGAGTACTTATTAGCACATCATAGCTCGTAGGATTATCAGTAATATTATTAGTATTATTAGTTTTATTAGATTAGTCGTATCTATAGTTGTGGAGTGGGTCGGGGCTTTCCCCACTGTCAGCTCGCTCCACAGTCCACTAGGGACATATTATGTAATAGTATAAATACTCCCTTCCCACCCATGGGAAGGGTTGGACCTTTCAAGCTAATAGATTACAAGTTACTTTCTCTCTCTAAAAGGCTCCCACTTTCTCACTCTAAAACCTCTTATATTCGATCCAAACTAAGTCTCATACAAGTGTTCTTTGCATTGTGAATACCCTACAACCTCGATCTAGAAGCTAGGTTTATGGAGAAACCTTCGTAAATAATGAATCACTTGAGACCTATAGTGGAGACTACATTGAATTAAATGATCTTAATTTACCAATAGGAATCAATGATCAATTTATGGAGGATTTTGAACCCGAAATTGAAGAAGGAGAAATTATGGATATACCTAGAGTCAATATGATCAACACTAAGAATTATGATGAATTTGAAGGATATCCTAGTTTCTGTGATTATGGTAGAAAGATCCATGTTGATTGTGCTTATAATTTACAATTTCCTTGCATGATAGGATTTAAACAGATTAGTGCCAACTTTTTCCCTATTTTACCAATTAATGTAATGTCAAGAGATTTCTATAATTCTATAATGAAAAACAAAATTGAGTATAGAGGGAAAAACGTAGTTGGAATGTTCATGAATGTACCTATTTTTGTTGGAAATTTAACTATTGTTACAGATTTCACCGTGGTGGAAAACATGGATGCTTATCGTGATATTGAGATGGGTGACGTGATCGTTGGGAAACCATTTTGTAAGGAGGTCGATATTAAGGCTAAAAGATTTGAAGGAAAGATCACCTTTCAAAGTGGAAGCAACGTTATCACTTACATGATGCCTCGTGCTCACCCAAGGTTTAAACATGCCCCTAACAAATTTTGTTACAAATTTACACCATTTCTTTTTGTAGATGAAAATGACGCTGAGAAAGGGATCGAATATCCGTACCAAAAGATGAAAGGATTCTACAAAGGTGTACTTGAATTGGGGCCGGAATATGTTCGTGACGAAGTAATTCGCAACTACATCGTGCACGGACATGTGGGGATCAATAGATCTAAATAAGGAGCTGAACGTGAGTCTAACTTGAAGACTCTGGAATAAAGACAAGTGCTGACCGGGAGACAACCCGGAGAATTTTTACTTTTCTGTTCTATGTCGAGTCTGTCAGACCTGCAGAAGATGCGGCGCATCACCTGCACTGGTCATATCTTATTTAATTTTCTGCATTTTTATTTTTGACTTTAAAAACTTTCTGTCAGTATTTTAATGCGGCGCATCCCTGGTTAAGGATGCGACGCATCTTTTATTCTGATTCGTATTTATTCCAGGCTCGATACGGCGTATCTTCTTCCATAAGATACGGCGTATCGACTGACCTGATGATTTTTAGTTTTTTTTTTTTTTTTTTTTTTTTTTTTTTTTTTTTTTTTTTTTTGAAGTTTTATTTTTACTAACTACTAATGTATTATGCAAGTTTGAACCTTCTTAACTCAGTTGTGTTTAAGTCTTGATGGTATTATAGATTCCTGCATTCTTATGGATACATCAAATATGAAGCTTAAACGTTCTCATCCACAAGAATGATGATTTTTGCTCTTAAACGAATAATGGAGGATCATACCGAGCAAATCTCAGGGAGTTTTTCTGTTCTAATTCTTTTATTTTCCAGTTTTTAATCTTTGTAACAAACAACGAGGACATTGTTTAACTTAAGTGGGGGGATTGGAGAATTAGAACACTTACTTGTCCTAAACTTTTTCAAAATATGCTTAAAATGAGCTTAATATATCAAAATTTAAAATTTTTAGCATGTTTTTGTTTAAAGTCTAAATTACATAACTGCACACATAACATTATTTCCAAAAATTGTGAACTTTTCAAAATTCACAAATCTATGAGTGTGCCGGTGACTTGTAAACTTTAGAACTTGGCTTGTATACTATTCGAGACCACCATAATAAGTATTATCTATATAATTGGAATGACTTGTCTAAATTGGTAAATTTCTAGGATTACACCCAAATAGCCTTTATATGTTATGTGATATTAGCTAACTAGACTGGTTAGTTAACCCTCGTATAAACCCTTTTGTTACTCTCACTTTTAGAGTAAGATACCCCTAGAAAAACACTCAGAGCCATTCCTTTCGTTTCTTACACCTTTGTTATAATGTTTCGATACACCCTTACACCTTAGCCTACCCTGTAGATTAAAATCCGTGGTTGGTTAATAGCTTTAGGCAAAGTGTGTTTCCTTACATTACCTGTGTTCGCGTGCGTAATTCATTATCTTTGGTTGAGTCAGGAAATTGCACAATGCAATTAGTATGAAAGTAAATATTGTATATCTTTGAGTTTATTTTTCGTGTGTTTACCACTTTCGCTATTACAGTTATTTCTGAAAGTATGAAGAGTATGGAAAAATTATCCGAAAAATGGTGATAGAAAAGTTGTGAAATTTTACACATTTCATTGAAAAAAAAAATCGAAAAAAAAATAGAAAAGAAAAAGAAAAAGGAAAAGTTGGAAGTTTGTTTTAACCAACTTATGTAAAGTTTTGTATTAAGTGGTCGATATCACCACTATTTGTTTATATATTATATTTATGGATTGAATGGGAGTTGGCCGTTATGGGAACGCCAACTAAGGTTATTCTTTGATTGAGACCTTGTTGAGTATAATTCGTGTCTACCTAAAGCGTGTGTTTCAAGTGTTAAAGCGTGAGTTATTCAATGATATGAGTCTTATTCATGGGATGGTTGGGAAAGTAATTTACCACACTTAGGATTTTAATTTATCTGTTTTGTTTATTTTTCATTTTACACCAATTTGTATCCCAAATATTATCCATACCCTACATCGTTCTTCATCCAAACCTTTGATTTATTGAGATTAGGGATTTGAGCAATCTTAAGTATCGTAGTCGTGGATTCGGCTATGTATTTATGATTTTGTCGCCCTTTTGATATAATATTATTGGTGAAGATTACTTGATCCTATCTTTAGCCCATTCGAGTTAAGGATTTGAGCAATTGCAAGTATCGTGTTCGTGGATTCGATCATGTATTTGCGATTTTGTCGCCTTTTCTGGGATGTGAGATCGATAGAGATTAAGAAGAATGATTAACCCTTAACCAACAAACCCTTTTTTAACCGCTTTAGACTTGTTATTCCTTGGCTTTAGTGGGGAGATGCGTATACTTGCCAAGCTTATGATAGAATATTCGTCACGACTGGACAGTTAAACGATTAGATTTGCTTTTATCAAAATATTTTATTTTATTTCTAATTCGTTAAGTGTTTGGTTGTGCAATTATGACAAAACGAATACATGCTTAAATATAAAAATAAATCCTAATATCTTTTAGGATACATTTTTATAAGATTTATTCTAAGGTTTACTTGGGGACAAGTAAAGTTCAAGTGGGGGGATATTTGATGAACTCAAATAAGTACATTTTATTACCATCATTTATCCTATTTATTTGACTTGTTTTATTATATTATCTGTGAGAATTGATACGTTAATGTTTACTTTTGTAATTCTCAAGTAAAAACAAGTACTATGTGAAACTTGGCGATTTTGGACTAATTATGGAGCAAAACAAGCAAGAAGTTAAGAGTCTATTGAAATGTACAAGATCAAGATCATTCTGCTCTAGATACGCCGCATCACACTTCTTACATACGGCGCATCACTATCAAGATTTCACAAGTTACGATCCAAGACAGCAAAGGACATGCGCCGCATAGATAAATGGAGTTACGCCGCATCTTAAGGCGGTGTACGAATATTCCTGAATATATTAATCTTGGACCCCACGCGAAGTTAAGTCAATGCGCCGCATCTACTTATTCTATGCGCCGCATCTAACCCTCAGACAGAAACTATAAATACCCCAAAGTCAGACGAATTTTGTGTGCAATATACTAAGTACGAGACTTAGCAAAAGACAGAAGAAACCCTAGGACGAAGTCAGACGCATTAGCAGCACAAGACACACCTTGAACGAAGATACAAGAGCTGTAAGAAGGTCCTGCATGTATTCAATTCATTAAGTAGTTTTGTTTTATTGTATTAGTACACTTTAATTCATCAGGATTGATGGGCCGATTCCATGTGACTACGGAAAACCATGGGCACCCCTTAAAATTGCTTTCCCATTAATTAAAGTTTATATGTTGATGTCTTTGGTGACTTTTATTAGTGCATTGATAACCTCTGTGTCTAGCTGAGCATTGCTTGGGTCGCCATGCCCCTTCCTCGCCTATTTGTTTCAGCATCTCTTTAATAAATAGGATAGACATAAGTAATCATTAAGGGTTTACTCGCCAATAAGATTAGAGCCAACGAGAAAGGTTTACTTCTCGATGCGTCGCATCGAACTATACACTTCATATAAAACTAGCAATAAAACAAGTGACAAGCTACTTAATTATCAGGACAGGTCTTCTTATTGTCTCGAGTATCTATCTGTGTACGTGTGTGCTAATCGCTGATTCGTGCTCATTAGTTTAGTTTATTATTTAATCATAACCAAACCGGGCCAGTCTCTCAGGCTGAACCCCCTTGCGTTAGATTAGGTTGTATAGCTAACTTAAGATATTAAAATACTGATTAGAATAACTAGATAATACGTTCCACTCTTAGTGATCAACACTCTACTTACCATTATATTCATACTGACCGGGTACACTGCTCGTTAAAGTGTGTGTTATTGATAAGTCGGCTAAATATAAATTTAAAACTTGAATACTGCTAAAACCACAACGACATCACGCGCGCACCAAGTCTTTGGAGCCGCTGCCGTGGATATAAAAGAATTAGAGCAATACACACGCACATCAAACATATAATGGTCAAATCATGTGATTTAGTCACAAATAATGAACTGTTATGAATTAACTATTAGGGCAAATTTACCGTTTGTCACACGCAGGACAATCCTCAGTGACCGATGCCAATCATTGAAATCTTTGCCAGTCAGTTTTTTTCCTCTCAAAATGACTTTTGAAAGCGGAACTTAGTAGAGCGTTTTCGGGTTGAGCCATTTCTACAGAAAAAGTTCAAATATTAGTATTTTCGATAATACATTTTTCAAGAAAAGAAAATTACCCAGGTAATAAACATATAACCATTTAATTCTCTTGAAAACTAGGATCCAACTTTCCATAGTTTCACTACATCAGTTGATCTGCTAGTAGTAAAACTATAAAAGATGGTAACTTGTCGTACAATAATCGGCAAAACAATTTCCGACTCCTAGATCATTATGGGAATTACATTTGCCAAAAAACAATTTTGCAATGTAAGCATGTTTCTTCCCATCTCATGCTTTAAGTTTCAAGGTCTCACTTACAACTTAATTAAGTCGTCTAATTTAGAAACTGTAAATACTCCATGTCACGGTTTCACGCCATGGAAATTTACCTTGTCATTAATATTTAGGTCAAGGTCTCACTTACGCTAAATATTAACTCCAAGCGTCTCTTATAATTAGATAGCATGGACTTAAATTTTAGGGTATTTATTTTGATGTGACAATCAAAATATGTACGAAGAAGCATGCACACATCTTCGTATCATAAGTTTTCAAAACAATTTTAATTTACCAATTCGGCTAAGAGTTAAACCAACAAAGTTTTAATTGAGGTATTGGGTTCACCAATCAAAGAATTACCTCCAATTATCGCCCACTATATCCTACTGCTGCATGAGTCAAAAGACCCAAGTTATTCGGATAATTACCACAAAAGTGGCGCGTGGAATTGAGGTCAATTCACCCCTAAGATGCTTTGCACATATAATAGTGGTACTTGGTAAGTCCAATTTGACGCACAAGCAAGCGGAGAGACAGAGTAGAGTCTCTTTAAAGGCCACAATTTAATGCGAAACCAACCTTATACCCACCTTATAGTTTGTCAAACTAGGTCCGCCGTTCAACTATTGGTACAAAACTCATCATTCAATCAAAAGTTTATGATTCTAAGTCTTAAAAATTATATGTTATAAATTATAAAATTGCTAGTCTCGCCTGAGAGCAAATTACCGTGCGAAGTGAACCACTGTCAGCACATGAGACTTGGCAATATATAATTTAACACATCAAGGTTTCATAGTTATTATGTCAATTTATTTTCTATTCAAAAAATCACCCTCTTTTTGCTTACAATTCAACAATAATTTAAACAAAAAAGACAAGTAATTTTAATAAAAATAAACACATAATAACGCATATAATCTTAACCATTAAATCATATAGCCACATGCAAACCTTTTGATAAATCCTATTAATAATCTATATGTGAATTTATTATGTATATAATTACTAAGACTCCCATTGGTTTTCGAGCGCATTGTACCCAATGGACCACATACACCAACAAGTTGGTAGCGTAAGCCTTATTAATTATATACCACGTTGCACATAAAAGATTCATTAATTTAATATAATTAGGTCTTCCCTAATTTTAGATTTATCTAAAACATGTAGCAAATAAATCAAACCCTAATCCATGATTACCTTGCATGAAGATCATGGATTAGATCCAGGAACGTAACCCTTTACACACATAAACACACATGTTTCCTAATTTAGGGTTACAAAACTAGCTTTTTATTAAAAGAGGGTCGAACCCTCCCCCCCCCCCCCTCCCCAAAAAAAATTATGATTCGATTTTTTGTATGTATAAAAACCCCTAGAAAAAATCGACTAACATGTTAATTCAAATCAAAATTCAATTTTTATGCGTTTCGGTAATACAATTACATATTAAACGGCTCGTGATGCCACTATTAGAATTAAGATATCATAACAATTATATAACTTAAATAAACACACATCAAAGCAAGTAGCGGAAGCAAGATCATATATTTAACATATAAATTGATTAACCGAAAACTAAAGATAACGTACCTTGATCCTAGCACAAACAAGGATCTAACTTCTCTTTTCTTCTCTTGAATTAACAATAGGATTAACGTGAAACCTCTTACCGTTTTGTTTCACAATCCAAGATGTGTTTACTAAAGTAAGTAAACTACCATGTCTTGTACACACGTACTATAACCAATCAATGCTAGATGCTAGTGTAAAGACACAAGAAAACCAAACAATTTGTTTACTTGAAAAACTATGGTTCGACCCACAAGAGTAAAAGTCAACCGGTTTTGAGACAAGGAAGAAGAAAAGAAATCTTAGGGTTATAGCAAGTATGCACTAGGTGAAAATTAATAACCCTTTGATTTGTATTTATAGTGAAACATTACTTGAAGGACAAGATGTGACGATTTAGGGTTATAGAACCTAATGCCAATCGGTTAGCCCATCCAATGGGGTTTCTAGATCCTTCTTGTGCTTCTAATTTCACTAACGGTCCTTCCTTTATTCACTAACGGTCGTTAAGCAATTTCGTTAATTACTTAACGTCCGTTAGTCCATATTTCGTGTCCAAATAATTAAATATATCACGGTTATATATATATTAATTATTTACATTGATCATTCATACGTAAAGTGTACAATCCCATGGTCCCGGGTTCGATTCTAGTCATACACGATTAATATTTTTCCGTTAAACTCTAACAAGAAATTGAAGGAAGAGCGTCGTTGTTAGCGGCTGTTGATTATTATGTTAGTATGCATACGGACATCTTCATTTCAGCTTCACCAGGCAATATGCACAATGCAATGGTATGTATGGTTGACCTCATTCAACATATTCTCTACCTTTTTATTTGGATATATTTAGGAATGACCCTATAATTCGCAATATTAACTATTTTAGGAAACAACAAAAAGGTAAAATTGCATAATATTTGTAAAACTATTTTGACTTTAATCACAATTTTTTTTTTGTCATAATTTATGATTTTTTATTGAAAATGTGAAAAATATTCCAAGTTTTTGACTTATTTGAGAATTTTATTTCGCAAAAATTTAATTTGCTAATTTTAAGGTCATTTGTGGATATGGATGAATAAAATGATTATTCCTTCATTTGTATAGGGGTTCACACCAAAAATCCATTCAGGTGATTTCGAAAATATGCAAATATGACTGTTGTACTTCACGTTCTCATAGAAAATTGCTCATTTTGCAAAAAAATTCTTGCATTTTCAAAAAGAATGTTGTTTTGCTTTAGAAACCGCTATTTCAACCCATTTAAATAAAAAACGGATAAAGTCTGGTTGACTCTTATTGATAAGGAATCTAACGGGCCAAATATTTAGTTTAATGAAAAAGTGAACGGGTTGAATGTCGTCTGAAGTGTATTCGAATTCAAAAAGACTTGGGACAAAACTGTGTTGGTGTCCAAATCCAACCCATCTAAAGGGCCTTTTTGACCCTTACTTATAAAACGAATCATTGTTCCTTGTTTTTCAGCTAGGGTATCGAGCATACAAAAACATGAAGACTATCAGACCAAATATGGTGCTCTCGAGCCAGTGTTAGCATAGATTTAAAATGATGGTCATTTCGTATCAACAACTTTGTATTGTGTCGAGTTGATTTATGATAGAATAGAAAAAAGGGCTCTTGGTTTTGGACTAAGCTAATAACCTAAGTTATAAGTTTATATAGTCCATTACATGTATTATAGAAATGTCCAATAACCAAAGCCCAACCGAGCCCATCTTAAAGACCATAGGCTCGGCTACTTGTAACTATAAATACTCACTTCCCACCTCATTTGTATGTGTGCTTCAAGAGGTGTAAAGGTGGGAGTGTGTGTGTTTTTATGTATTTTCTCTCTTCATCTTTAATCTAATATCATTCGGTTTATACATATACATCATACGATCCATCTTGTTCTTGCTAGTACCATTTGTATCTTATATTTAGTGTGTGATAAAGATTGATCTTGTGTCTTACAAGCCATCTCTTTCTCGAAACTATGGACTGGCCTGAGTTTTAGTGGGCTATACAAAACGCGCATAAGAATAGACAAGGTCAAGTTAGGTTAAGAAAGGAGACACAATCCATATATACCTATCCAATACCAGATTGTATGTGTCAACAACATTAATTGGTTCTTTTTTCAGTTTTGTAGAGTTAGAGAAATGTGTGTAAACGAGCACATATAACAGTAAAACACAAATTCGATATGTATTTTTGCTTCTCTCTGAGGGCGTTATGTGCATCTACGATATTTTTTATAGGGTCGCAGGTCGGTAGGTGAATGATGCAACATCTGGTTTGGTTTGCAAGTGTTAATCCAAATGTATGTTTCGCATGTGTATTTTATTGTTGTTGATTAGTTATATCGGATTTTGCTATACTAGATTTGTTGTTACGTGTTATCTATGGGAGGGTGTTTTAGGCGACTTACACAGTCAAATAGATTGAACTATATATGGACGTCGTTATCAAGGAGTGAAATTATATGGCACAACCATTACCGAGAACAAGTATATGGGATCTACTTCGGATATCACAAGGATTGCCGCACGTCAACCATAGTTCCTATCAATGCCATGGTTCCTAGCCATCGGATATTGCAATATGTCAATGTTTATTAGAGGACATGCATTTCATTTTGCTCAATAAAGGTTTTAATCACAGTATGGTAATCGTTTTTTCCACTACTCCACCTCCACGGCCCTGGAGACTGTCCACAGCCGTGGTTTCAACTACTAGTGGAGGAAATGGTATTGATATATTTGACAAGAGTTTTTGCTCATTAAATATAATGTCCACAACCGTGGTTTCAACTGCATGATTTCAAAGAAGAAAATGAATAAGAAGGTGAGAGTGGTGAGATAAAAGATTAAAAACTCAGTAGTAAAGCACATACAGATCATTTCACACTACATATAAGCTCACACATAATTAGTTTACCTATGTCACAATAAACATTCTACAATATTATCATAAGTTGGTTCGACGGAAGTACAAAAAACAAATTAGCTATATACGTTATAAATAGAAATAGTAAAACGATCAAACAATGCAAGATAGGCAGCTTCTACGAAGAGCAATAAGCAAGTTTGAACACACATCGAGACCATTCACCAACTAAACTTAACGAAGAACTTTTTAGCGTTTCCCATTCTCCTTCAAGACCATTTCTTATCTCACAACATTTGAGGTAAGGCCAATTTCCAAATTTGTTTTCCATCACCCCCATATCAATTAGCTTCGGTAAGTAATCAGCGGCTTTGAGCCCCTCATCTTAAGATGTGCCTCTATGTACATGGGTTGGCAAATAGAAAACAATGCATCAAAGAGGAGTACCGAGTAGTTAATAAACGAGCCTAGCCCGTTTAGGCCTATACTTGACTTCGCTCGGATCGTTAACACCATGTCTAGATCCGCCACTGCTTGATCCGCCGTTTATGCCAGAGTGCCACCTTAAAAACCAAGAAACTACTTTAATTTAGCTTATATGGAATTGTGCCATTAGTATGAAATTAAAATGCAATCGACAATAGAGAATCTTTGAAAACAGGTACAACAGTTGCATTTTATCCGTGGACCGTCTACCATCTTTTTGAAACTTTAACATCTTTAACACAATCAGGGACCAAAAGTGTAACAAGATTTATAATGGATACCGTTTATGTAAATTTTGGTAATTAGAGACCAAAAATGTAATTTGACCACCGTGTAATTTAATTTCTTTTTTCTTTCAAAGCTACGACTGTATTATTATTTTGTTCCAATAATTTTTGTTGGCCAATATCAAATTCAATATTAAAATAAGAGAAAAATGAATTTAGAAAACAAGGAAAGTATGTTATTTACTCACCGACGGTGACAGGTTGTATTCTTTATCTCTGAAGAAGAAGCTCTGGAGATGCAGCGATTTTCAGATTTTTGAAACATTCTAATTTTCCAAGATCCTCTAGTAGCTTCTGAAGAAGAGTACAATGACGAAGGATGAGATGCGTCAGATGTTTTAACTCACAAATGCTATCAGGAAGATGTTTAATCATTGTAGCCGTCAAATCCAGTCTCTCAAGAGATTCTAACTGGCCAATGCCCTCAGGCAACTTCCCAAGACAAGAACAGTCTCCAACATCGAGCAACTTCAGACGTTTTAGCTTGCAGATGCTATCTGGAAGATATTCAATCTTCTTACTCCTCACATATAGCTCTTCTAAACCAGTGGCGAAGCTTGGAATTTTTAAGTGGGGGGTCGGGATCTAATTTTTTTTTTTCCTAACGCTATTTTTCAGGTATACCGAAATTTTCGGGGGGTCGAAACCGAATATACCGAAATTTTTCTACACGAAAACTATATACCCCTACATCGCAAAAAAAATTTCAGGGGGTCGGGCGGCCCCCCCCCCCCCCCCCCCCCCCCCCCCCCTCTTAATAGCTGCGCCACTGTTCTAAACATTCTAATTGGCCAAGATCCTCTGGTAACTTCTCAAGAAGATCCTCTGTTAGCTCCTCCTAAGGATCATCATAATTGACTTTAAGAGATTTGAGACATTTCAACATACAAATGCTATCCGGAAGATGTTTTATCTTTGTAGATGACAAACGGAGCTCCTCTAGACATTCTAATTGGCCAAGATCTTTGGGAAACTCTGGAATACCGCATTTGAGTTCAAGCTTTCTTAGGCATCGTAAACTATAAATCATGTCTGAAAATTTCTTAAAGTCTGTGCAAGCACATAGACCAAAAGAAATAAGCTTCTCAATGTTTCCAACTGATGACGGTAGATTTTCTTCATAAAAACAATAAAACCCAAACTTTGGGAGATTATTGTCGGGGCGCCAGCTACCAGCCATGCGTACCCTGTCCACTAAAATCAACGTTAAGCATATGCATTCAAGTGGTGAAGACCAAAAGATATACATTTTAAGTTGTGTTTTATTTGCAGATAATTTCTGATTCCACATGTTAAATGTCAGAGTTTAAAAAGATCCAATAAATATCCTGATATATATGTCCAAACTCCCGTTTTTCTTCACATAAACCAACTATATACACATTATCGATACCAACAACACAAACGGTCCTTTCGCCACCAACCACTTGACCATGGATCAATGAGCCGAATGAGAAAACCTTGTTACCGTACGATGTGTTTGAAAAGCACAAGCACAGTGCACTGAGGTGAGGTTCAAACAGCCGCTTATGATGAGAGAATGCCTACCTGCGCATGTGTGGAGTGCAGGGAAGGAATCACAGAGCGCTTGAACTGCAGGAGGGGTTAGAGCAGTGCATTGGCTAATGTTGAGATTTATGAGCCCTTCTTCTTCGTATCGGCTTTTAACAGACTCCCATACTTCCTGCTTGTTTTTAACACGACTGTGTGCCAAAGCATACATTGCTCGGTCTGTAATGTTTTGACAGTAATATAGTCCAAGAGATCTCAGATGTAAGCAGTTGTTTGCCAGAGCTATCACACTCTCATCTGCATGTTTCAGGATAGAATTAGTTGTAATCCGCTAAAACCTAGTGCCCCTGTAGCATCATGGAAACTGGGAAGGGTAGTGTTGACCCGACAACACTGTCCTTTTCTCTTTAGTTGTATAAGTAACTAACATTAGTATACGAAAAAACATTACAGAAATTTTGATACCACATTACAGAAATTTTTATACCATTGAAATAAAATCTTTTTTCTTTTGGGTAGACTTGGTTTGAACTTCAGAGAAAATAAGCATTTTATTACAACTTGATTGATCATTGACAGGTTTGGAGTGTTCAGAAGCGTATAAACCCAATCAACGCAATAAGAAAATAATCCCTGCTTGTAACTGTTTGACTTCGAATGTCAACTTTTGTTGGTCAAATAGAACCTTCTTAACCGATTATTTTTTCTTTTAATTGTATTTTTCAATATACTTCTCCATTTTCCCTGTAGAACTTATATATACATGATTAGATATCAACTATGGAATTGTAAAAAGGTCTTTGGCATTTTCAACGACGGTAAAACAAAATATTTGAAAGAAAAACACAAAATGCGACAAAAACTTGTTATTTTAAAACATCACAGCACCATATCCACTAAGAAACTTTTCAATGTCGCACAACTCAAATTTTTAACTCCAAATTCTAATCAATGCATTACTCCACTCTACTGTTTTTATTAAGACGTACTCCAGTATATAGAAGGAACGAAAGGGACAAAAGAAATTAGTTTTAAGATGTAAAAGAATCCATTTGACATTTAAAATAGAATCCGGAACTAGTGGTGTTTAACATTTAAAAGTCAACTATATGATCAACACATACCTGTTATAAGAACACAACCACAAAGATCAAGAGCACGAAGATCAGGACACCCATAAGCTAAACTCATAACTCCAACATCACCGACTCCCTCGCACCAACCAAGATTTATAGACTGAAGTCGATTACAATGGTATCCAATAGCCTACAAACACAACCAAAAGTCAGATAACTTAAATAATACATTTCAAGACACAGAAGGAGTCAAATGACACAAATTTATTTGCTAGACCTTCAAAGCCTCGTCCGATGCCGCTTTTACACATCCACAAAGATTCAAAATCTTCAATTTTCTACAGTAACAGCTAAGGTACACGAGAGCACCATCACTAAAGCCCGAGCAGCCACTGATGTTTAACTTAGTAAGATCAGGACAACCATGAGCCAAAGCATAAAGAGATCGATCACCGAGTTTAAAGCTCTTGCTGAGGTCCAGATCCTCTAAATCATGACAGTTGTTTGCAATGGTCTCGATTGCATTATCATCAAGCTGTGGTTTATCTTGCCTAAGGTTCAAAACCCTCAATTTTGTGCACTTTGGAGCAAGAGATAGCACTATGTCGTTCATGCTGTTTTTGCACTTCGGGGAGATTATTAACGGGCATAAATCTAGGGACTTGCCAACCAGACATAAACTAGCTGAAGAACGACTAACCTTTGGTTCCGATCCACCATCGGGAACCAGAAAACATGAGTTTAAGTTTAAGTAGACAAGTTTTCTTAGACATCCAACGGGAGAGTTAATTTCTACCAACTTATCACAACCTTCAAGATCTAACCTCTCAAGATTTGGAAACAGCTCAAGGTCAAGGCTCCTCAACCTTGATTTACAAAGTTCAAGGAATTTGAGATTTGGACATGCACTAGACACGTGAAGTTCTTCAAAATCAGCACACTTATAAAGAGATAATTTCTCGAGATTCGGAGTAATCCTAAAGTCAAAGGTCGTCAAGTTTGACCAAGTGAGAGAAAGGAATTTGAGTTTTGGAAGAACCTGCCAGCAAAAATAAGACAAAAAGATTAATATTAGTGTAGTAACAAACCAATAAATTAATAGCATTATTAGGAATTATGCAAAACAACGAATCAACAATTATTCTACCTTTTTTTCTCCCTCTTCCCAAAGTTGTACCATTCTGCTGCACTCCATTTCAAGTCCAACAAGATTGTTTGCTTGAAATGTTTTGGGTAAATACAAGAAAGGGTAAAAAGTACATTTTAGATATTTTAAAGAGTTTAAAAAGTATTGGGCGGTATTATCAAGAACTTCGGCATAATCTTGATTTTGAAAATCCACTTGAAGATATCTAAGTTGCTTCATTTTTCCAAGACCTTTCATAACAGTTCCCGCATTTGTGTTCGAATTACGAAGTGCTAGACATATTGTTGCTTCAGTACCCTGCAATACAAAAACAATGTCCATAAAACTGGAAAGTCAGAACAAATGCAAAGTTTTAGTTTTCTCTACATTACAAGTAAACTTATCTTTACCTCGTCATTAGCCAATATATCTTCAATTTCCTCTTCAATCCACAGTCGGCTATGTTTGTTAGGTTCATTCGGGTGCTCACGACGAACAATGTTCTTTCCCATTTCTTCTATATGGTCATGCATGCCCAAGTACCCACCTTTAGAAATAGTTATGAGAGATCTCTGCTCAAGAACTTTTAAACCATTTATAGCACGAAATCCACAGCATTCAAGAATGCTGATTGCATCTTTTTTGTGCTTGCCTTTCAATATGCATGCAATGTCTAGAAATATTTCCTTATAATCTTTCTCCAGACTTGTATAGCTTAATTCTAGCTTTTCCTGAGTCTCCTTTAAGGGAATTTCTTTTAGTCTTTCTATGGCATCCTTCCATTCATGCTCATCTTTACGACAAAGAAATGAACCCAATACTTTGACTGTTAAGGGAAGACCAGCAGCATAACTTACAACTTTTTCTGACAGCTTTTCGAATCCTTGAGATGGACTCGCCCTTCCAAATGCATGTCTACTGAGGAGAAAAATTGCTTCCTCATCTGATAAGAGATCGATATCTCGAATCTTCACTCTGTGATCGACCTTATTTGATAAGAGATCGATATCTCGAAAGTTCACTCTGTGGGCTTCCAGCACTTGCTCATTTCTCGTTGTAACGATAATTCTACTTCCCGGCTTAAACCAGTTAGGTCCACCGGCTAACGCCTCAAGTTGTTCTATGTGATCCACATCATCTAGAACAAGAAGAACCTTTATACCGCGCATCCTCTCTTGCATCATGTTTTTCCCATCATAAACACTATCTAGAGTGACTTGTTCATTTAGCACTCTTGAAAGGACCTGTTCTTGTAACTTCTTCAAACCAGACATAGAGGGTTCTGAAACTTCCCTCACATTCGCAACAAAGCTTTTGGCTTCAAAATCAGCAGATAGACGATCAAAAACAGCTCTAGCTGTAGTTGTCTTCCCAGCCCCTCCCATGCCTTTGATCCCTATCATCCAAACATCATCATCTATTCCCATTTCTAAAGAGTCAACAACATCCTTTACTCGAGTCTCCATGCCGACCAACTTTTGATCAGAGCCGAAACTGATGGAGCGTAACTCTAGCGAAATCAATCCAACAAGTTTTTTGATTAATTCAGATTCGTCCCTGTGTGTACGTAAAAACAAGATATGTTTAGTACTATAATAATAATCTCTTATCCATGCATTATCCTTTTTCAACACATATTAGCAAGAAACAAAAGTAAGAAATTACCCATCATTGAGCCCCCAACCAGCCAGATCGGCTGCTTCTTTTAGAGCCCCTTTCCATTTCTCAGCAGCCTCTTTCTCTTTATTCTTGGAAAAGGCATTTTCAACCGCCCCGATTTGGTTTCTCACTTCGGTGGGTTCCACATCATAGAAAACAGGGTAAGCAGTGTGCTCATCCTTCTTCTGGCACTCCATTATCTTGACAAGCTCATCCAAACACCATGACGAAGAGGCATAGTTCTTGGAAAAAACAATGATGTAAAATCTGGAGTCTTCAATGGCTTTGATTAGCTCATCACTGATAGTTTTCCCTTTACGGATTTTTACATCATCCTTGTAAGTGACAATGCCTTTTGTCGTAAGAGCTTCATAAAGATGGCCAAGAAACTTCTTGCGAGTGTCTTCACCCCTGAAGCTTAAAAAAACATCATACTTAAACCTCTTTTGAATGGGTGTAGTTGAAGTAGAAGCCATTACTTTTGGTGCAGATGAGTTAGGAGAAGATTCATGTTCAGATGAGTTTGAGGACGATTCTTCTTTTTTTGGTTCAGATGAGTTAGAAGAAGATGCCTTTGAATAAAAGTAATAGATAAAAGATGAAGATGCCATTAGCATAACTCCTAATAAAGCTATGGATGAAGTTGAGGTGGACACCATTATCTTTGGTGCAGATGAGTTAGAAGAAGATTCTTCTTTTTTTGGTTCAGATGAGTTTGAAGAAGATTCTTCTTTTTCTGGTGCAGATGAGTTTGAAGAAGTTATGGATAAATGATCGGAGAAGAAACGTAATAATCTGCTGAAGGACATTTCTACAAACTGAAAGCAAAGAAAAGTGAATAAAATGAAGGAAAAAAAACTTGATAATGTGAAGGTGATTGGTTAGGTGTAAATTATGATGAAACTGAAGCTGTTAAACGAGTTTATGTGAAGAAAGAAACTAGTTCCAGCTGCTGCATTTACGTTGAGAAACAAAAGCCACTCATATGGTCTTTTTGGAAGATAAGATTCACTGTTTGAAAAAGAAAGATAGGTCTTTTGGTCAACGAGAAAGAAAGATAAGATTCAACAAAAAAAAAAAAAAAAAAAAGAATAAGCAACCCATCAAGACACAAATAAACTCATCAATTTATCTAACGCACTCGGTATGGTTAACGTGCATATGCGTTAAACCTTAACTTTTTTTGCATTAAGGTGCGTTAATCATACCGAGTGGCTGCGTTAAAAGTGCATTAACCCCTTAACGCCACGTTAAAGTGAGCTCCAATAAAGAAAAAAAAAATCATTTCTACCCCCATGTAGACGTTGTGTTTAAAAAAAATTTCAAAATACCCCATTGGTTCTTAAGCGGGATAACCAAATTCAAATTCAAAATTCAAAATTCAACTACAAGCGGAATAATTTAATTTCAAATTCAAATTTGAGGTGCCTATATATACAACACCACCAGAGTTGTTTATCACACACAACTCTCATACACACAACTCACACACAACTCATACACATAACTCACACTCAGATTCTCAACAATGTCTCTGTTAGCATTTAAAGTATAAAAGTGAAGTGATGGTCATTTGTATTTTATCAACTTTGAGTTGTGTCGATTGTAAGCAATAGAATAGTTTATGAAGGCTTTGTGTTGGACTATATTAGTATGTAATAGATAAGTCTATGTAATGTTCAAAAGTTCAAGTCCAACACAAAACCCACCAAAGCCCAAGATAAAGCCATTAGGGCGTCTCCTCTTGGCTATAAATACACACTCTCACCACCATTTCAGGCGTGCCTCATTGTAGTGTATAGGTGAGAGTGTGTGTGCGCTTTATGTTTATGTTTTGTTATCTTTCTTTCCAAGTTAAATAACATTTGGTATTCATCATATACAATCCACATCTCCTCTCTTATACTTTGAGTGTCATCGATATACATCTTATATAGTATAGATTGTGTGATAAAGTAGTGAGTTTAGATCATAACAAGTGGTATCAACACGCCAGACAACGATTTAGGAAGCTTATTATTTTTGTTTTAGATCAAAGTAAGCATAAAAGTTGCGTTCTTTTCTCAATAAAAACGTTAACTTTTGTGTTTATTCTTTGGTTTTTACGTGTTTTTAAAGAAAAAGGTTGTAGCTTTTATAGTTGTTACGGGTTGTTTAGTGATTTTGGTACTTTTCATTCGGTTATAATCTTCAAAAATCTAGTTTGCTCGGTAAAAAGGTTTAAACTTGGTCTCGAAATATAGATATAAGTTCAAAAAGCGATAAAGGATTAAGCTTTAGAGTTTATACGGGTTTTTTGGAGTAATTTAATAATGAAAAAGGATACAAAGGTTGTTTGCGACTTGTGTTTGAAGCTTCATCGAATTGACGAAATATCTAAATTCTTGTATAAGAAGTTAGATAGAAAAAAGGGTTTATCGCAATTCTTGTAGAAGAATTTCGATAGATTTGAGGGTTTATAGGAATTGTGTAATTCCTATCGCAATTGTGTGAGCAAGGGTTTATCGCAATTCTGACTAAGGTCCTCTATCGCAATTCAGCTTGTGAGGGTTTATCGCAAATCTGAAAAAGAGGTTTCTATCGCAATTGTCCCTGAAGTCAACTCTATCGAAATCAGAAAGTCAACTCTATCGCAATTTTGTGTGGACTTATCGCAATTAAATATTTGGACTTCTATCGCAATTGTTAGAGAATTGTCGCAACTTAATAAACTTAACTAAATTCGATTTGCACTTAATTTCTACAGCATCAAATATGAACTCGGTATTCTCGCACTTGTACAAGTGTGAGGAATACTTCGACAAGGGAAACATCGTCTAATTTGTATAAATTAGATTGATTTTATCTAAATTGCAAATTTATATAAATTGCATATTTCTATCTAAATTGAGATTTTGCCAAAATTGTATAATTTTGTCTAAATTAAGATTTCTATAGAAATTGTCATTTTATCTAACTTGTAATTTACATAACTTTGTCGAATTTGTGAACATTTGATCTTGTCTAAATTGTAGTCTTGTCGAAATTAGTAACTTTATCTAAATTGCTACGTTTATCTAAATTGTCGTAGTTTATCTAAATTGCAAGTAACTTCAAACGATCTTCAGCTAAAGACCAAGACTTCATTACAACAACAACTAAGTTTAACCTTCACCAATCACAACTCCTATTTCATTGCAACGATCCTACATCAACTTTATCATACAAAACATCAACAATGACTACTCAACAAGACATTCATGCAGCCGGTGCAGAAAACCGTCCTCCTATGCTTGAAAAAGGTGGATATCTTCCATGGACAAGCCGTATGCTTCGCTACATCAAAACTAAAGAAAATGGCAAACTCTTACTTCACTCTATCAAACATGGACCCTTCAAGCCTCGTCAAGTTCAAGACCCTGGAGTTCCAGATGAAACACCTCTTGTTCCTCCATCCCTTCGTGTTCAAAGAGAAGATGAATACACAGCAGAGGATTGGAAGCAAATTGCAGCAGATGACATGGCAATGTACTTAATTCAACTTGGTTTACCACGAGAAATATTTGCTGCTGTCGACAGTTGTGAAACTGCTTATGATATGTGGGAACGAGTTAGAAGGCTTTGTCATGGTACAGAAATTGGGCAACAAGATGTTGAAAACAAGCTTCTAACTGAATGGGAAAAGTTCACATCCACTCCAGCTGAACCAATTGAATCTTACTACACCAGGTTTTGCACTCTCATGAATGAGCTAATCAGGAACAAGTTGACACCAAGACAAATTGTTCAAAACATCAAGTTCATCAACAATCTACCAGAGGAATGGGGACGATATGTCACGATTGTCAACCAAACCAAGGATCTTCACCAAGTGAACTATGATCAGCTCTATGATTTCCTTAAGCAAAACCAGGCAGAGGCAAATGAAGTCAGGAAAGAAAAGTTAGCAAAGCAACATGATCCTCTTGCATTACTTGTTCAATCACCAACACCTGCAATAGTGAATACACAACCATCATCATCAACTTCCACTCAGAACTACATGCAACAACAATACGTTCCTCAAACCACTGTCATTCCACAACAACCATTCTACCCACAACAACAACAAGTCATTCCACAACAACAATATCCATAATACCCAGAACCAGAATTCACTGACAATGATGAGTCGACTGCTGCTTTGACTCAAGCATTTGCTTACCTAACCAAGGCATTCCAAGGACGCTACTCCACACCTACCAACAAAAACCAAAGAATCACATCGAACACTCGCAACAGGCAGATTGCACAGCCGAGTTTTAACATGGGTCATCAAGGACAAATGGTCGAATCAGCAAGGATATGCTCCTCGATATTAGATGGGTAATCAGAATGCATGGCAGTATGTTGGAAATCAGATGGGTCAGTATGTTGGAAATCAGATGGGTCAGTATGCAGGGAATCAGATGGGTCAAGTTATTGGGAATCAGAGGGATCAAAATGTTGGGAATCAGATTGGGAATGTTGCTGCTCCAGTTGCTGGGAATATGAATCAGGGGAATTTGTTAAAGTGTTTCAACTGTCAAGGAATTGGTCACATGGCAAGGAACTGTCCCACCAACCCGAAAAAGAAAGATCTTGAGTATCTACAGAAAGCAGTGCTTTTGGCACAGAAGGAAAAGGCAGGGTTTCAGTTGAATGCTGAGGAGAATGATTTCATGGCACTGATGGATGATATGGAAGACCTTGAGGACATCGATGCAAACTGCATTTTCATGGCAAGCCTTCAGGAAGCTAAGTATGACACGGATTTTGATGCACCTCCTGCTTATGATGTCAATGCAGTCTCTGAGGTACCACCATTCACTACATGTCACAATAATGAAATATTTGATATGTCACCTCAAAATGAACAGCATCCTGCGACTCCTGCACCCACTTACGATACATATATGGACACGCCAAGTTGTAGCAATATTAATTTGGCAACTCCAGATATGGATCCTAATGGAGGCTTCGAGTCACAGCATACTGAGAATGATGAGGAAACACGTGCGTTATTTGAATCATTATTGAATAACTGTAGTATTGAAATTGAGAAGGTCAAAAAGGTCAATCGCGATGTTAAGGCCGCGAATGAAAAATTGACCGCTGAGCTTGAGAGATATAAGGTTAATGAACAAGCTTTTGAATTTAATAACAAACGACAGTCAGAATTAGAAATTGGTTATAGAGATTCTATTTTAAGAGAAAAGCATTTGCAAATCAAATTTGACACACTCGATGTTAATTTGAACATGAAAATAAAATCCTTAAACACGGAAATTTCAGACTTAACCAACCAGCTTTCTAAACAAAAATCAACTTGCTCTAATCTTGAAAAAGAAAAGAAAGAGTTGAATGCAAGGTTTTCAAAACGTGAAAATGATCTTCTTGATGAAATCATTGAGAAACATGAAACCATTAAAAAGTTGAAAAATCTGCTTGTAAAAACGGGTCACTCTACTCAAACAATTAATATGCTAATTAAAGATCCAAACCCGCTTTTACATACAATGAAGAAAATGGCTATCGGTTTTGAAAACCCTTATCATCTCAAGAAAGCTCAGAAAGAACAGAATGTGTTATATAATGGTAGTGTGATACTTAATAAACATGATCCTCCCGAGGTTCGGGATTCTAATGAAACGATTGAGCTTGCTGAAGAGAGTAGAATCAAAATGAGACAAATGAACCCAGAAATTAAACCAATTGATTATAATAAGCTTAACACACTTTCTGGAGTACATCTTGTTCAAAAACATTCACCAATGTTTTTCAAAAAACCAGTTGTTCTGTCAAAACAAAAAGTTGTTTCAAAAAATCTTTCAAACATAGAACAAATGTCCTCTAGCAACCCTTTTAACACAAGTGCAGCTAGGAGATATTTGGATGATCTTAAAGAGCGATTGAAAACACTTCAAAGTATTGTTGACTCTAAAACAAATATTAGTATAAACAACTGGCATTCAAGTTTTCATGCAGAACAGAAAAAGGTGTTTGACACAGAAATTACTCCTACATTAACTGCAATTCATGCGAGAGTAATCCATGTTGAAAATGCAATTTTAAAAGAAACAACCGACTTTGTCAAGGACCACAAATCCCTGGTGAAGGAAACTAATGAAAACATTGAACACATCAAAGTTTTGGAAAAACAGAATGACACTCTCTTCGAAGTAGCTCTGTCAACTGATATTATGTCCATTATTTACCAAACATATTCTGTGGAAGACGATGAAAGACTTCGAGCTGAGACTTCTCAAATTGTGTTAAAATATGAAAATGCGCTTGCTAAGCTTGAAAAGGAAAATGTCACATATTTTAAACAACTTGATCGGAAAAAGGAAGAATGCAAGTATGACAAATTGTCATATGAGCGTGCTTACAAAAACATGAAAGAGAAAAATGATCTTTTGAAGGTTCAGCTTGAAAGTCAAAAAGGGAAGGGTGAGAAAACTAAGGGTACAAAACCATCAACTTCGGACAAACAGGTTGTAAAACCAAAAATGTCAATTTCCCAATGTGTTCCAAAAGTAGATGTGATAATTGATTTGAAAAAAACAGTGACCCCAACACCCTTGCCAAAGGAAAGTGATAAAGGAAAAGAGAAAGCGGTTGTCGAAACATCGAATGTGATAGCACCTGGCCTTTATAGGATTAGTCCCACTACTGCGTCTACCTCTACATCTCAAACATATAAGGCGATAGACAAGAGCATTAAAAATAATCCAAAAGAGACTAGGAATGCTATAACAAATTCAAAGGACAACAAGATAAATCCTAATGTGTGTGCCTTACCTTCTACAGGAGTAGAAAGTACCTCTAGGAGCAGCAGACTAAAGCCTAGGAGCAATACAAGGAACAATAGAGTCTCGCTTGCCTCTAAGAGTGAAAGCAAGAATAAAACGGAAGAAGTAGAAGAACACCCTAGGAATTTATCGCTTTCAAATAAGAAACATATGTCATCTGAATGTTATGTTAAAAGTACTGATTCTAGTGCATGTAATGACTCTGTTTGTTTAATGTGCAAGAAATCTTTGTCTGAAAATGTATGTGATGATATTGTTTCTAATAATGTGAATGTGAATGCTATGCCTGAACAGAAATATGTTCCTCCAGGAACTAGTGCTAGGTCTAGATATGTTAAAAGACTTATTGAAGCAGCTAGGTCAACCACTAGTAGCATATTGCCTAGGAACTATCTTAAGTTGTGCGTATGGATTCCAATGGGTAGTGAATTCATTCTAGTGAATGGTAGAATAAAAAAGGCTAAAAAAGAACCAGTAAAAACCGTCTCTGAATGTGATTCGTCTATTACCCCTAACCCCATGGAACCAAATGATAAACGGTTTCCAAATGCACAATCTTCTGTTATTGGCAGGTTATCGAAATATGTCTTTGGATCGTCGACTCGGGTTGCTCCAAGCACATGACCGGGAATCTGAAGCTGCTGATCAACTTTGTATGGAAGTTCATGGGAACTGTACGCTTTGGAAATGATCATGTAGCAGCTATTCTGGGTTATGGAGATCTTCAGTTTGGGAATTACTTAATCACTCGGGTTTACTACGTCGAAGGGTTGGGACACAATCTGTTTTCAGTTGGGCAGTTTTGCGATGCAGATTTAGAGGTTGCATTTAGGAGAAACACTTGCTTCATTAGGAATTTGATTGGAGATAATCTCTTAACCGGAAATCGTGGCACCAATCTTTATGCTATCGAAATCAACCAAATGGCCTCTTCATCACCAATTTGTCTCATGACAAGAGCATGCGAAACAAAGTCCTGGTTATGGCACAGACGATTATCTCATCTCAACTTCGACACCTTAACCAATCTTGCCAAAGACAACATAGTCAACGGTCTCCCAAAGTTCAAATACACCAAAGATCACCTTTGTCCATCCTGTGAGCAAGGAAAAAGCAAAAGGGCAACATATAAACCTAAAACCGTACCCACTTCGGTGGATAAGTTACATCTGTTGCATATGGACTTATGTGGCCCAATGAGAGTTGAAAGTATCAATGGGAAGAAGTATATTCTTGTTATCGTCGATGACTATTCAAGATATACATGGGTAAAGTTTCTGAGGTCAAAAGACGAAGCACCAGACATCATCATCACCTTTCTGAAGCGTATTCAAGTCCTACTTCAAGCTCCAGTAAGGATTGTAAGAACCGACAATGGCACAGAATTCACTAACCAGGAGTTAAGAAAATATTTTGAAGATGCTGGAATCACAAATCAGACATCAGCTATTAGAACTCCATAGCAGAATGGGGTAGTTGAAAGAAGAAACAGAACTCTTATGGAAGCTGCTCACACAATACTTATTTATTCTAGTGCACCGTTATTCTTATGGGCTGATGCTGTTGCCACTACATGTTTCACTCAGAACCGTTCTCTAATCCATCCAAAATTCAATAAAACACCATATGAGCTAGTCAACAACAGAAAACCCGACATCTCTTACCTTCATGTATTTGGCGCTTTGTGCTATCCAACGAACGATAGAGAAGATCTGAGAAAGCTGAAAGCTAAGGGTGATATTGGAATCTTTATTGGTTATTCAGAAAACTCGATGGATTTCAGGGTGTATAATAGAAGGACTAAACGGATAATGGAGACGATGAATGTGAAGTTTGACGAGATTTCATAGATGGCTTCTGAGAGACTCGCTCTAAAACTCGCGCTTAACCCAATGGCTTCTAATCATACCAGATTAGGACCCGTACCAAACATTCAAACTTTTGGACATATTAGTTCAGGACTCGTACCCTAAGGAGCTCAATCAACTAACACTGAAAAACCAACAAATCAAGAACTGAAAATTTCTTCGAGTTTATGTATGATGAGTACTATGGTGGAGCTTCAACAAATGTATCATAACAACGTTCCACTGCACCCGCTCAACAACATCAACCACCACCACCACCACAAGATGCATCTACAACAATCGAAGCTGACGCACCAACTCCCTCCACGCATCAACATCTACTCCAGCAACTCCAGTAATTGAGATTGTTTTACCAAGAGTTGATGAGCAAAACCAAACCACACCAATTCAAGAAGAACAACAACAAAGCGACATGTGCATCTACGTCTGCTCCGTTAGTCTAAAAGTGCCAAAGAACATTCAGGAAGCAATGGCAGATAATGCTTGGATTGAAGTGATGCAGGAAGAACTTCTCCAATATCAATTACATGACACATGGGATTTAGTTCCAAGACCAATTGACAAACTTGTCATTGATCTTAAGTGGTTATGGAAGAACAAAAAGGATGAAGAGATGACTGTAATTCGCAACAAAGCTCGTCTCGTGGCAAAGGGATTCAGACAGGAAGAGGGGATAGATTTTGAAGAGTCATTCGCGCCAGTAGCAAGACTTGAGGCAGTCAGGATCTTCTTAGCCTATGCAGCTCACAAGAACATTACGGTCTATCAGATGGATATCAAGATAGCATTCTGGAATGGAACTCTGAAAGAAGAGGTGTACGTGAGTCAGCCAGACGGATTCATTGACAAAGATCATCCCGACTACGTCTACAAGCTAAAGAAAGCTCTCTATGGTTTGAAACAAGCCCCAAGGGCATGATATGACGAATTATCATCTTTCTTGCTGTTAAATAATTTCACCAAAGGAACAATTGACCCGACCTTGTTTACTAAAAAATTCAATGATGACATTTTGATTGTTCAGATTTACATGGACGACATAATCTTTGGGTTCACTAATCCGAAACATTCAAAACATTTTGAAAATCTCATGAAAAGCAAATTTGAAATGTCCATGATGGGGAACTAAAATTCTTTCTGGGATTACAAATTCATCAATCCCCACGTGATATTTTTATTAATCAGGCTAAATATACAATTGAGATTTTGAAAAAACATGGAATGAAAAATTGTGACTCTGTTGGTACTCCAATGGCCACTTCACCCAAAATAGGTGCTGATTTATATGGGAAACCCATGGATCTGAAGAAATATCAGAGCATGATTGGTTCTCTCATGTATCTAACAGCTAGTCGACCCGATATTCATTTTGCTGTCTGTTTATTAGCACGGTTTCAGGCAAGGCCTACCGAACTGCACCTCCAAGAGGTTAAACGGATCTTTCGATAACTACGAAGAACCATTAACATGGGAATTGGGTATCCGAAGGATTCGGAGTTTAAACTAACAACCTTTTCAGATGCGGACCATGCCGGTTGCCAAGTTACAGCAAAAAGTACATCCGGTGGAGCACAATTTTTGGGAGAAAAGCTAGTAGGCTGTCATCAAGGAAACAAGATTGTACCCCGTTTTCAACCGCAGAAGCCAAGTATGTGTCTCTATCTGCGTGTTGTGCCCAAGTTCTATAGATGAGGACACAACTCACAAATTATGGCTTTACTTTTGACCGCATACCTTTGTATTGTGATTCGAAAAGTGCCATAGCCATCTCGTGCAATCCAGTTCAACACTCCAAGACCAAGCATATTAGAGTCCGCTATCACTTCATAAAGGAATACGTCAAAAATGGTACTGTTGAATTATTTTTTGTGAAGACTGAATACCAACTCACCGATTTATTTACTAAAGCCCTCCCAAAACAGAGGTTTGATAACTTAGTTCGACGAATTGGAATGCGAAGCCTAACTCCCGAAGAGTTAGAAAGTCTTCTCGAATCTTCTTGAATTATCTCAAAAAGCTTCACATGTAAATATTTTTGAAAAACAAAATACAAAATTTGAAAAACCAACAAAAACAAAATATAAAAATAGAAAAATTTCAAAAAATACAAAAACAATATAAAATATAAAAACCAAAAATATTCTTCTCACGACATGTCTCTCGTATAATCGATATTCTGTACGTACCTATAAATGTCATTCAACAATCATACGGGCATGTACAGATGCTTGAGCGAGAGTTCATTTAAATGTTTTCTAAAACATGTCGTGTCTCATAAAATTCTAATCAGACGGCTTTCGTATATTTCAGTACGAAACCCGAGCTACATTGATGACTTCTGATTATTTCAGATCAGGACTCGCAATGTTAATGGCAAAACAAAAAAGAAAACTCCCTCTTAAACTCAAATGTTTAACAATATGCTTTATTTAAGGGGGAGTACAAAATTAAAAAGAAAAAATGTTCCAATTTCATGCTAAATTCCGTCTTTCTCTCCAAAAAGCTTTCATTTAAATCAGTTGATATCAAAAATATCACTACATGCTATTTTTGAGGGGGAGAAGACGTGATTAAAATGTGATTAAAAAGTTTAAAGATCGTGGATTGAATCTCAATAAGAGCTCGACTCAGTATGAACCCTCGAATTGACGAAAACTCAAATGTCAGATCGAAAAGACTTGTCCTAGACGGGTAATAATTTCAAGCTAGTCTAACTAGTGATGTAAGCGTGTCTCGCAAAGGACTTGTCTGAGTAGAATGTACCAATTCGAGAGATTGTCACTGAATATGACCGGGGCGGGTAATAATTTCAAGCTAGTCCAACTAGTGATGTAAACGTGTCTCGTGAAGGTCATGTTCCTTGAAAATTGATCAATTCAAATGTGTGAACTCTACCCAACATGTGCAAATTTATCTTAAAATGCATGAGCACATGTGAAGGGGGAGTATTTCAGAAAATGTAAAACTCTCGAAGTGTTAACTAAAATGTGTTTATTCATAAACACTTTGAGAGATTTTCAAGAAAGGTTTTATGGCAAGTGATCAAGAAATCTAGGATAATCATGAAGTTATAAGGTGATTATGGTTAGGTTATGTCCTATGATCCGCCAGAGCCAGATGGATCTACCCAAGGACAATTCCAATAGATTAGAATTAGAAGTCCTTAGGTAAGATTGAAAAAAGGAGTATATGAGAAAGGAGAAAGAAGGGGTTGAAGAATGAAAAAGAAAAGTTTAGGAAATGGTGAAAAGAAATAGCCCTCCATGAAAACTTAGGGCAGAAACCGGGTCAATACATCTGCTATCGGTTATCATTATGTTGATACTGATATTGAAGACAAGACGTCATGGACCCAGTGACGCGCTGCACCACCCCTCCTAGCCACTCATTATCTCTTAAAAGATATCTGTTTCATTTTTCACGGAGAACACTGCATAATCTATCGGCCTCTCATTTCGAGATGTGTTGATATTGAAAAGGTGGCACTCTGCTCCATGCCTTCGACTACTCAAACCAAAACGCACATTATAGAGTCTAGAGCCGTGAGATTCATCAAAAGATCTCCTAGGAACACTTCCAATATAATACACTTGTGTTCGCCAAAAAGGACACAAGGTGTACAAGAGTCTTAATGAGATCCTTAGATCTTGCCTTAAATCATGATGGTTACGTGTTTCAAACGGTCTACAGTCGTGGAGTGATACTTCAGTATACTTCAGCGGCTCACCTGGATTGTGGGTATACTTCGGTATATCTGTTGCAAGCCTTCTTGAGGGAATCCAATTCAGGAACAACCTTTGTAAGGATTAGAGAGTGTTTTCACACTATGCTGTTAATTCTCTCGAAGTCTGAGCCTGTAAGTGCTGGAAATCCCACCAAGGAGATTCCTTTCACGAATTGAGTCCTTATGACGTGGGTCTATACTTGGATTTATCCATAGTATTGATAACTGTCCCTCACGGGATTAGGACGGCTGATTTGCCCGACCAAGGTGAATGGAATCAAGACATTCATCAGTAAAAAAATCGTAGCGGTCGATTCTCTAAGAAAAGTCCACCGTGATCGATTGGGGAGTTCACGTAGATGCTGCTGAAGAAAGTCACCTGGAGGAAGACCGAACACCATCATCAGATATATCAAACATCTTCACCTCCGCATACTCATACTTATGAAGATCATCCTCAACAAAGCTCAAGTTTAAAAGTTCAAGACAAAAGGATCAAGTTAAAGACAAAGTGTAACGACAAAGTCAAGAAGCTAATCAAGATGTCAAGAACAAGTTCATGTATCAAGTGAGGAAGACATAAGTATGAAGTTCAAGATGTATGAGTATGTTGGAGGATACGACGCTATAATCACATGAAGATGTTGATCAAGGCAAGAACAACCAAAAGACGATTATTTTGAAGATCACATACCTTGAAGGAACGAAGAACAAAGACTATTCTACAACGACACACAAAGTTCAAGACAATGAAGACGAAAGACCAAGTCACTGGGAGCATCATTGAAATGACCATCCCTTGTGGGGAGATTGTTAGCATTTAAATTATAAAAGTGAAGTGATGGTCATTTGTATTTTATCAACTTTGAGTTGTGTCGATTGTAAGCAATAGAATAGTTTATGAAGGCTTTGTGTTGGACTATGTTAGTATGTAATAGATAAGTCTATGTAATGTTCAAAAGTCCAAGTCCAACACAAAGCCCACCAAAGCCCAAGATAAAGCCATTAGGGCATCTCCTCTTGGCTATAAATACACACTCTCACCACCATTTCAGGCGTGCCTCATTGTAGTGTATAGGTGAGAGTGTGTGTGTGTTTTATTTATGCTTTTGTATTGTTTGCTTTCTTTATAAGCTAATAGATACTCGGTTCCATTTCATACGATCCACACTTCTCATATTTCTCTTGTTCTTTGAGTGTCATCGATACATCATATTTAGTGTTTGATAAAGTTAGATCTAGTAATAACAGTCTCACAAAGATTTCTCACAACAATTCCCAACTCACCGTGACTTCTCCCAACAATTCCCAACTCACCGTGACTTTCTCCAACAATTCCCAGAACAACACGACTTTACCCAACAATTTCCAAATGAACCGGTGAATACTCCACCAGAAGATATCTTTCCGGTGTTCACACCAGAAAATGAACCGGTAAACAATCCACCGGTTGTTCAACACCAACCAAATCCACTGGTTGTGGAACAACAACCAAATCCATTTGGACTGAGTGAGGATGAACTCCGACTTCTGGAGCAAGATGAGGAAGTAAGGAGAGAAATAGAACAACGCGAACTAGAAGAGCAAGCTGCTCGTATGGAGCAGGAGAGAAATTGGTTTGATATTATGGAAGAAAAGTATTATGATGGGGAGTTTAGGTCCTCTTCTAGTGAGGAGGGTTATGTTTCAGATGATTCATTTTATTAATTTGTAGTTTTAGTTTCTATTAATCGTACTATGTATTGTGTTTTAACTTTAATGTTTAATGTAATTTGTGTTTTGACTTCAATGATTAATGTAATTCGTGTTTTAAATGTTATGTTAGTTATTAAATGAAGTATTAATTATAGTTTAGGGGTTGATTTTGAAAATAGTTAAGTTAAAGGTGAGTTAAGGGTGAGTTATGATAGCGGGTGGTTTTCTTTAGTTAAAGGTGAAAAGGTTAAAGCTGACGTGGCAATGTGTTAAACCTTAACCCAGAGTTATGATAGCGAGTGCTCTAACAACATCTTAGAAACTGCTTTAAAGACTGGCTCCAACATTGTTATTATAATTTTTTTTCCACATAATGAGCGTCCTTGTAAACTATTGCCCGGCCACTTATACTATACTAGGCGAGTACCTGTGCATAGCAACGGGATTTTCTAGCGGCAAAAAACTATAGTTGCGACATTGTAAAAGGTTGTAACATGCGATAATTCAACTCATACAATAATTCTTAACATGTATCAAAGAACATATAAACATTTAGTAAAACTGAAAATAAAACATTACATCAATTACAATAGTCTTGAACAGCAAATGTATGCAGCGAGTGTTAATCAGTTGAGTAGTCAATGTTCATTCCGTGATCACCTAATAAGTTTAAAAAACAAAAGTGTAAGTAAAAGGAAGTTGGTGAAAGTATATGTAAAGTTAAAACATGATATAAAATATGTCATATGTATATTGTACATGGGAAAAGTTCAATATAGATCTACCTCTTGAACATTGATCATACACCTTAAAATACTTCTTTATAGACAACGTTTGTAGTAGTTTTAGAGATACTACCATCCGCACAAAAACGACAACCTTCAAACCTCTTTTGCTTTTGATCATTGTACTTCAATGCCCCAAAACAATCATGAATGCCTTATATTTCTATTGATTAAGGGTACATTAAACCAAAAATAATAAACGTTTGGGGTGCCTTTTGACTCATTTGACCCTCTCTGTAACACCCCCAAATTACCGCAGTGGAACAGTAGTGTCAAGATGGTATTACTTCATAATATAGATCAAGGTATAGAAAACGACCTCTAACATAGACGTTTTGAAATATTATCATTCGAATTATTAAAATCAGAGTTAAACAAGAGATTCAAAGTATAAAGTTACATAGATATTTTCAAAGTGTATCGAATGATAAAGATAAGATATGAGTCCCCGAAGTATGCAATGACTCTAAGATCCATGCATCCACTATCGCCTTATGACTTGAGATAAACATGCTAAAAAGTGTCAACCAACGGTTGGTGAGTTCATAGAGTTTAGTTTAAAATGTAAGGCATTGAATAAAGATTTCACAGCAAAGGCATTGTAAATCCACTCAGTCCCAAGCCCCGCCCATACAAGACTTGCAACCTGTGTGTTTACAACCCACTGCTAACATAGTATGAATAGATGTGTATACGATTACTTAAATAAAATCACACGAAAGAGTTCTATGCATAAACTACACATACTGGGAGCCTACTTCCCAAAGATTACTGGGAGCCTACTTCCCAAAGATTACTGGGAGACTACTTCCCAAAGATTATTGTATAAAAGTGTATCGTATCATAAAAGCATAAATGTTTGCGTACTTGGATCACAAAGCAAATCATGTATTTGATAAACGAGTAAAGTAATTTCTAAGCATGTATCTCCCCCAAGTAGTTTAAAATGAATATAAAAGAGTAAGAGTGGGGCTATGACTCACCTTAGCTGTAAAGGTCAAAGTAATGTTATGTCAAAAGTATCACGGGAACGGCTCCAACACACGACCTGAATAAAAGGGAAGTCTGAGATTTCGATGGTTTAAGATTGGCATGATGTGAATAGTGATTGTGAAAAAGTGACGGATAACGAATTGGATTGTGATGTGAATGAATGGTATGCTTAAAATGCTTAAAGTTCCAAAATAATATTATACATAATATTATCATGTTTTTATGTTTATTGGAATCAGTATTTATTGTCTCATCAAAAGTTGGTGGATGATAAGTTACGTTATATAAATATAATCATAACGCTTCGTTATATTCATTTTGTTTGGGTTTTATTATTGATTGTATATTCGACAGTGATCTATATTTATTCGTTAAAAATAACGTTGATTTATATATTTCGACTTTGTTGTATTTATATAAGAAAAAGAATCTTGACATAATAAGTTGGAAATATAAGTTTTTGATAACATTATAAAGTTTACAAATCTCACCCTTAACTTATATAAAAGTTACACTTTTAACCCTAGGTTCAAAATATTCACAATTTTAGTCCAAAACATCCAATTTACACTGTCGTCCCCAACTTTCTGTCATTTACAGTTTTAGCCCTCAGTTTTTATTCAATTTTTACATTTTCTGTTTCGAAACACCCTTTTTTCAGAATTGACACATTTAACCCATATTTCGTAAAATTTTCATTTTTAGTCCAAAAGTTTATAATTCATAAAATATATTTCCTTTTTATTCATACGATTTAAGGAGCTTATTTGGAGCTTATGAAAACAGCTTATTTCGAAATAGATTTATAAATGTTAAATGGGCTTTAAGGCCCAACATTTAGCCGAGTGAGTTTTAAAAGGGTTGAAAGATCCTTGGGCTTGTGAGCCCAATCACGGGTCTGTTTGGTTTTAGTAGTCGACCAAAGAACAAAACAACACACACAAAAATATGTACATCCAAGCCACCACAACCGGGGTCGAACCTGGGTCTGTCGAGTAGGCACCAATGACACAGCCATTTGAGCCAAAGGCTCTTTTGTGTTATGTTTGTATCTCGTACGCGTTTAAAAGGGTCTCAACTGGGTTTAGTTTATTTCCATTCGACATAGAATGTATGCATGAATTCATTTGGGTTTCGACTTCCATTTCATGTGCCAGTTAGTTTTCTATTTTGTTGATTTTTATCCTTCATTCGAGTATATATATATACTTAACATGCATGCTTGGAATTTTATTTAAGAAGTGTACGTAACATGTTTTGTTAAAACAAGTTTGGATTTGGTTATCAAAGTGGGTCGAATGCACTAAGTATATAGCCTACGAAAACTCATGCTACACTAGATATATTGAAATAGATTCGAGACTTACGACACCAAGAATGGTGGTGAAGAGGATCGAATGGAAAGGATGGCGATGAGAACCAAAGAGAACAAGGAAACCCGACGTTTCTTCTTCCAAATCAAACTCGTACTCGAACCAAACTCTAGTGAATCTTTATGAGACTTGAAGTATGATTAAAACTTTCTTTCTTTCTTCTTTCTTTTCCTTCGGCAGCGAACAAAAACAAAGAGCAAATGTGATTTGCTTGTGTGTTGTGTTTGTGTTTTTCTTTTACAGTGAGATCGAGTGTAGAGTGAAATAAAAGCCAAGTGTAAAAGGGTGTTTGAGTATGTAAGTTGTTGCACATGCATGTATAGTGTAGTATATAGTATAAAAATTACCAAGTTGGTACCTATATTCGATCTTGGCGGTAGGATAAGGATTTGGGATGACTTTAGTGAATGAGTGTATATGAGTTTTTTCAAATATGCATGCAGGTATGTACTAGTTTAATGTATTTTATGCACAAGTTGATCTATAATTCGATTGTGGCAGAGATTTAAGGGGACACAAAGAATAAAATTTGCTAGAAAGTCTCATGTGTAAGAATCAAGTGGGTTTGGTTTAGAGAAATCAAGTGGGTTTATATGTATGTCGACATATATAATATAAAGGGTCCAAAAACATTTTCCAACGTGTGATATGGATTTGAGGGAGCGTGAACAGGTGTTTAGGACTCATTGAGATCATATTCGACTAGAAAACATAAGTATCTTAGGTAAAAATCGAGTTTGGTTTAATATGGTTAAATTTCGATTGAGTTGTATATGTGTCGAATGGGACTCGCTTTAGGTCTCGTTTGTGAATCGATCATTCGAACTAGATGAAAAGATTGGTCATTCTCGAATCCTTGTAATGTAAGGATTTGAATGGTGAAAAATATTGCATGTGTTGTGTGTTGAAATTTGGAGATAAAGAGGTAAAGTAATTGTGTGTTGCTCGATTAGTATAAAAGGAAACCATAAGTTGGGCTTGATTTGTGTTGAGCTAGGAATAGTGTTGGGCTGGAAATTTAAGAATTAAGGGATCCGTTTGGTTATTATTTATGATATGGATTATCATGGCGCGCGTGTGAGCTCGTTCCAAAGTATCGTGAATAAGGTAACAACGTTTGAGTTATAGAAATGTAATAAACACAATTTTCGAATTTTGCTCGTAAAAATGGTTAAGTGAACAGTAACGATGGGTTAATACTAGATTAAGGTTCACTAATGACTAGGGAATTCTACGGGTTGCTACACTCTCATTCTATCAACCTACTATTTTTTACTAAGCACTTCAATTATGATATTAATTAACTAATTTCAAGTGATATTTGTTCAAGGAAAATGATTGGCATGCCTAAATGGCATAACTAATTTTATGCCTAATCCACTCAACATATGACAAGTGGAGTATGATATTTCTCTCTCCTCATGATAGCCTTTGATTATTCCAAATGTTGTGATCTAATTGTTAGGCATGAAATTAGGCAGGCCAATCACTACTGTTCAATGGTATGATATTGTATCAAGAAACATACCACACTGATATGTAGAATGTAAATACTTTTCAAGTTGTAAAATACACAACTTACTTGAAAGTGAGTGTAATTTTAATAGTTTTTTCATAAGGTGCTAATGTTTCATTTGTAAAAGGATATAAGGTCCTAAATCACTTAATAGTGCTTATGGGTTGGATCCGAGACTGTTATGATTTGGGCTGAACGTATTTTTTGCTTTCTTTCTTCACTTGGGCCTATTGGACTTCTAACAAAAAGTTTACAAGGGTGGTTATATTTGTTCGGTTGGAATTATGTTATTATAACATTAGAAGATATATATATACCAACACACGTTTGCTTTTTAGTTAATGTTAATTACAGTAATGTATCAAGAGTGTATTAATACGATGTATCAAATTATTTCAGTTTTTTGCATCCAAACACCCTTTTAAATAGTATGTGCATTAAAGCCAAGTTAACCATACGGTGTCCCTGCGTTAAAGCCAAACTTTCACCTCCACGTTAAAGCTTTAACGCAATGTTAAGGTTTTTTTTTTTTTTTTTTTTTTTTTTTTTTTTTTTTTTTTTTTTTTTTTTTTTTGAGTGAAACTTTAACTTCCACACCGCCCCCTGAGTTAAGCTTTAACTCAATTTTTTTTAGTTGAGGTATGGTAAAAGTGGGGCCCAAAATGTTGAGTTAAAGTTGAGTGATGATAAGGGGTATGTTTGGCGAAAATAACACTAATAGGATAATTCAATTAAATTTAGTTTTAACTGATATGAATAATTCATACGTTTCAATTAGAGCTTTGTTTGCAGTTCATACAGATAGGGTATGTTTGGCGAAAATAACACTAGTAGGATAAGCACTTTGTTTTAATAAAGCGTTTGGTAGCATAGGTGTATGGCTATAAGTACTTCGTGAAAACGCTAATAATTGCTACTAACAGTATCATTTTGATTTGAAGCGTTTACAAAAGTTAGGAATGCTAGTTGCTTGTTTCCAAACAAGCAAACCGCTAGTTGCTAGTTGCTTCAAAATTCATGCTCGCTACCATACCCTTGCAATACATTTTGGTAGCTTTACATGACATTAGAACCAGCTTCATCTTCAATATTGTTATACTGCTCCTTTCCTGCTAAGGGCCCGTTTGGTTTGTAGATGGGTTTAGGATTATGATTTAGATATAGGTTTATATTAAATGAGGAGAGAGAAAAATATAATAAAATAATATATTATATATGTTATAAATGAGTATATTTTATAAATTTAAAAATATTACTATTATTGTAAAAATGAAAATAAAATCAAATATGAATGGTTGATATAAAATATGGACCCACCTAAAATGGTATATAACAAAAAGTAAGCAAAGTGGATTAGTGGATGGATTAAGCATATTGACAAATATTTTGTACTCATCCTCACTTGTGGGACCTACATAAAAACATACCAAACAACAATTTTTGACATCATTCCCAAATCCTAACCCTACCCCCTCAAACCAAACTGTTAGACCCGTATCCCGGTTACGAATAGGCCCCACCCTAGATGGAATATGCTAAGGACTTTATGTGATTGGTTGGTCAACAAAGTTATGTGGAAGTCAAACCCGATAGTCAAACTAATAGTCAAAGTATGACTAAGGTAGTTATATAAGGTATGATGTATAGACTAAAGGGACCTAGGTTGCCAAGTGTTAATTATGTGTCATAAGTTATATGTGGCCAAAGTAAAAGAAAAGAGACTAAAGGGACCAATCTTGCCCAAGGGTCAAACTTGGATTTAGCTAGATATATCCAGGATATTCTAGACATTTCTATCATTATTGAGATAAGTTGGAGGCCGGTTTTTAGAGAAAGAAAAAGAGAGGGAATAAGCTAAATGATGATCTAAGAAGAAGAAGGTGAAGATCAAGTGTTAATAGTCTTCCTTAGCTATGATCATCACAAGTAAATATCTATGTTCTTGATGTTAATGAGGTTATAGATTAAGAGTAAAGTGGGATTTTATCATATGATCATATGATGATGTAGGAAGATAGATAAGTATGTTTAAAGGGTTATGTTAACCCTTGTTTATGTTATTGATTTCTATGTTGTTAGGTCTTGGTATATTGTGAAGATTTATAATCATAGTAATGGATATGATGATGATGATAATGGTGACTAGTGAGGATGATGATGATGGTGGTGAAATAATGATATGATAGTTAGCTTGGATTGAAGGTAAGTAACTCTCCCTAAAACATGTTTTATGTATGTATTATCGTATATGTGTTATGATTGTGTGAGACCATGAGACTTGGATTTAGAATGGTTGTAAGTTGGAAATTGGTGGCTAGTGATTTTGGCTAAGAGTATGTTGGCTTACGGGCTTGGGACTAATTAAGGTATGTAGTTAGTTATGGTTGTTGTGATTCGATATTAGTTATGTTATGAGGATATGCGTGATATGGTTTGGATGTTGTAGCTTAGAAGCCTTTAAAGCGGTTATGATGCTTATGTGAAAGTATGTGTATGATATGTGTTTTATGTTGGGTTACTTACTAAGCGTAAACTTACCCCTTTTAGTTGTTAATGTTTTGTAGGTTAATTGTGATGAAGGTAGCTTGGCTTGGATTATAGCTTTCGGATTGAAAAGCGGTTTGGAAGATAATAAGCATTAGGAGCTAGGTAGAATACCGAGCTCGAGACAAGGTTGTACCCCCGAGAGTCTTTCTTATGATTTGTATAACATGTGTCAAGGTCGTCGTGAGGTTTGGGTGGTCAACGGTGTGTCCAAGTGTGTTAAATGGTTTACGGTTAATGTTTAAGGGGGCGTTTGGATTAACGGTGTTTTTACCCATTTTGGAGTGTGAACGGGTCAAGTGTTTATGGAACGTGTCTTGTATGTTAAATTAATGACGTTGGTCTAGTTTGGTGGGCAAATGAAGTGTTATAGATGATTTGTTATGTAAATGGGTCAAAATGGGTTTTGGCACAAAACCCGTCATTTGTAAAGCCTTATTTTGAGGGTCAAACGGTGAATGTTTTTATATGGAGATGAGCCCAATGATATAAGAAGTAAATCTGGAAAGTTTCGTTAATTGTTGGGTCATAGAAGTCGTTTTCTGAAAATTGGGTCAAAATATGTAAGTGAAGGAAAAATGGTGTATTTTAGATGTAAAAGGGGGAAATTTAGACTTATACCCCTCAGTTTTAAAGTGAAGAAAAACTGGTGTATTTTGGATGCAAAAAGGGGGTAATTTAGACTAATACCCCTCAGTTTTAAAGTGAAGGAAAAATGGTGTATTTTAGATGCAAAAAGGGGGTAATTTAGACTAATACCCCTCAGTTTTAAAGTGAAGGAAAAATGGTGTATTTTAGATGCAAAAAGGGGGTAATTTAGACTAATACCCCTCAGTTTTAAAGTGAAGGGAAAAAGTGTGTATTTTAGATGCAAATGGGTGCATTTTAGACTAATACCTATGGTATTAGTGTCTGTTTAAAAATCGAGTAACTTTTTATCCGTAAGCCGTCACGGGTCGTGCCACCCTTCGTTTCAAAGGTAATTGAGTCTAGTTTCAGTTAAAAATAGTCAAAAGGTATGAATGTTTATAGATTTTTGTCAATGGTTAAAAGAGTAACAGAAGGTCCGTTATAGTCAAAGCATTTTCGCGTGTAAAGTTTTAAAATTTTTGTCTAAGCGGGCACGGGGTGTAACAACTTGGTATCATAGCCAGGTTTAAGTGAATTTGGTTTCCATTATAGGTTGCCTAGACTTAAACCACTCGTAGACGCGTTGTATGTAAGTTAAAGTCATGCGACTAGTAGGTGCTTTTGAGGTATGACGTAGAAATGCTTATAGTAACAAAGAGACTAGATTATAGTTAAGATGTAATGTGCATGTTGTGATGTCGATGTAGTGAAATATAGAAGTAATGAGTTAAACACGAGTCATTGATTGTTTAAGTTATGAGGTGGAGTACGTGCTATGTTGTATGAGCTTAAGGTGTTAGGAGTTGTACAAGTTTATAGTATTGGTGTGTACGTAATGTAAGTCCATGGCGGACTAGACGTGCTTAAATGATAGATTACCGTACACTCGGATATTGTCGGTGATTGTTATATGATTATGTAATTGTGTGTTATGGTAGTTAGCGAAGGCGAATGGATGTAATAAGTTGTGTGGTGGTTTATAGAAAATGTGATTAATAATGAAAGTGCATGGCTTGTGTGATAGTGATGACCAAAGCATGGTCTTATGAGTAATTGTATTAAGTGTACTGATCGTTAATGAGGTATTAGAGATGTGTTAGTGGAAAGTTAAGGTATTAGGAGCATAATTATGAACGTGTGGTAATGTTGAATGTGTGTTATAGCATAGTGCGGTGAAGAAATGATATAAATTGATACATAATAAGTCCGTGATGAAATTGGTAAATTTATAGAATGAGAAAAGGCATAGTGATTGAGTAAATGATGAAATAAGACGAAATTTCCTAAGTACTAATAGCTATAATGAGATGAACATGTATGAGGTTAAGGTAACGACCTGAAATTATCATTATCACGGCTAATGTGCCTCATTAGCGGTGCTTATCAAAACAAAAGTATTGGTGAATAAAACGTGATGAAAATGTGAGAATGACCAAAATGTGTAGGAAGAAGGGATGATGCTAACGAATGTAGTTAAACCTATGTAAGGATTAAAACACGAAAAAAGGCGGATAGGCTAAAGGTAAAGTAAAGATGTGAAAATAACTAACGCGGATTAAGAATGTATGATGGTAAAACAGATAGAAGTGTGTAATTATAATAAGCAGGCTCATATGCTCTATGCGCTTGCGTTTACTAAAATAAATGAATGTAATAATGTGTGTGTGGTGCTTATGACTTGGACCCATTGTTAAGGTGATAAAGTGTGAATGTTAATGATCCTTCGGGATGAACTTTAAAGATGGTATCCTTTGGGATGACCGAGCTAATGAATGTTAAAGGATCCTTCGGGATATGTTAAAGATCCTTCGGGATAAAACGTATTGCTTTCATCGGCAAATGGGGTTGCCATCATCCTTGGTGATAAAAATATCCCCATAATGAATGTGTTAATGATATGGATCCAAGTCTAAAAAGGAAATATAGGTCTACTGGTTATTGATCTAAGTAGCCTGTGTTACTTAATAGACAACTTGAATAAGTCCAAATTGATCTAAGTGAGAAACTCTAAACTGGTTGTTGATTGTTAATGTTGAATCTTAACAATAACAATGAAGAACACAATAAACTAACTTCGTAATTCTATTAATCTTTCAATCACAATGTCGTACTAACAATAATGCCATAGGGTTCCTTTTATACACTAAGGAAACCCTAATGTTACAAAACGTGTGAAAGGATAAACATATCTTCTAATAAGATAACTAATTCATCTGTATCCTTTCCTAACTTATAGCTAACTAACTTTGCTATTTAAACATAACCAGACTTAACTAAATACGAATTACCAGTACTAACTATGTAACTATGTCTGCCAGACTTAACTTTGTACTGGCAGACTTAACTATGAGTTGACTAATACTACCAGACTTAACAAGTACACCAGTAGACTTAAGTCTATTCTTCAAATAATTCCCAACAGGAAATATGAAGTATAAACAGGATGAAATAATAAAAGTTAAATTGGAAAATAGGAGTAGTAGTGTTATGTCGGGAGTACATAACCATGAGTTTATATTTCTTGATTTACATCGATTGGGACGCCTCTCCATGTAAATAAGGAAGTATAATGAGTGGGCTTATGTGTTGCCTACACGACACGAGTAGGGTTAGAGAAGTAGAAAGCGGAAGTTTGGAATTAGTTAGAAATTATAAGGACTAAGATAGGAGGATTAGAATTAGACCATGGCTTTTAGTTGAGACTTAGGAGAAACCTTGATGGGATGGAGAAATTATAATGATGATATAATGTACCTTGCGGTGTGGTACAAAATATGATGAATGAAAATAATAGAATGTGAACGTATTAGTCGAGTGTAATTATGTAAAGTTGAATAGTACGAGTTTCTTAAGTATCAAGTAGTTAAAGAATGAGAGTAGAGGATAAAGCGAGTAAGATGGTGATGAAATGGTAATAGAGCGGATTAGAATGATGACTAGTTGTAATAAGTATGTCTTGTATTACGTAAAATCTAAGCAAGAGTTGGATAGTATAGAAGTAAACGGGAAGTAATGGGGATTAAGGATATGTGATATGTTATAGTGTTCATAGGGTTGCAAGATCACTTAGATCGTTGCACTAAGTAAACTAGGAATTAGGGTGCTAGGAATGAGATGAGTTATGTGACTAAGTGTAAGTTAGTAATGAATGATAGATTTCGGGGAGAAATCTAAATAAGGGGGTAGAATTGTTAGACCCGTATCCTGGTTACGAATAGGCCCCACTCTAGATGGAATATGCTAAGGACTTTATGTGATTGGTTGGTCAACAAAGTTATGTGGAAGTCAAACCCGATAGTCAAACTAATAGTCAAAGTATGACTAAGGTAGTTATATAAGGTATGATGTATAGACTAAAGGGACCTAGGTTGCCAAGTGTTAATTATGTGTCATAAGTTATATGTGGCCAAAGTAAAAGAAAAGAGACTAAAGGGACCAATCTTGCCTAAGGGTCAAACTTGGATTTAGCTAGATATATCCAAGATATTCTAGATATTTCTAATAAGTTGGAGGCCGGTTTTTAGAGAAAGAAAAAGAGAGGGAATAAGCTAAATGATGATCTAAGAAGAAGAAGGTGAAGAGCAAGTGCTAATAGTCTTCCTTGGCTATGATCATCACAAGTAATTATCTATGTTCTTGATGTTAAAGAGGTTATAGATTAAGAGTAAAATGGGATTTTATCATATGATCAAAAGATATGATCATATGATGATGTAAGAAGATAGATGAGTATGTTTAAAGGGTTATGTTAACCCTTGTTTATGTTATTGATTTCTATGTTGTTAGGTCTTGGTATATTGTGAAGATTTATAATCATAGTAATGGATATGATGATGATGATGATGATGGTGACTAGTGAGGATGATGATGGTGGTGAAATAATGATATGATAGTTAGCTTGGGTTGAAGGTAAGTAACTCTCCCTAAAACATGTGTTATGTATGTATTATCGTATATGTGTTATGATTTTGTGAGACCATGAGACTTGGATTTAGAATGGTTGTAAGTTGGAAATTGGTGGCTAGTGATTTTGGCTAAGAGTATGTTGGCTTACGGGCTTGGGACTAATTAAGGTATGTAGTTAGTTATGGTTGTTGTGATTCGATATTAGTTATGTTATGAGGATATGCGTGATATGGTTCGGATGTTGTAGCTTAGAAGCCTTTAAAGCGGTTATGATGCTTATGTGAAAGTATGTGTATGATATGTGTTTTATGTTGGGTTACTTACTAAGCGTAAGATTACCCCTTTTAGTTGTTAATGTTTTGTAGGTTAATTGTGATGAAGGTAGCTTGGCTTGGATTATAGCTTTCGGACTGAAAAGTGGTTTGGAAGATAATAAGCATTAGGAGCTAGGTAGAATACCAAGCTCGAGACAAGGTTGTACCCCCGAGAGTCTTTCTTATGATTTGTATAACGTGTGTCAAGGTCGTCGTGAGGTTTGGGTGGTCAACGGTGTGTCCAAGTGTGTTAAATGGTTTACGGTCAATGTTTAAGGGGGCGTTTGGATTAAGGGTGTTTTTACCCATTTTGGAGTGTGAATGGGTCAAGTGTTTATGGAACATGTCTTGTATGTTAAATTAATGACGTTGGTCTAGTTTGGTGGGCAAATGAAGTGTTATAGATGATTTGTTATGTAAATGGGTCAAAATGGGTTTTGGCACAAAACCCGTCATTTGTAAAGCCTTATTTTGAGGGTCAAACGGTGAATGTATTTTTATGGAGATGAGCCTATAGATATAAGAAGTAAATCTGGAAAGTTTCGTTAATTGTCGGGTCATAGAAGTCGTTTTCCGAAAAATGGGTCAAAATATGTAAGTAAAGGAAAAATGGTGTATTTTAGATGTAAAAGAGGGAAATTTAGACTAATACCCCTCAGTTTTAAAGTGAAGGAAAAAAGGTGTATTTTAGATGCAAAAATGGGGTAATTTAGACTAATACCCCTCAGTTTTAAAGGGAAGGGAAAATGGTGTATTTTGGATGCAAAAAGGGGGTAATTTAAACTAATACCCCTCAGTTTTAAAGTGAAGGGAAAAAGTGTGTATTTTAGATGCAAATGGGTGCATTTTAGACTAATACCTATGGTATTAGTGTTTGTTTAAAAATCGAGTAACTTTTAATCCGTAAGCCGTCACGGGTCGTGCCACCCGTCGTTTCAAAGGTAATTGAGCCTAGTTTCAGTTTAAAATAGTCTAAAGGTATGAATGTTTATAGATTTTTGTCAATGGTTAAAAGAGTAACAGAAGGTCCGTTATAGTCAAAGCGTTTCCGCGTGTAAAGTTTTAAATTTTTTTGTAAAAGCGGGCACGAGGTGTAACACAAACGCACCATTAAATGTGTTTTATCATGTTAATTTCGTAATATCACATATGCTGCGTAGTAGTAGTATTATAGTTGCTTGCTGTGGTACCTTATAAGTTAACTTTATCAACAATTACATGAAAGGTGTTTTACTATCTTTCCGTTAAACAAAGCAATGCTTACGTGCTGCGAGGTGGTCTACCAAATTTTCATCTCCTTAGATGATCTTTTTTGTAAAGTTATGCTCATAATGTATTATGCGAATATTTGTTGAGCGCTTTGTGTATGGATTCCGTTTGTTTACGGATGATTTTGTTGAATTGTAGGAATGGAATGCTCCAAGTGCTAAGCACGTTCGTTTATTAGAGGCTGCTTTGCTTCAACAAATTGTGAGTAGGTGCTATAACATATATGAATGAAGTTCATCTAAAACTCGTCTCAACAGTTATCGTTTATGTAATCTAATACTCCATACTTTTTTTGTAACCAGTCTGAGAAACAAAATTCGGATATTTGGTCTCCGTTGCCTGACCAAGGATGGAAACCTTGTACAGACGCGGGTACCGTTCCATGTGAGTTCCTTAACCTGCGTTTTTTACATATTGTACTATGTTGTGAGTTATATAACCGTTTCTGTTTCATCTCTCATCATAATGTAATCGAATCCCGATTTTATATTTTAAGCCATTCCAGAGAAATCACGGGGATATATTTAGGTGTTTCTGGATGGAGGATTGAACCAGCAGAGAATGGGGGTACGCGCTATTTTGTATCTTAAACAAGTGTAAGGGTGTGTTTCGCTTATGGGCTTATTCAACTTTTGAAAAGCTAATAAGCTCAAAGTTCAAGGCTTATGAGCTTATCAACTAGAGCTTATGGCTTATATTAAGTTCATAAGCTTATAGGCCTAAAAGATTGAGCTTATTAGCTTTTCAAAAGTTCACTAAGCCCATACGCCAAAAATATAAGCTAAAACAAACACCCTTTAAGAAAAAACGTAAGTAAATAATATTTTTTCTAATTTTTTTGCCCGTGTTAAAGATTTGTGATGCAGTAGCTGTTGCTAAAATCTTAAATGCTACCTTAGTAATTGTTGGGTTTTAAGATGCTGCTGCTTCAGATTGGATAATACTGCTCATGGATCTTAATGGAAAATACACTAAGTATGATTCTACTGCTAGGCTTAATCATACTACTGCTAGTGTATTTCATTCTACTGCTGGAGTTACTGAGAAGATCAAGGAAATAAGCTAAGTGGATACTACTGCAAGGCATCGAAGATTCTACTGCTAGAGTTAGTATACTGCTGCTTATTGGATAATTATGTATAGTATGTTAGATAATTATGGAATAGATACGAATAGATATTATCTTGTATAGAAAGACATTATAACCGACTAGGACTCCTTAGTCTATAAAAGGAGGATCTAGGGTTAGAGTTTAGTCAAGGTTTTGTAACCCTGTTACTTTTGAGTAACCGTGTTAATATATTGAAGTGTTTGTTGAGAGAATTCGATTGTTCATTGTTCTTCTTAAGATTAATCATTAGATTTCGCATAGTGATTAATATTGTTTCAATTTAAGAACAGTTTCTATACTTATTGTTTTAGATTTATATCTAAGATAATTAACAAGATCATTGCTCAACTGGGATCAACAAGTGGTATCAGAGCAAGGGATCTGGAAACTGATACCAAGAAGAATGTTTATTAACTCAGATCTGTTCATCATCTACTCAAGCAATGGAATCCAAATCAACTCATATGGTTACTGCCTCCAAGGTGCCCATGCTCAAGGCCGGAGAGTATGAGCTTTGGAAGATGAGAATCAAACAGTATGTGAAGATGATTGACTACTCTATGTGGGAAGTCATTCAGAATGGGGATACCTTACCAGCCAAGGCTACTGATGGGACAATCATACCCATTAAAACTAAGGAGGAGAAGGCTCAAAGGAGATTGGAAATCAAGACTCACAGTATCCTGATGATGGGGATACCTAATGAATACCAACTGAGCTTTAGTCACATTGAGACTGCTAAGGCCTTGATGGAAGCCATTGAACTCAGATTTGGTGGGAATGCAACTACAAAGAAGTCAAGGAAGAACTTGTTGAAGCATCAATTTGAGACTTTTATGGCCTTAAGTAATGAAAACATTGATGGCACTTATGATCGATTGCAGAAGCTGGTAAGTCAATTGGCTCTCATGAAGGTACCAGTGCCTCAGAAAGACATCAATCTCAAGTTTCTCAGAAGCTTATCATCTAAATGGAGGATGCATACTATGGTCTGGAGAAACAAGGAAGATTTTGATACAATGAGTCTGGATAATTTATACAATAATCTAAAGGTGTATGAATCTGAAGTCAAAGGATCATCCAGTTCATCTTCTGGTGCAAACAACCTAGCTTTTGTGTCCTCACACAACAAGGGTTCCGGTAGCTCTCAAGAAAATTATTCTGCTGCTGGTCATGTTGTTTCTGCTGTTGGTATAAATGTTTCTGCTGCTAGCTCAACAAATAGTGACAACATCAGTGATGCTGCTATTTGTGCCTTCTTGGCTGATCTCACCACAAGTACTACTGTTATGGATCAAGATTTGGATCAGATTGATCCTGATGATCTTGAGGAGATTGATTTGAAGTGGCAAATGGCTATGCTAACCATGAGGGCTAGGAGATTTCTGAAGAAGACTGGTAGGGAACTCAAGTACAGAGGACAAAGCAATGTGGGGTTTGATAAATCAAAGATTGAGTGCTATAACTGCCAGAGAAAGGGTCATTTTGCAAGGGAGTGCAGAGCACCCAAGAAGAATAGAGAGAATACAAGGCAGGTTCCTATTGAAGAGACAAAGCCTACTACTGCGTTGGTGTCTTGTGATGGCTTGGGAGAGTATGACTGGAGTGACCAAGCTGAGGATGGACCTAACTATGCTTTGATGGCTGAAGAAGAACCCAAAGGACAACACTTTGCTCTCATGGCTTACTCATCATCTGGTTCAGACTCAGAGGTATCTAATGAATCCAGTTGTTCTTTTAAATCATGCTTAGATACTGTGGAAGAACTTAAAACTAGGAATGAGTCTAAGAATTGAAGTTGAAAAACTAAAACTAGACAACCTAGGTTATAAATATGGTCTAAAATCTGTTGAAGAAAAGCTTGAATTTCTAAAACAGAATGAAATTGAGTATGTTGATAGGATTAATGGTCTAGAAGTTGAGCTTATTAAGAAAAACTGTGAAATTAATGTTCTTAATAAGAGAGTAGAAGAGGCTGAACAGGCTAGAGATTCGGCTTTATCTGAGAAAGAAAAACATGTTGTTAGGGTAGAAAAACAACAATTTGCATCTGATCTGGTCAATAAGTCCATAGAAAGTCAATTAATGAGAAAAGGTAGTGGCTTAGGTTATAATGAAGTAGCTCCCCCAGTCAAAAGTGCCTTTGCACCTCCTATGAAGGAATTGTCTTTCATAACTGAAATAGATGCAAAACCTGTAGGTGACACTAGTGAGTCTATGATGAACTCAAATAAGTACATTTTATTACTATCATTTATCCTATTAATTTGACTTGTTTTATTATATTATGTATGAGGATTGATACTTAATCGTTTACTTTTGTAATTCTCAGGTAAAAACAAGCATTTGGTGAAACTTGGCGATTTTGGACTAATTATGGAGCAAAACAAGCAAGAAGTTAAGAGTCTACCGAAATGTACAAGATCAAGACTATTCTGCTCCAGATGAGCCGCATCTTGCTTATTACATATGGCGCATCACTATCAAGATTTCACCAGATACGATCCAAGATACAAGAGGACATGCGCCGCATCTATTTATGGAGTTACGCCGCATCTTCTGGCGGTGTACGAATATTCCTGAATATATTAATCTTGGACCCCACGTGAAGTTAAGTCAATGCGCCGCATCTACTTATTAGATGCGCCGCATCTTACCCTCAGACAGAAACTATAAATACCCCAAAGACCAGACGAATTAAGAGTTCCGAAGTTCGACAGAAGACCGAAGTACAGAAACCCTAGGACGAATTCAGTCAAGGCAGCAGCACAAGACACACCTTGAACGAAGATACAAGAGCTGTAAGAAGGTCCTGCATGTATTTAATTCATTAAGTAGTTTTGTTTTATTGTGTTAGTAAACTTTAATTCATCAGGATTGGTGGCTTGTGTAATGTGACAACGGAAAGATTGCACTCCCTTAAAACTGCTTTCCCATTAATTAAAGTTTATATGTTGATGTCTTTGGTGACTTTTATTAGTGCATTGATAACCTCTGTGTCTAGCTGAGCGTTGATCGGGTCGCCATGCCTCTGCCCTCGCCTATTTATTAGATCGCCTATGCATTCTATCGTCTGTAGAAAAGTAGGAAGAAAGATAAATAGGATAGTCATAAGTAATCATTAAGGGTTTACTCGCCGATAAGATTAGAACCAACGAGAAAGGACTTAATCTCGATGCGTTGCATCAAACTATACACTTCATATAAAACTAGCAATAAAACAAGTGACAAACTACTTAACTATCAGGACAGGTCTTCTTATTGTCTCGAGTATTTATCTGTGTACGTGTGTGCTACTTGCTGATTCGTGCCTATTAGTTTAGTTTATTATTTAATTGCAACCAATAGTGCCAGTCTCTCAGGCTGAAACCCCCTTGCGTTAGATTAGGTTGTATAGCTAACTTAGAATATTAAAATACTAATTAGAATAACGAGATAATACGTTCCACTCTTAGTGATCGACACTCTACTTACCATTATATTCATACTGACCGGGTACACTGCTCGTTAAGTGTGTGTGTTATTGATAAGTCGGCTAAATATAAATTTAAAACTTGAGTAGGCATTAATACTGCTAAACCGCAACGACACATCGCACGCATCAGTCTAGTAATGAGAAACCTAAGGTTGAAAAGAGGTTTACTGATGCAACAATAATGATTGAGGATTGCTTGACAGATAGTGATGAGGAAGATGATGAGTCTGATGAACAGGTTGAGATAACACCTAAGACTAAAAAGGAAGAAATTCCTAAATCTGTTGAAACTAAAGTCAAAAGGGTTGAGTTTCTAAAACCTGTGTTAGGTAGCAGTATCTCTATGAAAATGGCTGAATTTGATGAGAAACCTAGAGAACATCCTAGGAAATTTAATAACATGCCTAGAGGAAACCAAAGAAATTGGAACAGCCTAATTTCACAAAAGTTAGGTAGTGATTTTGAATTGGTTAAAAAGGCTTGTTACAGTTGTGGTAGTTTTGAGCACTTACAGGAAGATTGTTACTACTACCAAAAACCTGTTTGGAACCAACACACTAGGGTGAATCATAAGAATTTTGCTAAAAAGATTCACCCTCATCCTAAGAGAAACATGGTTCCTAGGGAAGTTTTACTGAGAATTGGTGCTACTAGGATAATTACTACTGCTGCACCAAAAAGGCCTATTCCAAAGAACAGAGTTGTTTCTATTGCTAAGGCAAAAGCAGTTTCTACTGCTGAGCCAAAAGTGATAACATACACTGTTGTGGGCAATCACTTTTATGCTGTTAAGGCCTCAGCTTGCTGGGTCTGGAAACCTAAAATCAAGGTTTTAGATCATGTTCTCAGACATAGCAGTGCATCAATGGACTTGAAGAAATTTGATTATGTTGATGCACAAGGCAGATCCAAGTCAGTGATGGCTTGGGTCCCCAAGAGAAACTAATTATCTTACTTTATGTGTAGGGCAATCTACAAGATGAGCTAAAGGACAAATGCATTTTTGATAGTGGATGCTCTGGACATATGACTGGAGACCAAAGCAACCTTGAAGATTTTGAAGCTTTTGATGGTGGCTATGTTGCTTTTGGTAATGACCCTAAAGGTGGAAAGATTGTTGGTAAAGGTACTATTAGAACAGGGAAATTGGATTTTGAAAAAGTGTACTTGGTAAAAGGGCTTAAGTTCAACCTCTTTGGTGTCTCACAAATGTGTGACAAAAAGAACTTTGTTCTTTTTACAGACTCTGAATGTCTTGTCATAATTCCTGATTTTAAGTTGCCTGATGATCAATCTGTGCTACTTAGAGTCCCTAGAAAAGACAACATATACAGTGTTGATATAAAGAACATGGTTCCCAAAAGAGCTTTAACTTGCCTAGTTGCCAAGGCCACAATTGATGAATCCAAGCTTTGGCATAGAAGACTTGGCCATTTAAATTTCAAAACTATGAACAAATTGGTTAAGTGAAACCTTGTAAGAGGTTTACCTTCAAAAGTTTTTGAAAATCCTGAAACCTGTGTTGCTTGTCAGATGGGAAAGCAACACAGAGCTTCTTGTAAGTCCAAAGCTGTGAACACTATTTCTGAGCCCTTATATATGTTGCATATGGATTTATTTGGGCCAACTTATGTGAAAAGTTTGAATAAGAAAATGTATTGCCTAGTTGTCACATATGACTATAGTAGGTTTACTTGGGTTTTCTTCTTAGCTACTAAGGATGAGACATCTAGCATTCTTAAGGCTTTTATAACAAGAGTAGAAAACCTAGTTAATCACAAAGTTAAGGTAATCAGGTGTGACAATGGAAATGAGTTTAAGAATAATGTGATGAATCAGTTTTGTGTGGAAAAAGGTATTTTAAGACAGTTTAGTGTGGCTAGAACTCCCCAACAAAATGGTGTTTCTGAGAGGAGGAATAGGACATTAATTGAGGCTGCTAGGACTATGTTATCTGAGTCAAAATTACCCACTACTTTTTGGGCAGAAGCAGTTAACACTGCTTGTTTTGTACAAAATAGGAGTAAGGTAGTTAAGCCTCATAACAAGATCCCTTATGAATTGTTGCATGGTAGGAAACCTATGATAGATTTCTTAAAACCATTTGGGTGTCCTGTTACTATCTTGTATACCAATGACCACCTAGGCAAGTTTGATGAGAAGGCAGACCAATTTTTCTTTGTTGGATACTCCAGCAATAGTAAAGCTTTTCGGGTATTCAATAAAAGAACTAAGCATATAGAAGAAAACCTGCATGTTAGGTTCAGTGAAACCACACCTAGTGTTGCAGGAAGTGGACCTGACTGGTTATTTGATATTGATTCTCTAACCAAGAGTATGAATTATGAGCTAGTGATTGCAGGTACAACTAACAAATCTGCAGGTACAAAAGATGATTCTAATGCAGGTACACAAGCTAAGATGGATGAATCTGCAAAGGAGTTTGTCTTAATTGAGAAAAGGAAGCTTAATCAAACTTTCACAGCCAAAGAGAAAGAGAAGAAGAGTTCACAAGATGATGCTGTTCATGATGTACCTAAAGGAGATTCTGAAGGTGGGGAAAGACCTTCTAATGATGGAAACATGGTCACTGAAGAACCACAAGTTGAAGATGTTGAAAGCAGGGGAAATAAGTCTAGCAATAGTTTGTCTGGTTCTACTGCTAAGCCAAATGAATATGCTGCTAAGCCTAGTGGTTCTACTGCTGCCCCAAAAGTTTCTGCTGCTAACAAAGATGGGAGTTTCTTTATTGATGATGATACTTTTGATGATCCAAATATGCCTCGTTCGGTCAATATCTATGTAGACACTGATGATGAAGTTGTGGAAGGGTTTGGTGCAGAGGCTGACTTAAACAACCTGGATAATATGATACGTGTCAGTCCTATTCCAACCACTAGAATTCATAAAAATCATCTAAAGGAGCAGATAATAGGTGATGTTCAATCTGCTGTACAAACCAGAAGTAAAACAAAAGGATTGAGTGATTTGCTTAATCAGGGATTATTTGCTCAATCTCTACATCAGAGAAATAGCCACAAGGACCTACAAAATTGTATGTTTGCTTGTTTTCTGTCACAAATGGAACCCAAAAATGCCTATAAAGCAATACAAGATAAAAGCTGGGTTGAAGCTATGCAAGAGGAGTTGTTTCAGTTCAAGCTTCAAGAAGTCTGGACATTGGTTGATTTGCCTAGTGGGAAAAAGGCAATTGGTACAAAATGGGTCTTCCGATGTAAAAGAGATGAGAGGGGTATTGTGATTAGAAACAAGGCAAGATTGGTGGCTCAGGGATACACTCAGGAAGAGGGCATTGAGTATGATGAAGTATTTGCACCTGTAGCAAGGATAGAGGCTATCAGACTATTCTTGGCTTATGCTTCATACAAGAACTTCATAGTGTATCAGATGGATGTGAAAAGTGCTTTCTTATATGGGAAGATTGATGAAGAAGTTTATGTGATGCAACCACATGGTTTTGAAGATCCTGATTATCCTGACAGAGTTTATAAGGTGGAGAAAGCACTGTATGGTTTACATCAAGCTCCAAGAGCTTGGTATGACACCTTGTCAAAGTATTTGTTATCCAATGGTTTCAGTAGGGGAACTATTGACAAGACTTTGTTCATCAAGAAAGACAAAAAGGATATCTTACTAATTGAAGTATATGTTGATGATATCATTTTTGGGTCTACAAACAAGGTGTTATGTGAGGAATTTGAAAAGCTCATGCATAGCAGATTTCAGATGAGTTCTATGGGGGAACTCACTTTCTTTCTGGGGCTTCAGGTTAAGCAAAAAGCAGATGGGATATTCATCAGTCAAGACAAGTATGTGGCTGATATTTTGAAGAAATTTGGTTTTTCTGATGTGAAGCCAGCTAAGACAACAATGGAGACCAACAAGCCTTTGATTAAGGATGAAGATGGGGAAGAGGTTGATGTGCATCTATATAGAGCAATGATTGGTTCATTGATGTATCTAACTGCTTCAAGGCCAGACATTATGTTTGCTGTGTGTGCTTGTGCCAGATTTCAAGTGACCCCTAAAGTCTCACACTTGAATGCTGTTAAGAGAATTTTTAGGTACTTAAGGAGTCAACCTAGGTTGGGCCTTTGGTATCCTAAGGATTCCCCTTTTGATCTGGTGGCATACTCAGATAGTGATTATGCTGGAGCAAGTTTAGACAGAAAGTCAACCACTGGAGGATGTCAATACCTTGGACATAGGTTGATCTCTTGGCAATGCAAGAAACAGATTGTGGTGGCTAATTCAACAACTGAAGCTGAGTATGTGGCTGCTTCTAGTTGCTATGGACAAGTGCTCTGGATTCAGAATCAATTGCTGGATTATGGGTACAACTTTATGAACACCAAAATTTACATTGATAATAACAGTACAATGTGTATTATAAGAAATCCTGTTTTTCACTCTAAAACAAAACATATTGAAATAAGACATCACTTTATAAGAGATTGTTATGAGAAAAAGCTAATTCAAATAGTTAAAATCCATATTGACAATAATGTTGCAGATTTACTCACTAAAGGTTTTGATGTGGGTAGATTTTAATTTTTAATTGCTAGTATAGGGATGATCAATCTTTGAAAAATCTTATCTCTGTGTGTTTTTGTAATAGTTTGTAAGGATTTGTACTGTTATTAGTCAAATAAGTTGTTTCTTATGCTTGCTATGTTATGTGTTGTCTGCTGCTAGTTATATTTAGTTCTGCTGCTAGTTGTTTATTCAACTGCTAAGTATAACTATGACTTGTGATTATTGTGGGATATTGTTTCTTTTGTTTTTGTGGTTTTGGACTAATATTTTGCAGGATAAGTCAAAAGGGAATGATTGATTGATGGGAAAAAGGTGTTTGGAAAGCTTAGTAGACATTCTGCTGCTGGTTCCAAAGTTTCTGCTGCTAGGCAAAACTTTCTACTGCTGAGGGTTCTGCTGCTCGTTTTGAGACATTTGGAATTCTACTGCTTGGTTTGAAAGTGTAGGGTCGGTTTTGTAAATTTGGCACGAATAAAACCCTAATTAGATCCAAACGGTATAAAAACCTAATTCGATCTCACAATTGACTTTGTGCGCCCAAAATTCACTCAAATTCAAACCCTAACACACTTTTTATCATCTGATCATAAAATCCCCAAAATCAAAACCCTAATTTCACAATGACGGCAAGAACATTCTCAGATAACCACAATCAAGTTGCATTTCTTCAAAAGCCTCAAGAAGCTGATGGTTTTGCTGAAGTTATAGACTTTCTTAATGATACTCACATAAGGTATGCATTAACAGCAAACCCAACTATATACACTTCCCACATGAAACAGTTCTGGTCTACTGTTAAGATCAAAACTAAAAATGGGGAAGAATATTTAAAAGCTGAGGTAGATGGTCAAAGGATAATTATCTCTGAATCATCTGTAAGGGAAGCTCTTCACTTTACAGATGATGAGGAAATAACTTGTCTTGAAATCGCTATCATTTTTGAGGAATTGAAAAACATGGGATATGAGAAGAAAAATGAAGGTTTAAAGTTTTACAAAGCTCTTCTCTGCCCACAATGGAAATTTCTACTTCACACTATTCTCCATTGTCTAAGTCCTAAAACTACAGGGTGGAATGAGTTCAGCACAACTCAAGCATCTGCTATGATTTGTCTGGCCACAGGACAACCCTTTAATTTTTCGGCTATGGTAATGGATGGTTTGAAGAAGAATGTTTCTGGAAAATTTTATATTTACCCAAGGTTTTTGCAATTAATATTGAATAATCAATTATCAGAACCTAAGGTACATAAAAATGTGTTTGTCTTCCCTGTGCTTAAAAAGAAATTGTTTTCTTATTTGAAAAAGAATGGTCAAGATTTCTCTGGGACTGTTACTCCATTGTTCCCATACATGTTGGACTTGGCTCATGCTCAGGGTGAAGGAGTAGAAACCACAACTACTTCCCAACACACACCCAATTTGGAAGAATCATCTGAACAACCTCAAAAAACCCAATCCCCTAGGAATTCACCAAATAAGAACACTGAGTTTCCTCAGACCAGTGTTAGGATGGATGGACCAGATGAGGCTGTCACAGGTGATAGAGGTGACATGATGGAAGAGGCTAACACTACTGCTACTGGATTAGTAGCTGGGCAGGAAAGTTGTTGATGCAAATAATGTTCTAAAAACGTTATTTATATCTTTCGATTACTTCACGTTTTGAGGGTGACAAAATGTGAAAACACGTTACGTTAAAATTAACGTAAACAAGTTTTTAATCGGAAGATCCCGTTTCTACGCAAATCACTCTAGAACAAATTTATAACTTAACTAATGATCAAAGAAGTAAATTTGGTTTTATGACTTCACATTTTAAATGTGACAAAACATTTTTAAAAAAATATACCTTACAAATTATTTTTGAATAATTAAGAAATGTTTTAATGGAAAAATAAGTTTAAAATACATAACAGCTATTTTCCCCCTAAAATCAGCTCCAAACTTTCCCAAATAAGTTTTCACCAGAAAAGACAAAATTTGAAGCGTCTTTGTCTGGCACGGCTCCACGGTTCCACTAAATTTAGTGGAGCCGTCCATCTCAAACGGTCAGATTTTTCTTGCCTATAAATACCAGCCCTATTCACAGTTTTTGGGCACCCTTTCACACACAGAAACTTCTGAGTTTAAATCCCTCACACCATTTTCTTTTCTTGATCATTTAGTTTAGTTTTTATTTTGTTCAAGAGTGATCCAATCATCCAACTTAGAGATCCTCTTCATTCCTCTTCAATAGCAAGAGAAGAACACAAAGTATCCAAGTTGATACAAGGTGTTGTCATTCCTCTTCAAGTGCAAGAGAAGAACTCAAGGTATCCAAGAAGATACAAGAGTTATAGTTGTTAGGTTATTTGTAACATTTGTTACATCCTTGTTGTATCATAGCATACATCAAGATCATTTTTCTTTTGTGAGAGTGTGAGTGAAGATCAAGAAGATCAAGGGTCAATAGGATAGAGTGAGTCAAGTGAGTGTTGATCATTGTGATCGTGTCGAGATCTTGGTGATCTCTTGAAGCCAAAGGGCTTGAGTGATTGATCGAGTGGATCGTGGTAGATTGGTGCTAGCTAAGATTAGCACTCGACATCTAGCTTAGTGTCGGAAATAGGATAAGCGACGTGTACGGTTTTCTCCGCCTTAAGGGAGGTTGTTGACATAGTGCTTGAAACTCTCGAGTGTGGTACTCGGGGAGTGGAGTAGGGCGAAGAAGAGCTTCGTAGCCGAACCACTATAAATCCTTTTGTCCCGGTTTGATCTTTCCATCTCTTCTCTTTACTTTCATTACTTATATTTAGTTAGTTTAGTGTGTAGTTCATATTGGTGTTTATTGATTGCACATAAGAATCGAATCAAAGGTTTCCAATAGTAAAGTTTTTAAGAAGATTTAAAAGAACCTAAAAACCGGTAAAACTATTCAAACCCCCCCCCTCTTCTAGTTTTCCACAATTGATATCAGAAGCCACTTCAGTCAAGTTTTTAAATTAAATTGTATTTTAAAACTTGAATCGATCAATGGATTCCGACAAATATCTGGAAGGGCAATCTATGCAAAGACCACCACTTTTCGAAACCGATTGTTTTATTTATTGGAAAACAAGATTCGAAACGTATGTGAAATCAAAAGACATTGATCTTTGGCATGTTATTACCGAGGGTGACTTTCAACTGATTCAAATGAATCCGGTAACTAAAAAGGATGAAATTGTTTCTTATGATAAACAAAGTGATGAACTTAAAAGAAAACTAGCCAAAAATAATGAGGCTAAAATGATGATTTACAATGCTTTGCCTAAAAAGGAGTTTGAAAGAATTTTCATGTGTAATACGGCAAAAGATATTTGGAAAACTTTGTTAGTCACTCACCAAGGTAATAACCAAGTCAAAGAGAACAAGATAGATCTTCTTGTTCAACAATATGAACAATTTTCCATTTCGGAAGATGAGTCAATAGATAATGCTTTTGCTAGATTTAATACAATTATCACTAGTCTTAAAGCTCTTGATGAAGGTTACTCTAGCAAGAATTATGTTAGGAAGTTTCTTAGGGCTCTACATCCTAAATGGAGAGCAAAGGTCACCGCCATAGAAGAGTCAAAGCACTTGGCGACATTGTCACTCGATGAACTAATAGGAAACTTGAAAGTTCACGAGATGATAATCAAGAAGGACTCAGATATAGTCAAAGGCAAAAGCGAAAGAGTTAGGTCTCTAGCGTTGAAAGCCAAGAAGGAGTCTAGTGATGAATAATGTTCGAGTTCCGATAGTGAAGATGAAGAGTATGCACTAGCCGTTAGAAACTTTAGAAAGTTCCTTAGGAGGAAAGGTAGATTTCCTAGACAACCTCGCAATGAAAAGAGGTCATTTCAAAAGAACCATGATGAAAGGAAAGGGACAAGTGATAGGAATTGCTTTAGATGCGGTGATCCTAATCACCTCATAGGAGAATGTTCCAAGCCACCGAAATCCGACAACCAACGAGCTTTCATAGGAGGCTCTTGGAGTGATAGCGGTGAAGAAGAAGAGAAGAAGCCAAACGATGAAACATGCCTAATGGCTCAAGCTTCTAATGAGGTACATTCCGACTCTTCTTATTATAGTGATGATAATTCGTCAATAGATGACAATAGATTGCATGACGAATATAATAAACTATGCGAGGTTAGTTCTAAGATTTTAGGTAGAAACACAAAACTAAAATTAAAATTGCAAGAACTTGAAGTGCAAATTTTAGAACTAAAAGATCATGTCAAAAGACTTGAGAAAAATAAAGAAGTAGACTTAGGATGTGGGTCATGCATAAGTCTTCAAGTAGAAAATAAGAAACTCAAAGAAAATGCTTTGAGAATCATTAAGTTCGAAGAAGGAACAAAAACACTTAATGATATGCTTGAAAACATTAGGTTTAATGAACATGACCGTGCGGGATTAGGATATGACCCAAATCAGGCTTCCACAAGTAGTACCAAACAAGTAAAATTTGTAAAGCCTGAAGTTTCTGAGTCTGAAGGTGATGGCACCACTAAAATTAGTGGTACCGTGGTACCGTCTGGTGCTGAAGTCAGAACTGGGTCAATTTTGAAAAATAATTTAAGTCCTAAACCAAGTCACATAGTTGTAAATAATACTAAAGTACCTATTGCTAGCATAGAGGAAGTCAAAAGCTTTTACAAACCCTTGTCAACTCCCGGACTTGGATTTGTAAAGCCCGAAACTAGGTCAAAGACTCCTCCACCTAGAAAAACAAATTCACCCAAACCTCGGTCTAGAACTCCTCTACCGAGAGGTAACTTTAGAAGTCAAAATCATCCATGTGACTTCTCCGTAACTTGGAATAACCGTCAATCTCAAAGTTTCCTACCATGGGAAATGTGTCCTCCATTTTCACATCCTAAACAAATGCAACGAATGCGTAGGATGTTTAGCACTAACAACTTTGGACCCATGAGATATTGGGGACCAGATGTTTGAACTTATGTTTTGCTAGGAGAACATGGTTGTAAATAAACCTGAAGTCTAAAAAATGGAGAATGATTTGTGATCAAACAAATCCTGTGATGTAAAGTCAAGTCGTGTCTCATATGTCTAGCTTTCAACAAAGGTAGTCTAGTATTCGAGTTTTAAGGGCAACACCTCAGGCTCATGCACGCTTTCTTAAGATACCCTTTGTTAGTAGAAATGCTAAGCATATAGTGTAATTAGAATCTAACATGGTAGGCACTGTAATGCAGAAACTAAATTCAAATGTCATCATGACAATCTCAACTTGTCCAGAAATGTACAATGATCGCTCAAAGATCATGCGTGACAAGTTTGAGATGAGCAATGATGAGTGAATCAAGTTTCTTCCCTAGCCCGTAAATAATCTTACTTGAAAAAAGTATTCCCATAAACTTAAAGTATACTATAGGTATAAGATACATAGATTAGAAAAATCTTAATTGATACTAATGCCCATATCCACGGAAACGAATCTCACAAGGGACGATGAAGGTGAGTGCGCGGATATCACTAGGTTAGGGGCATGATAGGTAATTTGGATTACCTAACGGCAAGTAGGCTCGATATCATGTCTAGTGTCTGGCTTTGTGCCCACTTGTAAGAAGGATCTTAAAACTTCTTACCTTAAAGTGTTTGATGTATCTTTCGATGCATTAAAGACAATATACACTTGAGATTATGATATCTCAGGGGGATTGATGTAGAAATTGTGTCTATATCAACCATGATAATGCGGGAAAGAATGTGGATTGAAAAAGTAAGAGTGGTATTTGCACCTTCATAGGTTGTTGTCTAACTTCTTGATTCTCCAAGAACAAACAACTCTTGCTATCTCCACAACCGAAGCCGAATACGTAAGCGCCGGAAAGGCATGACAACAAGCACTATGGATGAGACAATCTCTAAATAAATGAGACGTCCATCTCAACAAAGCTTCTGTGAAGAGTGACAGCCGAGATGCAAATAGACTTGACCGAGAACCCGTGGATTGCTCATGAACGAAGCTTATCGAAGTACGTCATCTCCTCCGTCACGATGATGTCAAAAGAAAAATCTTTTCTTAGAAAAGTTTTCCTTAAAGGACAACATCGTCGATATCCTAACCAACACTTCCCTCACACCCCTCTTATGACTATTTAAATATTTCTTCGAAAATATTGAAGTCATTTCACACGTCTCATCTTATGACTCTTTAAGTCATTCTTCTCATCCCACTCATGACTACTTCAATATTTCTTTTGAAATATTAAAGTCATCCCTTACGTCCTATTTCATAACTTCTCAAGTCATCCCTTTCATTCTCGACTCATGACTCTTGGATATTTCATTGGAAATATCAAGTCATTCCCAAAACTTCGTCTTATGACTTCTAAATATTTCACTGGAAATATTAAGTCAATCCTTACGTCTCGTCATATGACTGCTTAATATTTTACTGGAAATATTGAAGTCATTTCTCTCGTCTCACATCACAACTGCATGCGTCATTCGTCTCATTCCGCTCATGACTAATTCAATATTTCACTGGAAATATTGTAGTCATTCTCTATATTCCATCTCTTGACTTCTGCATATTTCACGGGAAATATTAAAAGTCAATCCTAAATTTCCTCCAATGACAACTTAGGCATTTCCTTAGAAATACTAAGGTCATCCCTTGTCATCTCGTCTAATCGCTTTTGTCAAAAGAGTTTATTAGGTATAAACTTTTTCCTCGCGTCAAAAAGTCTTACTAAATAAGTAAGATTATTCAGTCAAGAGTCAAAACAGAACAAAAATGGGTCTTAGACACAGACGGCTCCACTAAAGTGGCACGGCACCACTAATGTTTAGTGGTACCGTGGTACCGTATATATGAGAAAACGCCCGTTTTTCTTCTACTTCCCTCTGCACATCCAATTCAAAACAAAACCACTCACTCTTGCTGTCAAAAACCGAACCCAACACCAAAATCCAATTACACACTTGCTAATCAAGATCGAGGCATTGAAATCAACAAATCTTAATCACTACAATACAAATTGTAAGTCAATTATCTTTAATTTCTTTTCAAATTGAGTCTAGGGTTTGTTCATATGCATAAAATCGAATTGGGGATTTTCAATTTTTGTTAGATTTTTATGCAATTAAGACTAGGATTAGACAATGTAGTACTCACATGATTCCCTAAACCTAAGATTTTTATAAACCCACTTACATTGCAAAACCTAGTCCGAATTGGTCCATTTAAATTGGATTAAGATTAATTATTTGTAGAGGAATGATGTCTAGGATGATTAAAATTAGATTAGGAATGATTAACATTGAGGCTTTTCAAATCTAAGATTTTTGGCGCCAAGTTGAGGCGTTTGCCAAACACCCCAATTCCATCGTTTTCGAAAAAGTTCACGTGTCTAGGATCATGAAACCTTTTTCATGCATTGTTGATGCAAATTAAAAACGTTTTTGCATGCATACATGATCTCACAAATGTTGATCGAATTACATAATTGATGTGTATTCTTCGATACATTTGATTGAGCAAAAGTGAAGTTAGGAGCGTTTGGGTAATCTCATTAGATTTGTTTTAGAGTCGAGATTACCGCACCTCCACATCGTTTGCATTTAGGCACACACACACTAAGAACATAATCATTAAAATGCAACAAGTTAACATATACAAAATTATATTTTTGTAGGTAACAATGCCTCGTATGGATTATCGAGATACCAAACCTTACATCCCTCGTCTTGTAGACGATCCAAACATCCCCATTGAACAAAAAGCCTATCTTGCTAAAGTCCAAGATCGATATATACACGAAGGTCGTGTAGTCGATGCTCATTACGTTCTCTTGGATAACATCCAAGTCTGCTTCCCTACTATTGAATTTGATTGTTTATACAAAATAAACGATCAAATTTGTCCTCGTTTTGTCCTCGAGTTTTATAGTCGAGTCCGTACCTTCAATGACCTTGAAGGTAATGTCTTCCTTGATTTTTGGATTCAAAACCAAAACATCATCTTGTCCGTCTCCGAGCTTGGTGAGATTCTCGGTGTTCCTTCGTATGGTCAGTGTGCATACACTGAAGACCATTCCCTTGAGTCTCTTTTCTACAATCTTGAAAATGAAGGTACTTATCGTACCAAAATTCCCAACCTCGAAACCATCAAACAAGTCATCCAAACTCCTCGAGTCGCCAACACGTATCAAAAGCGTGATGGTTCCATTGTTCATCTTGACCCCAACAAAATCTATCTCAAAGAACTCCTTCCCGACCTTAGAAGTTGGGAACTCCTTCTACGTGAGAACGTGTTGAGCCTTGCGGGCAACCGGGATCACGTTTCGGCCAATCTCGCCCACATGCTTTATTGTCTTAGTATCGAGGAACCATACAACCTAGTATACTACATGTCCAAAAGGATGGCCAATATTCATAGTCATTCTGATAGGCTCATGCCATATGGTATGTTGCTTACTCGTCTCTTCAATTGGGTCATGGAAACTTTCCCTGATCTCAATAATGTCGGCTATGTCCTAGTCAATCCGGTCATGAAACCACTTGGTGGACCACAACGTCGCACAAAGAAACGTAAGGACAAAGGGTCCAAGCATGGTCGTAAATCCACTTCCGATATTCCTCTTTCTTCTTCTTCTTCATTCGGTCAAGGCTCGTTATCCCAACCTATGGATGAGGACGATGATGAGGTGAACGAAGAAGGAACGTCTCGTCCTAGTACTCCCTCTCCCGACACCTATTTCCATAACCTTGACACCTCATCGTTCAAACAAACCTCCGACCTTGAATTCGGTCAAGTCAACCTATCCGGCATGATGAGAAGGCAAACAACGATGTATAACCGACAAGTGTCGATGCATGAGCAAACCATCGGGGGGTTCAAGTCCATTGGCAAGGCAATCAAGGGGCTCGGGAACAAGATAAAGAAGTTGGGGAAGAGAAGAGATTAGATAGGACTAACTTAAGTAGTGTCACTAACTTAAGTATTACTAAGCTATTATTAATGGGGTTATGGCAATGTCCATCTAACATAAACTAGCTTGAAATGTCTTAACATTTCTCACTTGACTTTGGTTACTTTGATTAGTTAAACAATCTTTATGTTTTATTTACGAGCTTTGCCTAGTTCATGCATTTTCCTTTACTTTATTGCATGCACTAGATGTGAAAATTGATTGGAATCATGCATGCTTAATAGTTGCCTAAACTTAGAAAATCACATGATAATTTTAGTTGCTAGTTTAGACTAGTGTTAGGAAATTTATGTGATTTTTCTTTAGTAGATTGAGGCTTTGAGATTTGCAGCAAATGGATTCCCCATATTTACCCATTTTAGGTAGCCTAGAACCTGTAGAACTGGAAAAAGAGTCAACTGCAGGCCACGACTCCACACTAAATAGGGCACGACTCCACTAAATTTAGTGGTGCCGTGGTACCTTTAGTGGTACCGTTCCTTGGGAAGACGAATTTTACTGTTCTCTTCCACTTTTTGACTCTCTTTTCCTGGAAATCTGCAAACACAACCTGATTCCAACACACCCAAATCCCCAAATCCACCATCCTATCCATCCATGCATGTCTTGATTTGGCTATATAAGCTAACATCATACATTGCTCATCCTCACCATTTCACACTCACCATACAATCGTCATGTCTTCCACCATTCCTACCATTTCACACAAAGCCAAAAGGCCAAGGCTTAACATCAAACCAACCAATGAGATGATTCTCATTGATCTCACCTTAGATGATGGTGATGATATCCATACACCGATAACCTCAACCAAATCAACCTCCTCTATCTCCACACCTCTAATTCCATCCAAAGCCACCACAACTAGGCAAACCACATCATCATCCTCCTCCACCCTTAGGATTACCACATCCTTGCCTCCACAAAGTCCACCACAACCCTTGGCACTTACCCTCACCTTATCACCCTCAACACCTTTTGAGCTAGGGACTAACACATCATCCTCATCACTATCACCATCACCACAACCATTAATGGGTCATCCCATTCTTTATCCCCTACAACCACATACCCTAAGTTGTCGTTGTTGTCACCACAACCAACACCTCATCATGTGCCTCAGAGATGAGTTGAGTCTTCAATTCTCCTACCTTGAGCACCTCCTCACACCACCACAAGGACCCATCATTTTACCCCCTCCACCACCAAATAGCCCATCCAACTAAACATTGTTATGTTTAGTTTTTCAAATAAAAGTCTAGGAACCCTTTTGACATTTGAAGCAAATCTTGAAGCCTCATATCACTAAGGATGTTTATTTGCTTTCTTGTTGTTTATTTTGCTTCTATGATGTAGTCATACCTATGTATGACATTTATTTTATTTTTACGAAGGGGCTTTCATATGGGCTGTTTCCCTTTTTATTTGCATGCTTGGCTATTTAGTCATTCATTTTGTGGTTGGATATTTGTCTTAAGTGCTACATGTTAGATTTTGTATAAGTGTCATCTAACCTTGTTTTGAAGCACGAATCATTTCTCGATTTCTTGGTATTCTCCAAATGAGGGGGAGTATACATCAAGGGGGAGCCTTGCAACCTTTTTGCTTCGACAAAAAGGGGGAGAAATGGGAATAAACTCATTAAAAACCTGTTAAAACTAATTTTAACTTGAAATGAGTTTATGTTTTGTCATCATCAAAAAGGGGGAGATTGTTGATGCAAATAATGTTCTAAAAACGTTATTTATATCTTTCGATTACCTCACGTTTTGAGGATGACAAAATGTGAAAACACGTTATGTTAAAATTAACGTAAACAAGTTTTTAATCGGAAGATCCCGTTTCTACGCAAATCACTCTAGAACAAATTTATAACTTGACTAATGATCAAAGAAGTAAATTTGGTTTTATGACTTCACATTTCAAATGTGACAAAACATTTTTTCAAAAATATACCTTACAAATTATTTTTGAATAATTAAGAAATGTTTTAATGGAAAAATAAGTTTAAAATACATAACAGTTATTTTCCCCCCAAAATCAGCTCCAAACTTCCCCAAATAAGTTTTCACTAGAAAAGACAAAATTTGGAGCGTCTTTGTCTGGCACGGCTCCATGGTTCCACTAAATTTAGTGGAGCCGTGGGTGATTTAGTGGAGCCGTCTATCTCAAACGGTCAGATTTTTCTTGCCTATAAATACCAGCCCTATTCACAGTTTTTTGGCACCCTTTCACACACAGAAACTTCTGAGTTTAAATCCCTCACACCATTTTTTTTCTTGATCATTTAGTTTAGTTTTTCTTTTGTTCAAGAGTGATCCAATCATCCAACTTAGTGATCCTCTTCATTCCTCTTCAATAGCAAGAGAAGAACATAAAGTATCCTAGTTGATACAAGGTGTTGTCATTCCTCTTCAAGTGCAAGAGAAGAACTCAAGGTATCCAAGAAGATACAAGAGTTGTAGGTGTTAGGTTACTTGTAACACTTGTTACATCCTTGTTGTATCATAGCATACTTCAAGATCATTTTTATTTTGTGAGAGTGTGAGTGAAGATCATTGTGATCTTATAGAGATAGTGAACATCTCTTAAAGCCATTGGGCTTGTGTGATTGATCAAGAAGATCAAGGGTCAATAGGATAGAGTGAGTCAAGTGAGTGTTAATCATTGTGATCGTGTTGAGATATTGGTGATCTCTTGAAGCCATTGGGCTTGAGTGATTGATCGAGTGGATCATGGTAGATTGGTGCTAGCTTAGATTAGCACTCGACATCTAGCTTAGTGTCGGAAATTGGATAAGCGACGTTTACGGTTTTCTCCGCCTTAAGGGAGGTTGTTGACATAGTGCTTGAACTCTCAAGTGTGGTACTCGGGGAGTGGAGTAGGGCGAAGAAGAGCTTCATAGCCGAACTACTATAAATCCTTTTGTCCCGGTTTGATCTTTCCATCTCTTCTCTTTACTTTCATTACTTATATTTAGTTAGTTTAGTGTGTAGTTCATATTGTTGTTGATTGATTGCACATAAGAATCGAATCAAAGGTTTCCAATAGTAAAGTTTTTAAGAAGATTTAAAAGAACCTAAAAACCGGTAAAACATTCAACCCCCCCTTCTTGTTTTCCACAAAAGTGTTAACATAAGTAAGACCTCAACCATGGCAACATCTAATGCAGAGGGTTCTCTTGAACCTGAAGCAGGTGATGGTAACCCCAGCCAAATGGCTAAAAAGGGGGGCTCAGCTAATCAGACTAGGTTTGATACTGAGTTTGGACCCATTGATTCACCTCTCAGGGAAGGTAACACATCCCGAAGTGATGAGGGTAGAGATGACACAAATGAATTGATGGATCAATATGTACACAATGACAATGCCTATGATTCACCTCTCAGGGAAGGTCACACATCCCGAAGTGATGAGGCTAGACATGAAACAGAGGAATTGATGGACAAAAACAATGTATAAAATGACAATTCCAATGATTCACCTCTCGGGCCAGGTAACACAGGCTGAAGTGATGAGGATAGTATGAAACTTATAAATGAATTGATGACAAAATGTACCAACTTGGAAACACAGGTTCTTGACCTTCAAGCTACAGTTAAAAATTTAAAGTTGAGGGTGAAATACTTGGAAGGTCAGAAGAGGTCAAGAACCATGGCATTTAGAAGATTGGCATTTAGAAAATTGAAAAAGGTGGGAACATCACAAAGGGTTAGCTCTTCTGAAGACCAAGGTTTGGGGGAGGATGCTCCCAAACAAGGGAGGAAAGAAACAAAGACTTCAGGAGAGGCTGAGCCAAATGTTGCAAGTGTTGTTCCTGATGAAGGTGTTGCTGATATGGATATAGATTCTGGTGAAAATGAGGAGTTTGTGGTTAAGGACAAGTCTGGTAATGAAGTGGCCTTGGAAACAGGGAAAAAGGAGCAGCTTGGGGATAAATTAAAAACTTTGGATGCTGAGCAGTTGGTTAAAGATTCTACTGCTGAGGTAGTTCAACTTGCTGCTAGTGTTAAAGATTCTGCTGCTGAGACAGAGCAAGGTCCTACTGCTGGTGTTGAACCTTCTAGTGCTGAGACTCAGGTAGTTTCTACTGCTGAAGAGTCAGATGATGATGTTAGTTTAGCTAAGGTGATGCTGCAACTTAAGTCTAAATCATTAACACTAAAACAACCACAACCACAACAACAACCTAAATCACAACCAGAACCTGAACAACAACCTCAACCAACAATAAAGCAAACAACTCCACCACTTACACTTCCAAGGGTTCCTGTCAAAGGTGTAACAATTAAAGAACCTATCCCCTCCAAGAAACCTACTCAACCACCTACATATGCTGGGAAAGGCAAAGGAAAAATGGTAGAAGAGGCTGAAACATATCCTGAAGATCTTCCTTTTGAGTTTTGGCCAAGACATCTTCAAGAAAGATATGATGAAGAAGCTGCAAGGAAGTATCAAGCTGAGTATGAGGAAGAGCATGAGGCTGAACTTGAAAGACAAAGAAAACAGGCTGAAACTGAAGCTAAGTTGGATGCTTGGGATGAGGAGATGGTTCGGTGTGAAGCTGATATGGCTATGTTGAAACAGGTTAAAGAGGAAATCCAAGATGCTTTCACTAATGAAGGAATGGATAAATGGTTAAAGAAATTCACAGCAGACAAAAAGAAAAAGTATCTTGCTGAGAGAAGAAATAAGAAGTTGCTCAGACCACCCACAGTCAAACAAGTAAGAAACTTTCAAGAGCATTACTTGAAGAATATGAGGGGCTGGAAGCTTGTTCAGTTAAAGCCATATTCAGATGATGAGATTCAAAAGATGTTTGAGAAGGTTAAGAAACAACTTGATAATTTTGTGCCTATGGGATCTGAGCTTGATAAAGATATTGTTAAAAAGAGGTTTAAGAAGGTGTTGGAACCTGAGATTGAAACTGAGGTTGAAAAAGAAAAGGTGGTTGAATCAAAAAAAGAAAAGATTGAAGTGGTAAAAGAAAAGGTTAAGGAAGAAGAGAAAGAGGGTCCTAGTGTTGGAATTAAGAGAACTGGGAGAGTTTTAAAGATGAAAGGAAGGAAGAAGAGAAAGTTGAACAAATCAAAACCAATTGTGGAAAGTTCTGAGTCTGAGAGTGAAGAAACACAGAAAAAGAAGCAATCAGAGCAGTTCTACAAGGAAACAATTGAGTTACAACTAATGACTCAAATTGTGGATGATGATGATGATACATTTGTGGATACTGCTCGTTTAAGTGCTAAAGCTCCTGTTACTGGATGGAAGACTGGATTTGATGATAAGACTCCTTGGTTTGAGATCTACAGAGCTGGTGGAAGAATTCAAAGGTTTAAGACATTTCCTCAAATGCTTAAAAACATGGATAGAGAAGATTTGGTAAACTTGTGGGGATTAATCCAGAACAAGTATGGAGATACAAGACCACAAGATGAGATAGATAGAGTGCTCTGGGGAGATCTAAAGATCATGTTTGAAGTTTATGCTGAAGACAGAGTGTGGCTGGAACAGGGTAGAAGTACTAAAATTAATCTTTGGAGATTGTATGAGTCATGTGGAGTTCACAATGTAGCAATGCAGGGAGGACTTCAAATGTACATGCTGGTAGAAAAGGATTACCCTCTGGCTAAGTCTACACTTAAGATGATGGTTGAAGGAGATATTAAACTCAATGTTGATCGTTGGAGTCAAATGGTTATTGATCTTATCAGAAAGATGCAAAGAAAACTCTATGGGCAAGATTATGGGAGAAAGAAGAAGTAGTGAGTGTTTGGAAGCATCCTCCTGGTGTTTGTTTATGCTTAAAGGAAACTTGATGATTTTGGAGTAAAATATCAAGTTTAGGGGAGGATTGTTGGGTTTTAAGATGCTGCTGCTTCAGATTGGATAATAATGCTCATGGATCTTAATGGAAAATACACTAAGTATGATTCTACTGCTAGGCTTAATCATACTACTACTGGTGTATTTAATTCTACTGCTGGATTTACTGAGAAGATCAAGGAAATAAGCTAAGTGGATACTACTGCTAGGCATCGAAGATTCTACTGCTAGAGTTAGTATACTGCTGCTTATTGGATAATTATGTATAGTATGTTAGATAATTATGGAATAGATACGAATAGATATTATCTTGTATAGAAAGACATTATAACCGACTAGGACTCCTTAGTCTATAAAAGGAGGATCTAGGGTTAGAGTTTAGTACGTGTATTGTTATTCACTTCAAGGTTTTGTAACCCTGTTACTTTTGAGTAACCGTATTAATATATTGAAGTGTTTGTCGAGAGAATTCGATTGTTCATTGTTCTTCTTAAGATTAATCATTAGATTCCGCATAGTGATTAATATTGTTTCAATTGAAGAACAGTTTCTATACTTGTTGTTTTAGATTTATATCTAAGATAATTAACAAGATCATTATTCAACTGTGATTAACAATAATCCCGCACCTTGAAGTAAATCCGGTCTGGCAAGATACATTCCTTTTGGTCTCGTGTATTGCTTGGGCTTGCACTAGTGTAGTTATGGTTGTTTGTGAATTGGGTTTTTGAATTAGTTTTTCTTTGGCAGATTTCAAGAAACAAATATTGGTGACTAGTTTTTGGACCAGTTTTGTGATATTTGAAATTTTAACGGCCACTAACTTGGCTTTATATCATGTTTTTAAGTTCTTAACTCACAGTCTGGTGGTAAGATGTTACGTTTACTATGCAGTTCTTTCACCAATATATTTGATGTGGATCACTTTATTGAGGTCTTGCAAAATGAAGTCTCCATAGTTAAAGAGCTTCCGAGCATGTACTCTTGGAGCACAAGGGATTACTATGGTACTTGCATACGACCTACTAGAATCAACACGGCACCTGTTCATACTTCTGCTAATTGGTATCTGAAAAATGTGTTGCCAATGCTAAATAGGTTCGTGATACAATTTTCTTTGACATTGTAATTCAATTCTAGCATAAACAGGTCAAAGTTATCGGTTTTCTCAGTTTCCTGCTGTCACTTGATGATTTGATGCGTCACTATCTGATCTCTCGCCTGATATTATGGTCTTAGCATGTTTGCTTTGTCTGATACTTTCACCTTTTAACAAAAGTATACGTGCGCCACTTAATTTATGGGAAGGTCTAAGTAGTAGCCAAATGTGTTTGATATCCATCACAAGTAATCTTCTTAAAAATGATATTTCACAAAATATGCTCATACAGTGCTTCTCGTTGATATTTGACTATATAAAATAGTAACAGAGGTAATTGCATTATGTATAACTAATCAATTTGACGCATTATGTTACAGTATTGTTTATATTATTGAGACAAACAGAACTATTATATCTAACAATTGCAGTTCTAATGTTTCAGTCATGGGATTGCTGCTATTGCCCCATTCTCGCACCGTTTAGGTTTCGATAACCTACCAAAGGAGATTCAGCTTCTTCGATGTAATGAACTATTATATCTTCCTCCCACTTTTGGGAGGAAAGTGAAAAGGAAGGGAACCATATATTGTGTAAAGACTAATATACCCTTTTTAAAATATTTGACATTAACAACTAAAGGGCATATATGTAATTTGACCAAATTATTTTCCTTTGCCTCCCACTCAAGAACATGATTATGATTACTTTCTTTTTCCTTTCCTCTATCTCAAGAACATAACAACTAACACTTACTTTCCTTTTCTATTTCTTTTCCCTTTCTTATTCTTTTCCATTTCCCCTCACTCAAAACTCGAGAACTGAGCGTGAAAGTCTGAACTGGGTAGGAGAGTCTTAACTCCAGACACCAACCAGTTGAGTCAGTCAGTCAGTCGGTCAAGATTTGATGAAAATGAGAGTTAATAATAATTATTTGCAGCAAAGACAATCGCAGAGAATAGCATTTGCGTCAGCGTTTATAATAATAAAGCCTAATTTCTTCTTCTTCCCAGAAAATCTTTTTCAACCTCTCACCCGATCTTATCCTAATTTATTCTCCGTAAGCAAAGCTCCTTCATTTTTATTGTTTCATTTTAATTAGGGCTTATTTTATCAATTGAATTCATACATTTTAATTAGCGCACTGTTTTATGAGAGGATCTAAACACACGCCTTGTGTTAGAGATACTTTGAGTTTAATATTAACTAGCACGCAGAATTTACTAGTTAATATTTAGAAGATATTGTTTAAGTGATGGATGAATGTAACAATGAATGATGAACACAAAGTTTAAACAAACAACTAGCTTCAATATTAATAATACGTGTGATCTTTGACTTATCACTAGGGTTACAAAAAACCTTGAAGCTCTATGAATTAATCGTACATAAACTTTAACCAGGACCTCCTTTTATAGCACAAGGAGTCTTGTACAAGATAACTATATCAAACACAATATTCGTATAATGCTAACTATATAGAATATACACTAAATCTTTTATATATATATCTCTGCATACGTCTGTCTTTATCTCATAACCAGTACTAACCATCTGTACTAACAGTACTAACTGACTTTGTACTGCTGGTGTAATCTTCAGCAGTTGTAACTTCATGCTTGGCAATACTAACTGTTGGTTTAATTCCCAACAATCCTCCCCTAAACTTATGATTTCTTTGCAAATCAGTAAGTTTCTTGAATTAACCTCCAACATTGATGATGGGGGAGATTCTTTCAAACACTTACCTGGATTCTTTCAAACACTTATCTTCTTTCAAACACTTATCTTCAATGTTGAATCACTTCAATATTCTCTTCTCATCTAGACATTGAAGAAATCATAACAGCAAGTACTCCAGCATCTCATCTTTGAATCTTCTTTTGTATGAATTCTGTTCTTGATTCTCTTATGACAAATTCTTCATCAAAAGAACAATGTTTTTGTTAGGAATTATTAAAAATGTAATAGTTCATTACTGCTGCTAGTGTAGTGTGGTTCCTGCTGGCAGGTATGTAGTTCCTGCTGGTATGGTGTCTGCTGGTAACACATTATTGTTACTGCTGGTAGTTTTGTTTCTGCGGGTAGCAGAAATAGTCAACCCGTTTATTTAGAAGTTTGTTAGAGAAAGAGATATGCATGAGTTATATTAGGAAGTGATAATGTGTAACCACCTGTAATTTTCCGAATATATCTTTATACGAGACTTTCTCTGTTTTTCATAAACGGATCCTTTCTGAACTCTTTTGATTCTAAAACGTGAATATATCTCGCGAAACGTGAAATTCGTACACAACGCGTACTGGCACAACCGACGAATTAATTTGATTATTTTATTATTCGTGAGAAACGAGGCGTACGAATGGTCGTTTTATTGGAAAAATTATTCTAAACGCGAATATTAATTTATTCGGGCAACGAGAAATAAAGGTACACGTATTTATAATCAAAATTGATGGAAAAACACTTTTAAAATTTATGGAATAACCTTCGGGTGCTCGGGAAATATTTATAACACGTTTTATTTGTCTCGTTCACATATCGTTAAAAATATAAGGAGATTGACAGTTTTAGTCCCTGAGGGCGCGCTAGGGTTTGCCACTAGTCCCAAGAGGAGCCTATATATATATTAGTGTTATAAAATTTTTAGGGTTATAAACCCTCTTTCCCTCTTCCCAGCCGCAACTTCCCATCTCCTTCTTCCCCTCATTTCCGGCCACTATTCTGGCCAGATGTGCCGCCACCTCCGGCCACCATTTCACACCGCCACCACTACTTTAATCCTCACACTCTCCTCTCTATTTTGGTGTAGTGCACGCGCCACCAATGCACCCCCATTTATTCCTTTTATTTCGGTAACTAATGAATTTTTCGGCGAAATTTCCGGGACCCAACTTTGATGCTAGAACGTGTATCGATCGAAGGTAATTTTGGTTTGTTTGGTTCGATTATCACCACGGCAGTCACGACGCGCCACCACAGCCGACGTTCTCTTCTTCCTCTCGCTCTCTTCTCGTCATGGTAAAAACCGAGAAAACCCGTTGATATTATTATTATTATTATTATTATTATTATTATTATTATTATTATTATTATTATTATTATTATTATTATTATTATTATTATTATTATTATTATTATTATTATTATTTTTATTTTTATTTATTACCGGTTATATTTGTTATTGTTGTTCGTGGATTTAAATTTATAAAAACGAGATTACTAAATTTGATGGATTAAGATACGGGTTTAAAAATATTTTGAAAGAGATCATGTGGTAAGATTTAATATCAAAATGGTCATTGTGGTCGTGTCGTTATTGTCGTTATTATGTTCTGGATGCCATTGTTGGGTGTTGGGTTCGGTCAGAATCAGTGAGATACATATTGGATTGTTTTTGGTTCTCGAGTTGATTATATCCGGAGTTGGATTGAGTCTGTTATGGTTCGGTTTTTACTCCATGGTTCGAAGCCGAGACCCTTGAGGTCTCAGTATGGTACATTTATTTTGAGGTTAATGGTATGTTGAATGTGAATTAGAATTCGGATTAGATTTGGTTGTGTGGGGTTTTGCTGTCGTTTGGTCAATTAATTGTTTTGGCTGTCGCGGTAAACGGTTTCGAGCCGAGACCTCTTGTTCTCGGCATAACAAGTAAATACATTCTCTGGTTATGGATTGGTGCTAATTGGTTTTGGGTGGTATTAATATTTCTTTTAAATTTGACTTGGGCTTGACAAGCCCATGTGGGTGTGTTTGGTTTAAAGGATGGGCCGAAGCCCAATGACGTTTGTTTGGTTAAAAGGCTCATAAGCCCAAAACAATTAAAGATGTGTTCGTTTATAAATAGAAAGTAAAATATATTTTACCAAGGAGGTATTGAGTTTGACATTTCGACAATTGATACGTTGCGGATTATATTGAAAATTGTGATTTGAATTTGAATATGGGATATGATTATTACGCGAATGATAACGGGACATAAAACATATAAAATGTTGTAAATTTAGACTTGGTTAAATTATAATCGACGATTTGAGAAAACTAATTTTATTAGTTAAAACTTATTTTTACAAAACATTTATGTTTTACACAAACTATTTGGGATAACGGGGTAAATGTCGAAACGTACAAACTACTTTACTTTATTTGAGGTGTTTGTTTGTCGTAAACTTCTAGAGTTGTCTTCCTTGGTTTGAGTTCTCGTCAGTATTCTCTCGAGTTTGTTGATGTCTCCTCTCTTTGGCGTGAGTTGTATGTCGAGTCTATGTCTTCTTACCACACCACACGAAACGTTGAAACTAAGCTTTTGATAAGTTTGAAAACTGAGTAATCCACGAAAACTACGACACTTTGTCTTTTATAGACTTTATTATTTTGCGAGACGTGTTTTGAGATAACTGTATACGTATTAGGTTGTGCCGATCCTAGACCGTTGTGTACCGCCGTGCTTGTACCTCCGTGTACCCTCGTGCCGTATGTTTTGAGATAGTTTTCTAACTATTTTTGGGGGAGAATACATGCTCATTTCTACTTAAACTCATTACTGGTTTTACTTGAAACGTGATTTGTTTTCTCCAACGTACTGTTTGGCTGATATATCTGACCTGGTTATTTGAATGCATTATGTGCTTACTTGTTATTTGATGTGGCCTGGAACTGTTATGATACTGTTACACGAGCTGGCTATGGTTATCATTAGTAATGGCTTTTTGTGCCTAGTAGTAATGGCTCTTTGTGCCTAGTAGTAATGGCTCCTGTGCCTATCGACATCTATAGTGTGCACCTATAGGGAACTATTATCGTGATTTAACTTTCGTGACTTAGCCAGCGTAACAGTTAAACTTGCGTGACACTATATGAGTGTAGTACTTGTATGACTGATTATGGTTGGAGATGCTTTGACTATGCTATTATTTGCTGATTTGGTTCTAGAACTACGACTTAGGCAGTGTTAGCCTACGTTGGACTTGACTTGTTTATGAACAAGGATTTGAACTCGAAAACCTTTTGGTTCGACTAAGCTTTTAACTAAAACCTGTGAACTCACCAGCGTAAGCTGACCCTTTTAGCATGTATTTTCAGGTTTAAGGCTACAGCTTATCTCTAGAGGCGCTTGGCAAGGGGCATGGTCATAGACGACTCTGATATATTTATTTGGGACCGCTTTAATCATTTTGGGCCTTACTTCCGCACTATATTTTAAATGATGTAAACTTACAGTTTTGATAATGAATTTTATTCTAAACGGTTAAGGTAAAACCGTTCTTTGTACCTTGTGTTGTGATACCAATTGAGTAGCACCCCAGTGACATGTATGCTTCCGCTAGGACCCGATTTTAGGGGTGTTACGTAATGCATATCTCCTCTACACGTTTTGTAGTGAATGCCGAATTAGGGTTTCTTGGAGTATAAAAGAAACATACGGCTATGAACAATGTACGACTTCGAAAACACTTTTCAATAGTTAATATAGATCCATAGAGGATCAAGTGTTTATTAGTTATTCTTCTTTCAACTCTATTGTTTATATTCCGCATAAACACTAGTTTAATAGTCAGAGTTTCTCTTAGTTTGTTTGTGATTACATAAACATTCTATTGATCTTAAACCGGCTCAAAAGATCTATCTAGGGCTGATCCTACAAGTGGTATCAGAGCCTGGTTAGATACTCTGTGAAAGAAGAACAATTTTTATCAACAAATCTCTTAAACCCCATAAAAAGTTCCTTAAACCCTCATACAATGACTTCATCCGATGATTTGGTTATCAACAATGAAAAACCTGAAACTCAAAGTGTTCAACAAATTGTAACAACTACTGTGTCAAGCAATAATGCCAAGTTTCCTTACCTTAAGAAGGATGAGTATGAGATATGGGCGATGAAGATGGAATACTGGATCACAAATAGTGATTACAACCTCTGGCATGTCATTCAGAATGGTAACAGCAGGAAGAAAACTGGAAGAGATTCTAAAGGCAACATCATAATTCTTCCTCCTGTTTCTGCTGATGAACATATTGCAGTTCAGAGGGAGACCAAGGCAAGAACTATATTGCTTCAGTCTCTCCCAGAAGACCATATGGGTGATTTTCATCATCTTGATGATGATAGGGAAATCTGGTTGGCTATTAAAGCCAGATTTGGAGGTAATGATGAATCTAAGAAGATGAGGAAGTCCATGCTGAAGCAGGAGTTCCAAGAATTCAAGATCTCTGAAGAAGAAGGATTGCATAAAGGCTACGATAGGTTCCAGAAGATTTTGAGCCAACTCAATCAGCTGCAGGCGAGGCCAGATAATGAAGATTGCAATACCAAGTTCTTGAGAGCATTGCCTTCCTCCTGGTCACAGGTATCAATCACTCTCAAAACAAAGGGTGGTCTTGATTATTTAAGCTTTGATGACCTGTACAATAAGCTCAGGTCACTTGAGATTGATATCAAGGGAGGTTCAAGCTACAATTCCTCTGCTCCAACTCACTCAGCATTTGTTAGTACTACCAGCACTAACAATAAGCTTACATATGCTGATAGCCCAACCTCATCATCATCAACCTCATATACCCCTGCTACACCAAGAACACATTCAAATTCCGACAATGTGATTGAAGATGTGCTTCATTCTTTTGTTGCTGAAAGTGAACCACAACAGCAGCTTGCATATGAAGACTTTAACCAGATTGATAAGTTGTACTTGGAAGAATTGGATATCAAGTGGCAGATGGTTATGCTTTCAGTGAAGGTGAACAGATTTGAAAAGAAGGCTGGCAGGAAGATCCAATTCAATAGGAAGGATGGAGCAAGGTTTGATAAAAGGAAGGCTAGATGTTACAACATGCTCACAACAGGGTCACTTTGCAAGAGAAGGCAAAGAAAAGAAGGCAGATGATAAGACCAGATACTCTGCATTCAAGCTCAAAGAATTAGACTCAGAGGAGCCTAAAGCCTTGCTATCTGTTGATTCCATGGTGGATTAGTCACAAAATGAGGTAGATGATGAGGAAAGAGGTGCTGCTCAAGTTTATGGAATGCTTGCTGGATGTGAGACAGAAGATGAGGCAGATGTGGCTGAGGAATTTGCTTTGATGGGTATCTCATCTCAGGTACAAACTTGTCCTTTTGGTTGTCATGATAAATATGCTAAACTAAAGAAAGATTTTGATGATTTAGAGTCTCAATATAAAGAGTTGTTTGTACAAGTTCAAGCATATAAAAGTACACTTAAAACTTTAGAAAAACAAAAGGCTTGGTACCAAACTAATCAGTTGGCATATGAAGAAAAGATTAGGGTTTTAGAAAGAGATTTGGAAAACACTACTAATTTGTTAAAATATTCTGAAAGTGAAAATGCTAAGGTGAATGTAGAGAAACAGGACTTGCAGGCTAAGTTAGATAGGGAAGTGGCCAGGTGTAATAAATGGCAAGAATCATCTAAACACCTAGCTAAGTTGAATAATAGCTCTCAGTCTGTAAGGTCTAAGAGAGGGTTGGGGTATGGAGATTATATTGGACCAGATGAAGTGTATGACCCTAGTGAGCCAAGCATTTTTTACCCTACCCCTGAACCTGAGAATTATCAAATTCCTGTTAAATATGTTAAAGAAGGAGGAATGAATGCTGTTTCTCCACCTATAACAGGAGTATTTAAGCCTACCTCTACCCACACAGACTTTGATGAATCACATATGACCTATGGCAAAAAGTCCAATGACTTGCTTGAACTTGATTGTGAATCTAATGACTTTGTCTCTTGTTCTAACAGTGACAAGTCCTCAGAACCCAAGACCAATGACTTTGCCTCATGTGATTCAAGTGACAAGTCTCCCACACCCAAGTCTGATGACTTCTCCTCAAGAGTAGCTGATGATGAATCCAATTCAAAGACAGCTTCTTTTGAAGACATTTCTTTTCATTTTGTTAAAAACAATTCTATGTCTAGTTTTGGTTGTGATAAGTTTGTGTGTAATAAGAGAAGTCATGTTAAGAACAAATCTTTTAGAAATAAATCATGCTTTGTTTGTGGTAGTTATTCTCATCTTATTAAAGATTGTGATTTTTATGAGAATAGAATGGGTGTGTGTGCTGGGCAACAACAATCTAGACCATTGTGGAATAATGTTGACAATATACCCCCATTTGTTCCTCAAACAGCAAAAATGAGCTCTGGCAGAGCTACATTTCCTGCTGGTAAACCAGTTTCTGCTGGTAAACCAGTTCCTGCTGGTAAGCCATTTCCTGCCGGAAAACCAGTTCCAGCTGGTAAACCTATTCATGCTGGTTGGAAAAGAAATGCTACTAGACCCTTCATCAGACCTACAAGCTCTTACTTTCAGAATGATTATAGGCCTGTTTATTATGACCCAATGCAAAAAGGGGGGGAAAGATGGGAAACTGCTGTTAAGTCCTCAGCAGGTTGTTCTTGGAGACATAATGGCCAATATTTGAGAATGGGGTCCAAGAACAATGGTGGATCTCATCAATCTACATGGTTTAAATCTTTCTGATCCACAAGGCAGGCCCAAGTCAGTCATGACTTGGGTCTCCCATTGTATCTAATGCTGTTGTATTTTCTTTTGTTGTAGGAAAATCCTCATAGAAGTAAAGACTTAGGTATTGTTGATAGTGGGTGTTCTAGAAGCATGACAGGAAACAAAGAAAGATTGCATGATTTTGTATCCATTAATGGAGGCACAGTGACTTTTGGAGGAGGGGATGGCAAGATAACAGGGAAAAGAACTATTAGGACTTCCAAGCTGGATTTTGAAAATGTCTATTATGTGAAAGAACTTCAGAACTTTAATTTGTTCTCTGTCTCACAAATTTGTGACAAGAAGAACAGTGTTCTCTTCACTGAGACTGACTGTCTTGTGCTGTCCAAAGACTTCAAGTTGCCTGATGAGAGTCAGGTTGTACTTAAAGTTCCAAGAAGACACAACCTTTACAGCTTCAATTTAAATGATGTCCAGCCTGAAGGTGATTTAGCTTGCTTGGTGGCAAAAGCATCTTTGGATGAATCTACCAAATGGCATAGGAGGATGGCACATGTGAACTTCAAAACCATCAACAAGCTGGCAAAGAATGGATTGGTAAAAGGGCTTCCTCTCAAGACCTTCACAAATGAACATAATTGTGTTGCCTGCAACAAAGGAAAGCAACACAAAGCTTCTTACAAGGCCATCACAGCTGTGAGCACCATCACTGAGCCTCTCCAGTTACTTCATATGGATCTTTTTGGTCCTACTTCCATCAGAAGTATTGACCATAAGTACTATTGCCTGGTGATTACAGATGACTTTAGCAGGTTTTGTTGGACTTTCTTCTTAGGTACTAAGGATGAAACCTTTCATGTGATTAGGGACTTTCTTGCCTTAATTGAAAACCAGCTGAATAAAAAGGTTAAGACTTTAAGGTGTGACAATGGGACAGAGTTTAAAAATTCTAACTTAATTGAACTCTGTGGGAAAAAGGGGATTAAAAGGGACTATAGTAATGCCAGAACCCCACAACAAAATGGGGTTGCTGAAAGAAAGAATAGAACCCTTATAGAAGCAGCTAGATCAATGCTGGCTGACTCTAAGCTACCTACCATGTTTTGGACTGAAGCAGTTAGCACTGCTTGTTATGTTTTAAACAGGGTTTTGATCACTAATCCTCACAACAAAACACCTTATGAACTTTTGTGTGGGAAAGTTCCCAACATCAGTCACTTTAAACCTTTTGGATGTCATGTGACTATTTTAAACACCAGTGACCATTTGGGTAAATTTGAAGAGAAAGCTGATGAGGGATTTATAGTTGGGTACTCTGCGCATACACTACAAAAAAAAGGCTTTCAGAGACTGAATTTCTAGGGACTGATATATCAGTCGCTGATACATAGCATCGGTAACTGAAACATCAGTTACTGATACTTTTAAGGACTGACCTTTTATTGACTGATTGCGGCGACTAAAAATCAGTCCTCGATTCAGTGACGCCATATCTGAGACTAAATTTCAGTTACTAATATGCCTGTACGGGAAAAAAATTTGGAGGCAAATTTGTTAATGACTGAATAAGGGTGACAATTCAGTCCCTAGTACATGTACATCATATCTAAGACTAAATTTCAGTTACAAATATATTTGCGCAATAAAAAATTTTGGTGGAAAATTTGTTAGTGACTGAATTATAGTCACAGTTCGGTCCCTAATACATGGAGATCATAGCTAAGACTAAGTTTCAGTTACAAATATGTCTACACAATAAAAAGGTTTGGAGGGAAATTTTTTAGTGGCTGAATTTCAGTCACAGCTGCGTCCCTATTACATGGACATCATACCTAAGACTAAAATTCAGTTACAAATATGTTTGCGCAATAAAAAAAGTTTGGAGGGAAATTTGTTAGTGACTGAATTTGAATCACAACTCAGTCCCTAATACATGGACATCATATCTAAGACTAAAGTTCAATTACAAATACGTATGCAAAATAAAAAAACTTTTGAGAGAAAATTGTTTATGACTGAATTTTAGTCCCACATAAACATCTTATATATGGGCAACATATTTAAGACTAAAATTCAGTTACAAATATGTCTACACAATAAAAAGGTTTGTAGGGAAAATTTGTAGTGACTGAATTTCAGTCACAGCTGAGTCCCTATTACATGGACATCATACCTAAGACTAAAATTCAGTTACAAATATGTCTGCGCAGTAAAAAAGGTTTTGTTACACCCCGTGCCCGCTTATACCAAAAACTTAAACTTTTGACGCGGAAACGCTTGACTAAAATGGACATCTGGTCACTCTTTTGACCACTGACAAAAATCTATAAGCTTTCAGACCTTGAAACTATTTTTAGATGAAACTAGACTCAATTACCTTCAAAACGATAGGTCATACGACCCATTTCGACTTACGGATTAAAAGATATGATTTTTCAAAAACTGCCCAACTAACCGTGACGCCGTCAGAAAAATGGTGACGCCGTCAGACCTTGACGGGCCAGAGGATTTTTGGACGATTAAAAGGGGACGCCGTCAAGAAGGCCATCAAGAGCAAATCTGCAGTTTTCACCACTAAAAACCCATTTTGACCCATTCCATGACATCAAACTACTTATACCACTTCCGTTTTATACCAAACTTGACCAACTTCATTTATTTAACAAAATAAACATGCTCCAAGATCACTTGACCCGTTAACTACCCAAAATGGGTACGAACACGCTTAAACCAAACTCCCCATTATCATTACTCAAAAACACTTAAAACACACTTTGACCCATCGATAGACTCCCAAATCGTTATGACCTTTCTAACATACAAATTGACACTCGACTACACTTTACAAATCAATAAAAGACTCTCGGGGGTACAACCTTGTCACTTGAGCTCGGTGTTCTATACTAAGCTCCTAATTACAATTTATCCTCCAATCCGCTTCCAATTCCTTAGGCTATAGTCCAAGTCCTTACATTTCGCCGCACATAAACCTACAAAAACATTAACAACTAAAAGAATAAGCTTACGCTTAGTAAGTAAAACGATTATAACATAACATCATAACTTATTCACACATTAAGCATCATAATCCAACTATTTCATCACAACATTAAACATAACTCATACCTTAGCCATTTCAAGCCCTCTCAACTCATCACACCCTTCCTATATACCTACACTAATCCAACTCTACACTCATTCCCATTTGCTAGTTATGCCAAACTAGCCTTACATCTACTTCTTCACCCCACACTAATTTAAACACATTCAAGTAACCTCATCAAAGCATTCATATAACACATAATGTAAGAAATCATTATAACATTAAATCATAACCGATTTACTTACCTTGAATCCAAGCTAAGCTAATAACATGAATCCCACCATCAACATCTTCTAACCATCATCATCATCATGATCATCATCTTCTACAATTAACCAAAACCTAACAACATAACAATCAATAACATAACAAGGGTTAACCAAACCCACTAAACATACTTATCTTTCATTCTTCATCATCATTTGATCATATCTTGATCAAATGATGAAAACCCACTTAATCCTTAACTTTAACCTTAATAATCATCAAGATAGAAACACTTACATGGAGTGGGTTCTTGCTAGGACATAACCTTAAACACAAGGACTTCATCTTCTTCATCTCCTCTAAATCACCATCTCACTTTCCCTCTCTTCCTTCTCTCTCTAAAATCCGGCCTTCCTATCTCCATAATAGAGGATAAGTCTAGAAAATCCTAGATATAGATAGTTAGGTAGTAACTTTGGTCCCTTGGCACATTAAGCCCCTCAAGTCCTATTCTTTCTTATTTAACCACAACTAACTTATAACATATGGGACACTTGACAACTTAGGTCCTTCTAGTTTATACCTCACATTTTATATGACTACATAGTCATACTTTGACTATTAATTGGCTATCAGTTTGACTAAAACGTTACATTTATTTACTAGCCAATCACGTAAGGCCTTTATCTATTTTCATCTAGGGTGGGGTTCCAATACCCGGGAAACGGGTCTAACAATTCTACCCCCCTTATTTAGATTTCGTCCCCGAAATCTTTCGTTCTTTACTATCCTACACTTAGTCACTTAATTCCTCTCATTCCAAACACCTTAACTCCTAGTTTATTTAGTGCAACGATCTAAATGATCTTGCAATTCTATGCATACTACAACATATCACATGCCCTAATCCACATTACTCCCGCTTACTTCTATACCACACAACTCTTGCTTAGATATTACATAATACAAGACTTACTTATTACCACTAGTCATCATTCTAATCCGCCCTATTACCGCACATCATTATTTCACTCGCTTTATCCTCTACCCTCATTCTTGACTACTCAATACTTAAGAAACTCGTACTAGTTGACTTTACATGATCACACCCGGCTAATACATTCACATTCTTTTATCTTCATTCATCATCTTTTGCACCACACCGCAAGGCCCATCCTATCATCATTACAATTTCTCCATCCCATCAAGGTCCTTCTAAGTCTCAACTAAAGCCATGGTCAAATTCTAATCCTCCTATCTTAGTCCTTAAAATTTCTACGAATTCTAAACTCTCGCTTTCTACTTCTCTAACCCTACTCGTGCCGTGTCGGCAACACATAGCCAACTCGTTTATAATTCCTCATTTACATGGAGAGGCGTCCCAATCGATGTAAATCAAGAAATATAAACTAGTGGTTATGTACTCCCGACATAACACCACTACTCCTAATTCCCAATTTAACCTTTATTATTTTATCATTTTTCTTTTTATTACATTATTTTTACTCTTCTTAGACTTGGATCCTTCACATTATCACATTCATCATGGGGATACTTTTATATGCCATGGATGTAGGCAACCCCTTGCCGGTGAAAGCAACACTTTTCATCCCGAAGGATCTTTAACATTCATCCCGAAGGATTCCTTAACATTCCTTTACTTGGTCATCCCGAGGGATACCACTTTTAACATTTATCCCGAAGGATCATTACATTCACACTTTATCACCTTAACAACGGATCCAAGTCATAAGCACCACACACATTATTACATTCGTTTATTATAGTAATTACCGCTAATCGCCTTAGCAGTAATATGATAATTTTAGAACAACGCCTTTATCTCATACACACTCCTTACATTTTTAATCCGCTTTAGTTATTTTCGCATCTTTACTTTTCCTCTTGCATTTTTAGCCTTCATTAATCATTTTCACATTCTTACATTACATTTTATTCCACTCGACTCATTTACGTCTAGACTTCTCACATTTTACCAACTGTAACTCATGCATTCATTATAGTGATTACAGCGCCGTAATATGATAATCTCAAGACAACGTCTTTATTCTCACACATACTCCTCTCATTCTTCTTACGTTTTTAATCCATCACATTTTTATTTCCATATCTTATCTCTCTTCTTTTAGTCTCACTCGCTTCCTTTACATATAGATCTTACATAGATCGTCAACTACAACACGTTCATTATTTATTAATAATTACAGCTAATCGCCTTAGCCGTAATATAATTATTTCATAACAACACCTTAGCTTCACACATATTCATCTCATTTTAACTATTATTACTTAAGAAGTTTCGCTCTATTTCATCATTTTCTCAACCCCTATGCCTTTCCTCATCTTGTAACTAAGTTCATCACAAACTTATTATGCATATATTTATATCATTTCTTCACTACACACATTCAACGTTACCACACATTCATAATCATGCTCCTAATACTTGACTCTCTACTAACCCATCTCTAATACCTCATTAAGGATCATCACACTAAGTATAAATGCTCACAAGGCCATGCTTTGGTCACCACTATCATATAAGTTACGCACTTTCATTTTTAGTCACATTTCTTATAACCTACCACACAACTTATTACACCTATTCACCCTCGCTAACTACCATGGCACACAATCACATAATCATATAATAATTACCGAGACAGCCTGTTAGGAATATAAATATTCATATGAAGGTTCGGTCACCCCGAGTATCTAATTAGCATTTATATAGCTCGTAGGCTTATTTATATAAGCTTAGTATTATTAGTATTATTAGTTTTATTAGATTAGTCGTATCTATATTTGTGGAGTGGGTCGGGGCTTTCCCCACTGTCAGCTCACTCCACAGCCCACTAGGGGCACCAATATTAGGAAGTATAAATACCCCTTCCCACACTTGGGAAGGGTTGGAACTCTTGTCACAATTAATCTAATATCCAGATTTTCACAAAGAGTCTCCCACCTCTCTCTAACTTCTCTCTACCAACTAACTCAAATGGGTTTCTTGATCTTTCAAGATCCAAGACCACCCGAATAGATCCACACAATCAAGAAGGTTAATTCCTACAATTGGTATCAAGAGCCATGGTTAGGTTCGGTTGATTGTGTGGTTTTTATTTTTATATTTTTTTCTGGATCGAACCATGCTTGCTTCTCTTAATTATGCTGTTCGAGTTCAAATCTGTTTTTGTCTAACTGTTTTACTTGTTATATTTCATAGTGGGCTTCAAACCGTTCTATGTCATATTTTATGATTGTGAACCTTAGTGGTTGTGGGCTCACAACAATGTTGGTGTGGCAAATCTGTGGAGTTGTGTTGCTTTCATTTTTTTTAATCCACAAAGTAAGTCAAGAAGACTAATCAGTTTGTACATTAAATCCTTTGTTGACTTGCTTTTGCTCTCTTTCTATCTTGTTTGAAATGGTAAATCAGTTTGTACATTAAGTAAATGTGCTTAAACAGCCTCGTTCTTGTATCTCATCTTGGGTCATGTTTGCAAATACTTGCTCGAATCATTTCAAGTATAACTGCTTGGACCTTAACTGTGTTGGATTTGTGGTATATACTATTCAGTTACTAACATATCTTGTTGTTGGTCGTGTTTGTGGTGTGATTAACATTACGGGTTTTGAGTTCTTGGTAGCTGCTGGTGTGTAAAATGATGAATTTCTTGGATGCGGTTTGTGTATGAATTTTTGGATGGTGTTTGGCTGTTTGCCAAAAATGGGGTAAAAGACAAAAAGGTGAGAGTGACAGCTTTGACTGGTCAAACGCGGTTTGTCTATTTTCTCACAGACTCGGTTTGTCTGTTTAACCCTGGACTCGGTTTGTCCATAATATCATGAACTCGGTTTGTCTAAATACTCGCCAACTCGGTTTGTCCATTTAACCACGGACTCGGTTTGTCTGTTTTACCACGGACTCGGTTTGTCTGTTTAACCACGGACTCGGTTTGTCCGTTTAACCACGAACTCGGTTTGTGTATAATCACGAACTCGGTTTGTGTTCTTACGTGTATGCGGTTTGACCACGTTGACCAAAACGTAACACAGACTCTTATTGACCTCTGTTTGTAAACATCATCAGTCAAGATTAATAGAACACCAAACCAGTAAAGCCAAACCAAAAGCTTCTCTGTTTGACCACGAGGTTACAAGAAACCACATGGTAACTATAACCTCAAAGTGACCTCAGATCTGTTGATCTTCCTTGGTGTTAATCAATGTCAAATCGAATAAAGAAGAGGAAGGAAGGAGATGAAAAGCTGATAACCAGAAACAATCTACTACAACAATTCCAACAGCTAACCTAATCCGATTACCATCTCACGTCTACAACAACATCGACCAAATCCAAAACAACACCGCATACTCGATAATTAAACAATCATTTTGATCTCAGTTTTTCTTCTTTCGTGTAACTCAAAGTAACATCAAGCCTTTAAAGGTCGATCATACGAATAGAAGAAAATCATCATTGATCTTGTTCTCAATATCCAAAATATAAAGAACGAAATATAACAAGAGTGTTATATCGTTTCTTTTATTCGGTTTGAATGAAAATCACAACAAAGTACCTACCTGAGACCCAAGATGGTCTGTTTTGTCGGATTAAATGCCGGTAATGAGATGAGTACATAGCTTTGCTCGGATTGGATGATTCGTTATGAGATATGAAGAGTTTGAGTGATGATGTTTGATGAGTACATATGATGGATAGGCGGATGGTGATTAGGGTTTGATAGAGATAGGATGAGAATGGGGGCGGACATTCTTAAGTGAAGGGATTAGGGTTTGATTAAAAGTGTGGTTAAGTGAATGTTTTTCTTATATACCGAAAATTAGGGCTACATAACTAATAACTGATTTGAAGTGTTTGGTATTGGGCTCGCAGTGATGAAACTATTTGGGCTGCGTGTTTGGAAATTGTACTGGACCAGCGTGTTGAATGGGTTTGGCCATGTGTGGTATTTTAATTCTGGGCTGAAAATATTATGTCACATAGATGTTGGCTGCTATGTTATCATTTGGTCGAATGCTTGAAGAATGTGATTGATCCGAAATATTATATCAAACATGTTAACGAATGGACTTATGTTTGATAATCATCTTGTGAAAAGAGTATTAATTTGGTTGTCACTAATACCTCATGTGGACACACACGTCACGGCCAGTATTTGGGTATATGAATGTCAACGTGATTTTTGAGTTGCGGATTTGGCTGCGTTGTCCCATTAGAGCCTACCAATTGAGCGAGCATGCAATTTGATCTTTACGATTTGAGTTATAGTTGACAAATTACAATTTGTTCAATTGAGATTCGTCAAGTTGCGTTTTGACTTGTTGCGACTTGACTGACGGCGATTTGACCGATTGCAATCTGACAGATTGCAAGTTGACAATTTGTGACTTGACTTGTTGCGATCTGATCAAGTTGTGACTTGACTTCTTTGACTTGAATTTTGAAGATTAGTGTTGCACTTCACTCTTGGGCACTCTCGTCGATTTCACGGTTTCTCTTGTAGGTTTTAGAAAATCCCGCGAAAGATTCGATTTCTCGGTTTAAATCTCAAGAGCTGTAAAATCCCGTGAAATCAATTTTGGACAAGTAGGCGGGACATGGATTTAGACATAATAATACTTACGGGGTTTGACTATTCTTCGGGGATAAGTTTGTGCTTCAAGATCGGCAGGACTTAGGAAATTATGGTGATTTGGTTGGTTTGTTAATTCACAGGTCGGTGTACTTAGTGTCACAAACATCTCGGGGTGGATGGATGCACGATGTTTGTTGACCCTTGCTCAAGCGTATTTAAGGTGATTAGACCTGAATGTTCAAGAAGTGGATATATACAATAAAGGATGGAAGGTTGGGTATATATCACTACCTATATTTAAAGGAGTTACGTTGTTGTGCTCAATATAGGTTCTAAATCACAATTTGCAATTGAAGGTGATTAGACTTGGATGTTCACGAAGTGGATATATACAATTAAGGATGGAAGGTTGGGTATATATCACTACCTATATTTAAAGGAGTTACGTTGTTGTGCTCAATATAGGTTCTAATTCATAACTTAGTGCAAGTTTAAGTCGCGGACTTGTTCTTTATCAAGCTTCATCAAGTGATTGTTGTTTCTCAAGCTCTTAATGGTATTGTTGTTTAAGATCTTCTCAAGAGGTAGTCATGCTTAAAGACAAGAGGTGCTTTGTGTGGAGACATGTTTTAACCTTTTACTCACTTTAAAGTCATATGCATTTCATCAAGCAGTTTTGGAATATTACGGGCTTCAATGAATTGTTAATTTACTAAACCATTGATGATGAGGAAAGCAAGGGGTTACTACAAGAGAGTCTTTATCACCATCTTCGTTGCAGTAGTTTCATTTGTCTCTTTCCATGTTTTGTGCCTGTCAAATTCACAAACATCACGGACTCTCAGTTTTGGCAAAAAGGTCATTCCATGTCCTTTTTGAGGGGGAGAATTATCGCAAGTTTCCTAGAAGTTCCGTCCCCAGCGATGTGAATTTTAGCGGTTCCGGTTACAGCGGGTCAGATCCTATCGGTTCAGTCTCCAGCGGTTTGAATCATAGCAGTGTCGGTTACAGCGGGTCAGATCGTAGCGATTCAGGATTCAGTGGTTCAGTCTACAGCAGTTTGATACTTACTGTTGTGCAGTTAGTTCTTGAATTTATTTCTCAGATAATTCTCAAGAACTGTAAAATCCTGTACACAGTACGACAACTATTCCACATCCAAGTAGCTGGATCAGATAGCTTTGTTTGATAGGACTGACTATGAGTCATGGTCTCTTCAAAGAATTTGCGCATGTTTCTTTTCCTTTCTGGCTAGTCAACAGCACAAGATGACCACGAAGTTAATCTGGTATTCTTTATTTGTGATTGAAGTTGTAGTTCTCGAAGGCGTCTACTTATTTTATCTTGAAGTCGGGGTTGGTTGGATGCATGACTTTCAATGATAACTTGCTCGTGCGAAAAATTTAAGTTGAAGACTTGGGTTATCTAGTTACCAGCAGTCGGGGTAACTATCACTTAAGAGTTACTGGAGTACTCAGTGTCACACGTCATTGACGTTGTCGATAATCGCAAGAGGTGTTAATGTCTCATACTTTGGTTGGGTATTGAGCACTTAGAGATCTGCTTGGAGCATTAATTCTCTACACCGTTCTTCCAACATTAGTGCAAGCTTAAGTTACAAATTTGGGGATTTCTTCTTCTGGTTTCAGTATAGGTACGTCGGGTTTCCTTCATCAAGTGGTCTCTAATCTGGGTTCAAGGTTGGTTAGTTGGCCAAAGGTTTTAAAAGGTTGTGATGTGATCTGTAATTCTCACGAAATATTCTTAACCCAAACTGATGTTCACCAAAACCAAATCAGTCACGCCACATTCAATCGGTTACTGTCTCACGGTTTCTTCTTGGTTTTGTAAAATCCCGCGAAAGAACTTATTTCTCGGTTTAAACCATAGATTTGTAAAATTCCGTGATGATGGGCTATGCGCTCTTGACCAGGATCGGGTTAAAACCATTATCGAAGTTCAGCTATTACATCACAAATGGCTGGATCGAGGCATTTAATTGTCAAGATGTGACTACGGGGTTAGTTCAGTATTATTTATTTGAGGCTGAAGTGAAATTTCATGGGTGCGTGTACTTAGCATCTGAAGATATCGGGGAGGTTGGATGAAGATTCTTCGAGATCCTTGTTCGAGCTTTCAATACAATGACAAGGACTTGGATATCTAGTTATTTTTTCTTTCTCACTATTACAAAATAACTATCACTTTAAGGAGTCACGTTGTAGTGCTCAGTGTCACACGAAGTTGTGGATATCCAAGAGGTGATGTACGTCTTATACTTGATGGTTGGTTGGTTGAAGAGTATAGAGTACTTAGGGATTCGATGTTGCACGAAGTCTCTACACCGCTCCTTGTCACGCATTAGTACAAGTTTAAGTCACAAGTTCGGGTTATATTACTTCAGTATCAAGTTCATCATATTGGGTTTTCCCCATCAGTGGTCACGACATCAAGCCGACAGAATGATAATGGGGTTGGTAACGAGTTAGATGAGAGAAGAAGTAAAGAGAGAGATTATGACGTTTGAACACAGCAGTTCAAGCCTCGTTCTTCATCAGATGACGTCTGTACACTTCAGTGCAGGCCTCGTTCTTCAAAATAATGACGTCTGAATACATCAGTTCAGGCCTCATTCTTCAAAGAAAAGAAAAGTGTACGCTTGAGTGCACTTTATCTTCAAAAGAAGAGGAGTCTTCTTATTTATGGCCATTCTCATCAACAAGATTCATGCTCTTTCCGTGCTCATTCAATCTTCAAGTGGATCGGCGCATATTGGAGTATTCTTTTATTCACGTATTCAAACAAAAATTGCAGTTGACAGGCATATGCAATTTTTGAGGGGGGGAAAGGGTGAATAAACAACATGTTAGTCTTCAAGAACCGTCAAGTGGAGCTACTTACCGTTGATGGTATTCATATTCACTAGTTCAATCATCAAAAATTGCAGTTGGAAGGTATATGCAATTTTTGAGGGGGGGAAAGGGTGAATATTAATCTACATGTTGGTTGATGATTGAGAAATGGTCATACGACTCCTGAATACGTCAGTTCAGGAGTCGTGCAAACCATGTTTCTCCAACACTACTTCTTCCGTCTATCAAGGTGTTGAAGAACATGGTCATGGAATGCTAATCTACATATTCTCACGAGCTGGTACAATCAGTAACAATGGGTTTCTAGTCGATGCTTCATGTACACGTCATTAGGCTGCATGTACACATCATGATGATGATTCCGATTAATCGTAACCATCATGGGGGAGAGAAATGTGTACACCAAGGACGCACAACAGGTTCACGTGATCAGGGCTTAATATCCAGATGGATAAATACTGTAGATGATCAGTGGTTCAACTTGTTACCTTGGTATTATCGTTTCACTGCTACGTTATGTGCTGATTAATCGTAACCATCAGGGGAGAGAGAATGTGTACATCAAGGACGCACAACAGGTTCACGTGATCAGGGCTTAATATCCAAGGATGGATACATATTATATATGATCAGTGGTTCAACTTGTTACTTTGGTGTTATACCAAGGACTGAAGAAGGTCGAGTCGTCAGTCTACTCTTCATTCTCTGTTGGGTGTTATTATCTCATGTGTATGCTGCGGGCTGATGGGTTATATGTAAGGTTACTGGAAGGCATTTGGTGAGATAAAGATGATTGGTATTCTATTCCTCCACATTGGGCAATCTTGAAGAAGGTCGAGTCTTCAGTCTTCTCTACATTCAAGAATGTTGTGCTCTTTTCTTACAACTTGATATTTAACTTAATCCCATGACAGTTCTTGTTTGATGAGTTGTGGAGTTAAGTTAGGTTCAAGTTGTTCCGTAGTTTATGGTTAAGTTCAATTTGTGGTTTAGCCTAACCTCATGACAGTTCTTGTTTGATGAGTTGTGGGGTTATGCTAGATTTCAGTTGTGGCTCAACTTAAACTACCGAAAAGTTGCCTAAAGTTATTGACGGAGTCACTCTAGGACGGGAGTGTTAAAAGACTAAAGACGGCATGCATTTGGTTACCAAAAGACTTCTTCTTATTATGGGTGTTCATCCAAAGGCTTCTTCTTCTTCCTATTTTGGGTGATCGTCAGAGGTTGTCAGATTGGGGGAGAGCACTAATTAGGGGAGAGTGAAAAGCCAGAATCATTCCCTGATTGAAAGTGCTCACATTGCTCTTCAGCAAGTCAAGTGATGAATGCGGTGAAGATTCAGAATGCTGAGGAGTAATGGTCTCTGGTTCGTATCCTTGTAAATATATACTTGTTCATATTTTAAACCATTCTTGTAAATAGTTATATAGAAATCCTGCAATTTGTAAATAGAGAAACGTAAAACCAGAAAAACCATAAAAAAATTGAAAAATAGAAAATACCAAAAATAGCTTCACCTAGGCATGTCTTCTGTTTATCGATAACATTTACGGACTTAGAAATGTCATTCAATAATGGCACGGGTCTTTAAATGAAGCTCGAGCAGAAGTTAAAATGGATTATTAAAACATGTCTAAATGGCTTGCTATTACTTTAGATAGCAACCCGCGCTTCAATCTGGGGAAAGCACGTCGCCAAAAAGACGGCTGTTCCTCCAACTGGGTGATGTTCACCTGGGCATGGATTACTTTATATCCATGTTTCTTCGATCTGATGTACGTTTCAGTGCATCATTTCTTGAAAAAGAAGAGAAGTCTTCTTTGTATAACAAATAGTTTTCATTCTATGATTCTTCTGAAAATTATTTGTGAGACACTTGGTGAATATGTGTTGTATGAAATTTGTTTATACTTGGATTATGCATAAAATTTTTCACTCAATCAACGACTACAAAACCTCATAACAGTTCTTGTTTGATGAGTTGTGGGGTTAAGTGTGATTTTAGTTGAGGTTCAACTAGAATACGGGTCATTGATTGAGGGGGAGAGTGAATTCAAATTTTATATCATCAAACGGATTTATTGGTTAAATCATACTGGTTAGAAATGGTTTTGTAGTTAATGGGGAATTAGTTGAAGAGGATCTTGCTTAAATATATCAAATGACCAAGTGTGTTAGTTGCTAGAAAGTTTAGGACATTATGTGCAATTTGCTTGTAGTATCCTAGCTTCACATAACTAGAAGGTTCATTTGTATCTCTTTGGAATCCTCGTTTAATCCCCTAGATACTTTAAGACTCAAAACCTAAAAGAAGTAAGAAAACCAGTTGTGTTTGATGTTTTTGAATACTCCACTGGCATTTGTATGATCTAAATGAATAAGTTTCAAATGTTGTTTGTTGTTTGTCTCTGCTGCTTAATGGTTGTTGATATTGTGCATATGTTCTCAGGATTCGCTTAGGTAGATTGCTATTATGTTAGAATCATGTTCCTAAGATCCTGAATTAAATATTGAAATCTGTGTGAATTGCCATGTGCATGATTGCTAATTGCTCTTCATGCTAGATAGTGGTTTGACGTAGTTCCTGATTGGGGTTTGATTATAAGATGAACTTGGTATTATAATGTGGCAAGCTGCTGAAGGGTAGCTATCTAGGAATAGTGTATCTGTATGCATGTATATCTGTGTTGATATTCTTATGCAGATTCCATAGCCAAAATGAATGTGCCAGTTCCTATTCTAACCATTTAATCAGACGTTCAAACGCTATTGATTGGCTCGAAATTCACCACGACAACAACATCGGCAGCAACAACAACAACAACACCTTCACCTCCACCACCATCATTTCAACAAAGAAGTACTTACTCAGATCTCGCCAAGAGGGGATCGACAATACTTGAGAAGATTTGTTGGTGGATGGATGATTGATGTTGACCACTGACTCACTCAGTAAAGCGAGTGATTACATCATCTGAGCAAAAAGGTCAATATCATTTGGGTCATAATTATCAACCTGTGCAAAATGAGCAGTGAATCTCCCTCTTAGATTAAGGGGGAGCAAAGTATGTTTCATCATCAGAACATGTTAAACCTGACCACATTTTCTCCCATGTTTTCTAAATTATTTAAATCAATTGGGATCACAAATCTCAAAAGGTTTGAAATTTTTGATCGGGGGAGAGAATGTGATTTAAATATGAAACCTGATGAAAATGTGATGTTTTGGACATAAAAGTAAGCTCTCCCATATGTGCTAAACTCTTTTGTATACCAAGGCACATATTGAGGGGGAGCAAAATGTTTTGAATGTGAAAGTAAGCTCTCCAGTAAGTGCTAAACTCTTTTGTATACCAATGCACTTATTGAGGGGGAGCAAAGGATTTGGCATGCATCTTATGTGAGCAAGGCTCAGACTTCACCAATGAATTGACGATAGCTAAAGTCAGTAGTCGAAAGGACATGTCCTGGACGGGTAATAATTTCAAGCCAGTTTATCTGGTGATGTAAGCGTGTCTCGCAAAGGACGTGTCTGAGTAGAATGTACCGATTTCGAGCGATCTTCCTTGAATGTGATCTGGACGGGTAATAATTTCAAGCTAGTTTACTAGTGATGTAAGCGTGTCTCGCGATGATCATGTTCTTGGAAAATCAATCAATTCAAAAGTGCGAGCTTCACCTGACATGTGCAAATTTATAAAACAATCATTTGAGCACATGTTGAGGGGGAGCATTTGAAAAATATAAAACTCTCAAGTGTTTGCAAAAATGTGTTTCAGAATCATGAACACTTTGAGAGATTTTTCAATGATTTGGTTTATGGCAATCGTGGAAGTACACCAAAGACCGACCATTTTAATTAATGCATGGAGTTATAAGGATGGTTAGGTTAGGCTCAAGTTCCCACGATCCCGCCAGAGCCGGAGGGATCTACCCAGGGACAATCCACTAGTTAGTGTAGAAGTCCTTAGGTATGATTAAAAAGGAGAAAAGTGAATGAGGGAAAAGTGCCGACTGAGATGGAGCTAGTATTGGAACAAACCCAACAAGGTACTAGTAAGGAAGTCTCGGTAAGCACTGAAGGGGTTGAAGAATGAAAAAGAATTGTAAAGATAAAGGGTGAAAAGAATTAGCCCTCCTTACAACTTAGGCAGAAACCGGGTCAATACATATGCTGTCAGAATCACTTAGTTGATTGCTGGCATTGAAGACAAAGTATCATGGACCCAGTGATACGCTGCACAACCCTCCTTAGCCACTCAAGGTCCCTCAAAGGATTCTTGTTTCAATTGTCACGGAGTTCAATACATTCCTATCGTCTCTCTCACTCCGAGTTAGATGATATTGAATAGGTGGCAGTTCTCTCCAGCCTCCGCTCACTAAATCAAAACGCACTATAGAGTCTAGAGCCACGAGATGCATAAAAAGATCTCATAGGAACACGAATTATTTCTACACTGGGTGTTCAACATTAAGGACACCAGTTGTAAATTTAAGAGTCCTACGCAGATCTTAGCAATCTGCCAGAACATTTATGAGGGAATTTACATATGTAATTCTCAATGATTGAATGGAAATTCCTGCCAGGGTCAACATCAAGCAGCCCTGAAAGCAGGTCACTTCGGTAATTCTTTATGGATTACGCTTAGTGGTCACGGCGGTTTCAAACGGTCTACAGTCATGGAGTGATCTCCAGCGACTCACCTAATCGTTGATGTGCTACGGTTCGATCTTAAAAAGCCCTCTGTGGGTTTTCGATTAGGAACGGTCTTGGTAAGGATTAGAGAGAGTTTTCACACTATGCTGTTAACAATCTCGAAGTCCGAACCTGTAAGTACCGGACGTTTTATTGCTAACTGTCGTATGCAGGAACAACTGGCGGTTGATGCTGATTGCTGTTGCAGCTGTTTGCGGTTGTAGCTGATTGAGGTTGCAGCTGAATGCGGTTGTAGCTGATTGAAGATAAGATGCCAATCCTATACCACATGCTTACACTACAATTGTAACTCAACAAAGTCATGATCAACCTAAAAGACCTTTAACACGGCTTCTGCAAACTCTGATGCTAAAGATCATGACACCAAATAGTGTGAGCATGTCGGCTCAAAGATTTACACATCACATGGAAACATACTCCTGAAAGATGACTTGGAAACAAATGTTGGATGATAAAGTCGAAGAATACTCAAAGATCATCCAAGACAAGGAAAGGTCATCACAAGATCACTGCTGAATGCATGATGTTTCAAGAAAATGAAGAATCAAAGACTACGAGCTATGAAGACATCTTCAGAAGACAAAATGCTAGAATTCAAGTTATTATTTTCGGGGTGACCTCCCTTAGGGGGAGATTGTTAGGAATATAAATATTCATATGAAGGTTCGGTCACCCCGAGTATCTAATTAGCATTTATATAGCTCGTAGGCTTATTTATATAAGCTTAGTATTATTAGTATTATTAGTTTTATTAGATTAGTCGTATCTATATTTGTGGAGTGGGTCGAGGCTTTCCCCACTGTCAGCTCACTCCACAGCCCACTAGGGGCACAAATATTAGGATGTATAAATACCCCTTCCCACACTTGGGAAGGGTTGGAACTCTTGTCACAATTAATCTAATATCCAGATTTTCACAAAGAGTCTCCCACCTCTCTCTAACTTCTCTCTACCAACTAACTCAAATGGGTTTCTTGATCTTTCAAGATCCAAGACCACCCGAATAGATCCACACAATCAAGAAGGTTAATTCCTACACAGCCCGAGGTGCACGGTAATCCTATCACTCACACACCAAGTCTCCCACAACATATATCACACAAGACACATCCCTAAGTCCCCATCATACTACCCATATAACAATCACATCATTCGTTTCAAACTCTACATCCACATCCTATAACTCACACAAACTATTAGCCCGCCTATCTCAAACTTAACTTAACGCGTCTACGAGTGGTTTAAGTCTAGGCAACCTAAAGGAAACCTAATTCACTTAAACCTGGCTCTGATACCAAGTTGTTACACCCCGTGCCCGCTTATACCAAAAACTTAAACTTTTGACGCGGAAACGCTTGACTAAAATGGACATCTGGTCACTCTTTTGACCACTGACAAAAATCTATAAACTTTCAGACCTTGAAACTATTTTTAGATGAAACTAGACTCAATTACCTTCAAAACGATAGGTCATACGACCCATTTCGACTTACGGATTAAAAGATATGATTTTTCGAAAACTGCCCAACTAACCGTGACGCCGTCAGAAAAATGGTGACGCCGTCAGACCTTGACGGGCCAGAGGATTTTTGGACGATTAAAAGGGGACGCCATCAAGAAGGCCATCAAGAGCAAATCTGCAGTTTTCACCACTAAAAACCCATTTTGACCCATTTCATGACATCAAACTACTTATACCACTTCCGTTTTACACCAAACTTGACCAACTTCATTTATTTAACATAATAAACATGTTCCAAGATCACTTGACCCGTTAACTACCCAAAATGGGTACGAACACGCTTAAACCAAACACCCCATTATCATTACTCAAAAACACTTAAAACACACTTTGACCCATCGATAGACTCCCAAATCGTTATGACCTTTCTAACATACAAATTGACACTCGACTACACTTTACAAATCAATAAAAGACTCTCGGGGGTACAACCTTGTCACTTGAGCTCGGTGTTCTATACTAAGCTCCTAATTACAATTTATCCTCCAATCCGCTTCCAATTCCTTAGGCTATAGTCCAAGTCCTTACATTTCGCCGCACATAAACCTACAAAAACATTAACAACTAAAAGAATAAGCTTACTTTTAGTAAGTAAAACGATTATAACATAACATCATAACTTATTCACACATTAAGCATCATAATCCAACTATTTCATCACAACATTAAACATAACTCATACCTTAGCCATTTCAAGCCCTCTCAACTCATCACACCCTTCCTATATACCTACACTAATCCAACTCTACACTCATTCCTATTTGCTAGTTATGCCAAACTAGCCTTACATCTACTTCTTCACCCCACACTAATTTAAACACATTCAAGTAACCTCATCAAAGCATTCATATAACACATAATGTAAGAAATCATTATAACATTAAATCATAACCGATTTACTTACCTTGAATCCAAGCTAGGCTACTAACATAAATCCCACCAACAACATCTTCTAACCATCATCATCATCATGATCATCATCTTCTACAATTAACCAAAACCTAACAACATAACAATCAATAACATAACAAGGGTTAACCAAACCCACTAAACATACTTATCTTTCATTCTTCATCATCATTTGATCATATCTTGATCAAATGATGAAAACCCACTTAATCCTTAACTTTAACCTTAATAATCATCAAGATAGAAACACTTACATGGAGTGGGTTCTTGCTAGGACATAACCTTAAACACAAGGACTTCATCTTCTTCATCTCCTCTAAATCACCATCTCACTTTCCCTCTCTTCCTTCTCTCTCTAAAATCCGGCCTTCCTATCTCCATAATAGAGGATAAGTCTAGAAAATCCTAGATATAGATAGTTAGGTAGTAACTTTGGTCCCTTGGCACATTAAGCCCCTCAAGTCCTATTCTTTCTTATTTAACCACAACTAACTTATAACATATGGGACACTTGACAACTTAGGTCCTTCTAGTTTATACCTCACATTTTATATGACTACATAGTCATACTTTGACTATTAATTGGCTATTAGTTTGACTAAAACGTTACATTTATTTACTAGCCAATCACGTAAGGCCTTTATCTATTTTCATCTAGGGTGGGGTTCCAATACCCGGGAAACGGGTCTAACAGGTTTGGAGGGAAATTTGTTAGTGATTGAATTTCAATCACGACTGAGTCCCTAATACATGGACATCATAGCTGTGACTAAATTTAAGTTACAAATACGTATGCAAAATAAAAAGGTTTGGAGAGACAATTATTTGTGACTGAATTTCAGTCCCACATAAACGTCTTATACATGGGCAACATATTTAAGACTAAAATTCAGTTATTCATTGGAAACGTGGACTTATATTGTGACTGGTATATATTTAACTCCGTTCATTAGCAAGGTTATTGACTTTTACCTATTATCACGAGTAACTAATTCACAAATTTCAATGCTTTTGGCCCAATCCATTTCCGTTAATTTATCGCTTGTAGCTGCATTAACAAATTTCAATGCTTTGTTCCATCACCAGTAATCTAGCCATAACGCAATGGACAAAATTGTAATGAATCAAATGCCAACCATGTGCCACGAAGTCAGGATAAACCATTTTATATACCCATAAAAACAAATATTATGTAAAAGGGCAAAAGATATATTTAAAAAAAATCTGACGGACTCATACCAGACCGTCCACCACAAGTAAACAAATGTTGCTAATGTACCCATTAACAAAGCTAAAAAAAATATCCAAAAAATGCACAGGAACATATTAATCCAAAGCATTAAGTATCCGGTCAAATTTGTAACATGGTAAAAGTAAGTCAAGTATGTATATGATTAATATATTTGTGAAATAACGATATCACAAAATGGGATGGATCTATTTTCATTATACACAAAAATATGTTAACACTAGTGTATGTATATGATTAATATATTTGTGAAATAACGATATCATCTCGACTCATTCGTTTAACATTTCATTTATAACGATATCATCTCGACTCGTTCGTTTAACATCTCATGTATAACGATATCATCTCGACTCATTCGTTTAACATCTCATGGATAACGATATCATCTCGACTCATTCGTTTAACATCTCATGTATTACCATATCATCCCGACTCATTCGTTTAACATCTCATGTATAATGATATCATCTCGACCCATTTGTTTAACATCTCATATATAACCATATCATCTCGACTCATTCGTTTAACATCTCATTTATAACGATATCATCTCGACTCATTCATTTAACATCTCATATATAACGATATCATCTTGACTCATTCGTTTAACATCTCATTTATAACGATATCATATCGACTCGTTCGTTTAACATCTCATGTTTAATTTATAACGATAATTAATCTACATAATTTTTTAATAATTTATAAGCAATTTAAATTATTTATAAACAATTTAAACTATTTTTAAGTTATTTATAATTAAGTTACATCATTTTTTTTTCTTAAAACAAAATTGTGATACACAACATGTCAACATTACAAAAACAAATAATTTTGCTAAAATTTTGTTTACTCCTTTACCCCGCCAAATATTTTCGTGAAAAATTTGTTTCCCCGCCAAAGGTAAAAAACAAAAATTAAAACACTAGGGCCCGTTTGGTTTGTAGTTGGGTTTATGATTAGGATTATGATTTGGATATAAAGTTAAAGATTTGGATTTGGATTTGGGGTTTAAATTAAATAAGGAGAGAGAAAAATATATATTTAAGATATTAATAATTATTTAATAAATAAATATACTATTAGTTTTAAACATAAAATGACAAAAGAAAATTTTGTACAATTGAATATGGTTGGTCCACATTTTTTTTGATAGTGAAACATATATATATATTTTTAAACCCCACCCTTGGTGGCTACTTTTGTACAATCCCATGTTTTTGGTTTATGTGGGCCCAAACTCAACTTTAACTTTCAACCAAACGTTTATAATAAAGCTAAATTCAAGTATTTGGGGTGGTCTCCTCAACCAAACGGGCCCTTAATAGCTTTCGCAAAAACTGGATCTGAATCTAACTCATCTCATCTTCATCCTGCTCCCAAACACACACACAGAAAGCTCATCTCATTCTCATATCATTTTCATCCTCCCATCTGAAACCACCACACATACCACTGTTTTTTTTATTCATCCTTCACCGGCCACAAATTAACACACACGCACCACTGTTTTTCTTTTTTTGTATGATTATATTAAAGGTATGTTTTTTATTTTTTTTTTATTTTTTTTTATTTTATTATTATTATTATTATTATTATTATTATTATTATTATTATTATTATTATTATTATTTTATTATTATTATTATTATTATTATTATTATTATTATTATTATTATTATTATTTAATTTTGGTTTTTATAGTTTTTGTTCAATTATAATTTTAATTTTGGTACATTTGTGTTTGTTTATGTTTGTGTAAAAGACACCACTGCTGCTGCTGTCGGACCATTGCTCGCCGCCGCTGCTACCGCCGACCACAACAGCCACCCCCACCACAACACAAATTAAAGGTTTGTTCTTGTTTTAAAAAGATTGGTGCACTTGAATCTTTCTATGAATAATTTTGAAGGCACTGTACCATCTAGTTTAGGGAATCTTATTTAGTTGAAGTATCTCGATTTGCATTCAAATAATTTTTCTGGAAATGTTATGGACCTTTTGTCGTAGTTAGGTTGTGTAGCTTATGTTGATCTTAGCAGCAATGGTTTTATTGGAACTCTTGATCTGGGACTAGGATCGGATCAATTTGTTTCTGCAATTGAGTACTTAAATGTAAGTGACAATAACATTGGTGGAAACCTCTTCGCCCATGATGGACTGTCTTATTTTGACAATCTGGAGGTGTTTGATGCAAGTAGAAATCAGTTTGTTGGCACTGTTCCTTCTTTTAACTTTATGGTCTCTTTGCGGATTCTAAGGCTCGGTAGCAACAAGTTATCAGGGTCCTTACCAGAAGCTCTTTTACAAGAGAGTTCAATGATCTAGTCTGAATTGGACCTCAGCCGTAATGAACTTAAAGGTAAGTTTGATTCTGATGCCTTAGTTTTTGTTCCACCTGTAGTAAAGTTATTTAATGTAATATAGGGCAAACGCCATATAATAGATATAATATTTTCGCCTATCATTGCAATATACTTTCGCGTATGCTCATTAAATAGCAATATATTTTTGCCATTTTGGTAATTTATAATTTTATTGGTGTTCATGAAACGCCAATGGCATTATATATAAACCAATTTGGATCGAAAATAGCATAATTATCAAACTGGCTTGTAAAAAAGTTATAATTACCAAACAGATAAAAAAAATAAGTACAGTATAATTACCAAAACTGACCATAATTTGAACTATTTTATGGCTTTTGGCTTGTAATAGATGATCAATCGCTGTTTAAATTTTCCTGTCTAGCGTTCCATAATGTATAAATCATTGTTATCTACAGGTCCAGTGATGAGTATCTCCTCTATAACTTTAAGGAACCTTAACTTGTCATCCAACAAGCTTACAGGCATGTTGCCTCTTATCATTGGTCATTGTGCCACCATAGATTTAAGTAGCAATTTGCTCTCTGGGAACTTGTCAAGAATTCAAGCTTGGGGAAACTATGTTGAGGAGATTGATTTGAGTTCAAATTTGTTGACGGGAACTTTTCCAATCCAAACTTCTCAGTTTTTGAGGCTTACGTCTTTCAAAATTTCCAACAACACAATTGGAGGTGTTCTATCTCCGGTTTTAGCCACCTACCCAGAACTAAAAATCATTGATCTTAGCCATAATCAGTTTACAGGAACACTTCTGCCTGATCTTTTTAACTCGACAAGAATGAATTATCTTAACATGTCTTTCAATAACTTCAATGGAACCATACCTATCCAACAAAATAACTTTTTAGTGATCCTCGAGTTTCTTGATTTGTCGCATAATTCACTAACTGATCATCTTCCTAGAGGTATTGGAAATTATAGAAACTTGGCATTATTTGACTTATCCAACAACCAATTCGAAGGTGGTATCCCAGATAATCTTCCTGGTTCACTTACGGTACTCAACATGTCTTACAACAATCTTTCTGGAGTTGTATCAGAGAACTTAAAGAATTTCCCTGATTCGTCTTTCCATCCTGGAAATGTTCTCCTGAGCTTCCCATATTCAGTTTCTTCACCACAAGATGAACGAAATATTAACTCTGGTCACAGGTCTCGAAATAGATCATATATAAAGCCTACCCTTATTGCATGATTGATTGGTGTTGTTTTTAGCCTAGCATTGTTGACATTAATTGAAATGGGGTGTATGACGATGTTGTTCACATAGTTGTAATGTATAACATTTTTATCTATGTTGTTTTGTATAAACGCGCAATTTTGTTCCGGATTGTTGTGCTTGTTGGCGTCTATATAAAATGTTAAGGTTTTTAAACATTGTTTGGGTTTGGTGTAAATAAAATTGTTTTGCTTTCCCTGCTCTCATTCTTGACCCTCCAGCAACCTTGGTTGATTTGCAGCCAGCATCCAAATGGTTCACCCCAGAAGAGGTTTGATGATATAGATTCGATACTCTAGTAATTAGCTCTGTTTGTTTTGGCTTAACAATGTACGATCTTGTTTTCGTCGTCTGCAGGCTGAATCTGTGTCGACATGTTGTAATGAGTGGCGTATGTCAAGTTTAACAGCAGGTATAGTCCTTTTGACTTTTGTCGATGTATATTATTTCGTGAAGTTTGATAAGTCTTATAGATAAGAAGTCTTTAAATACTCGAGTTTTGCAGATGTACCGTTCTTTTTAGTCTCCATTTCTTCAGACTCAAATGCAACAATTAGACATTTAAAGGATTTTGAAGCTTGTCAAAGTGAAGGTCATAAGGTAACAGACACTTCTATCTTTCCGAATACACTAGTTAGTATTATGCCAGGTTCACATATTATACTATAAGGCAGTTTCTTGAAAAGGCTCATTATTATGGTGGCAGATTCTATTTGCTTTTTATGACCCGTGTCATCTTCCAAACAATCCTGGCTGGCCTCTTCGCAACTTTTTGACATTTATTTCTGCAAGATGGAACATAAAGAAGGTTCAGTTCTTATGCTATCGTGAGAACCATGGCTTTGCGGACTTGGATTTATCTTTAGTTGGTGAAGCTTTGATACAACCATCACAAGGTAGATCAACCAAATTTGGGTAAAAATTATTTTTTAAAATAGATTTGTTTCTTCTAAGATTTTAACTTTTGATCTGCACTTGTTTTTTGTAACATGTAAAATCATTTTACTTTAACGTAAATCAGCATGGCAAGATCAAGAACATGTGCCTAATGCTGTTGGATGGGAACTCAATAAAGGGAAGAGAGTACCTAGACGCATTAACCTATCTACTACCATGGATTCAACTCGGTACGTTGGGTAGTTACAATTTTCTTTTTTTGTACTTTTTATGTGTCATCGTTCAAAAAAAAAGTAATTGAATCCTACAGGATGGCTATATCAGCTGCGGATTTGAATCTAAAGCTAATGAGATGGCGTGCATTGCCATCTTTGGACTTGAGCATGTTGTCTAGTACCAAGTGTCTGTTGTTGGGAGCTGGGACTCTTGGGTGCCAGGTGGCTCGCATGCTTATGGTGAGTGTTGCATGTATGTTCTTTACTACAGCAAGGGTATAGTAGTAGTTTACCACATCCTTGCCCCCTTATACGTCTATGCTCATGTATATTATGTGTATTTCAGGCTTGGGGTGTGCGGAAAATAACATTGGTTGATAGTGGTAGGGTGGCCATGTCAAATCCTTTGAGGCAATCCCTATATACGTTGGAAGATTGTCTTGATGGCGGTGATCTCAAAGCATTGGCAGCAGTTAAAAGTCTCAAGAAAACTTTTCCAGCAGTGGTAAATTTAACAGAATGATAGATTTCAGATTACGTGCATATACAATAATTTATTACTAATGTTTGGAGATTTTCATTTGCAGGAAGCAGAAGGTGTAGTGATGGCTATACCTATGCCTGGGCATTCGATACCTAGTCAAGAAGAGCAAAATGTGCTTGATAACTGCAGACGTCTTCATGATTTGGTTGACTCTCATGATGCTGTCTTTTTGTTGACTGATACAAGGGAAAGTCGTTGGCTTCCAACTCTATTACTCACCAAATACTACTGAAGGTGATGGTAATGATGATCCATTCACCGATAGTGATATATAGGACGTTCAAATTTATTTCTATTAAATTTGGTTTTATTTTTAAAAATATTGAATTGTAAACTCTTGTTATTTGGATTGGTGATTATTATGCTTTAAAGAAATATTGTTATTATTATTGTTTATGGTTTGGAGTTTTATATACTATTGTAAGGGGTCATGTATGCATTGTGAATGGGGACTGAATTAAATTGTATTTGTCACTAACTTTTAGTTTATAATAGAAATATAATGGAACGGCGCCATCATATTGGAGACTGATTTGAATGTTATTTTGTATCGATTAACATATATTTTGAAACTAATTTTCAGTCACTAGAAAAACAAGTTAAGGACTAATTCATCTGTTTTTTGTGACTAACAATCAGTCTTTAAAGCCTTTCATCAGAGACTAATCAGTTTTTAAATCCTATTATTAGAGACTGATTTGGTACGGTAATCTACAAAACAACAAAACGTATTAGGGACTATAAACAATGTTTATGGACTAATTTTCAGTCCCTAAATCCATGTGTTAGTAACTGATCTAACATAGTATTGGCGACTGACTTTTCAGTCGTCGATAATATGCATTGGGGACTGAAATAACATGATACCAACCCATAGAAATAAGGACTGACTTTTTTATTTTGGAGACTGATCTCTGGTCCTCGTTGGTTCGATACAACAAGGACTGAATTTTAGTTGATAACGTCACTTTCCGTAACTAAGCTGTTGTAACTGATTAGTGACTAGCAAAATCAGTCCTTGATAGACCATTCATAACTGATCATGGTGTATCGGAGACTAATTTTTCAGTCTCTGCAAGCCTGTTTTTTTGTAGTGATAGCAAGGCTTATAGAGTTTATAACTTATCTGCCAAAAAGATAGAAGAGACTCTAAACCTGAGATATCTTGAGGATAAACCTAACATTCAGGGTGCAGGTCATGAGTGGTATTTTGACCTGGACTATCTAACTGATACTTTAGGATATACTCGTTTCAAAGCTAATCAATCTACAGGTTCCCAGGAGTCTCCTACTAACAATGCCGGTTCCCCAGATGATGATTCAGACTCTGAATGTGATGAACAAACCATTGTTGTTCCTTCTTTTCCTTCTAACCACTTTGCATGTTCTGAAGTTAAAGATACTTCTGGCATGGATGAAGGTGATTCAAGTTTTGCAGAAGATCTTGCAAGGCTTCAAAGACAAGAACATGATGCCAAGGAAGCAGCTGAAAAGTTTGGTTTTGAATTCACAAAAGAAACAGAGGAGCTCTTAAGACAAGCCGCAGTTGAAGCCCGCAGGAATATGGATTCTGCTGGTAGTTCTTCGGTTCCTGCTGGTAGTGTTCCTGTTACTGCTGGTACTACCAATTCTGCTGGTAGCTCTAATGTTCCTGCTGGTGTCTCCACTCCTGCTGCTCCTTTGTCCACTCCTTCTGATCACTCATTGGGTTTCAATGAACCTCCCACAAGATATCCAAGTCCATCTGATCTTGGTAACTCACTCTCTTCAAGCACTGAGTTGGAAGATATTCATCATCATCCAAGTACTGGCATTTTTACCTCCTCCTCATATGATGATGAAATTAGTCCTGATGTCAATAATCTAGCACCCACAGTAGAAGTCAATCTTGTTTCTACTAAGAGGATCAATACCATTCATCCTCAATCCTTGATTCTTGGTGATCCTACCTCAGCTGTTCAGACAAGAAATGAGGTGAAACAAACAAAGTTTGGTGAAAGTGCCTTTGTCAGTTATGTTCATAATCAGCAAAGGAACAATCACACAGACTTTCTACATTGTCTCTTTGCTTGTTTCCTTTCACAAGTTGAACCAAGCAGTGTATCACAAGCTCTTGAAGATCCAGCTTGGGTGGAGGCTATGCAAGAAGAAATGCAACAATTTTTTAATCAAAATGTATGGAAGCTTGTGCCTTTACCTGAAGGAAAGAATGCAATTGGGACAAAATGGATTCTAAAGAACAAGAGAGATGCTAGAGGTATTGTGGTAAGGAATAAAGCAAGGTTAGTAGCTCAAGGTCACAGGCAAGAGGAGGGTATTGATTATGATGAGGTGTTTGCTCCAGTGGCAAGAGTTAAGGCCATTAGGCTATTTTTAGCCTTTGCCTCATATATAGGATTTGTGGTCTACCAAATGGATGTAAAAAGTGCTTTTCTCTATGGAGAGATTGAAGAAGAGGTTTATGTGACTCAACCCAAAGGATTTGAGGACCCTCAGAATCCAAAATGGGTTTACAAGGTGGTGAAAGCACTCTATGGACTTCATCAAGTACCAAGGGCATGGTATGCAAGATTGTCTACTTTTCTGTTGAAGCATGGATACCGAAGAGGTACCATTGACAAGACACTTTTCACCAAGAAGAACTCAAGAGATATTATCCTAGTCCAGGTCTATGTGGATGACATCATCTTTGGTTCTACAAAGGAGGCTTGGTGTAGGGAATTTGAAGAATTGATGAAGGGTGAATTTGAGATGAGTGCTATGGGTGAGCTTACATTCTTCTTGGGCTTACAAGTCAAACAAAAGCCAGATGGTATTTTTATCAGCCAAGAAAAGTATGTGCAGGACATACTTAAGAAGTATGATTTGGAAAGTGTGAGGACTGCAACAACTCCTTATGAAGCTCCAAAGCCAAAATCCAACAATGAACCTGATGATGCTGTTAATGTTCACCTCTACAGATCAATGATAGGTTCACTTATGTATTTGACAGCTTCTAGACCTGATATAATGTTTGCAGTCAGTGCTTGTTCAAGACATCAAGTTACACCTTTGACCTCCAACCTGAATGCAGTCAAGAAAATTGATATGTGTCTAAATACACATATATTTTACATTGTTTAACCCACAAAAAAGACCAAAAGCACACAAATAACCATATAATGTTATAAATATCATTGGAATGTGTTTTATATGAATCAAGTACAAAAGGATTGAAAACAGGTGAAAAACAAGCAAAGTTCACATAACTGTCATTTTCAGTCCTTGGAATTTCACAAATTGGCAAAACTAGTCCCTGAAGGTTTAAAATGGAAGAAAAGTCAACTTTAGTCCTTAGATAATCAAACTTGTTCAAAATTAGTCCTTGGATGAAAGTTTCTACAAATGGCAACTTTTACCCCTCAAAATCCAAAATTGACACAAATGGTCCTTAAAGTTTTAAAATGTTAAAATTATCAACTTTGGTCCTTGTGTTATTGTTTATTGGCAGGTTTAGTCCCTTGAAGGAAGTTTGGATAGTTGGTAAACAAGGCCCCTCAAGTTTCAGCAGTTTACAACATTGGTCCTTGGGCTTTATTACTACAAAACCAAACGGATCCTTTTTATTACATAAACCCAAATCCATATCCAGCCCAACACAACACAACCCAGGCCCAACCATGTATAAATAATAAAACCGGGGTCAAACCCCGGTCAAACCCACTACATCCCCTCCATTCCACCTTCACTGCTACTAAACCACCACCCCCTCCACCTAGCCAGTTTTCACCACCACCTGTCCACCACCTTTCCACCTGTCCACCAGCTCACCACCTACTCTCTCCACCACCTATACCAGCCCACTATTGCATTTAATGCTTTCCCACAACTAAACCTTCCCCTGTACCATCCCTTCCCCTGCTTTTCTTTACCATAGTACCAACTAGACCTCTAAAACTATCCAACCATGTCCCCTCCACCTCCACAAGCAACCAAGAAGCATTAATTGCTCTTAAACTGCCCAAAGCAACCTATAACACTTTTGGCGCCAAAAGTAGTTTAAATGGCTAGGATGATTTCTGCTTATCCAATGGACACAAATTAAAGTGGGATTTGACTGGAATGCTAGTGGGAACTCAGAATGTTATAAAAGAGAAGAGAAGGAAGAGAGAAGATTACCTTTGGATTAGCCTAGGTCACGTAGCTAATTAGTTTTACTGCTTTCTTTAATTACTTGTCATTTAATGTTTTCAATGTTTAATTACTCCTTAAACTAGTGTAATAGAATTTTATTTACAGTTTAATTTCAATCTATATTTCAGTTTCAAGTTTTTACGTAATTGTCTTTAATTTTCCAAGTTATTTAAATTCGTGTTAATCTTAGTTGTTTAGCGGACTCTTTAAGCTCATATAAGCTCCTGACAAAGCTCACTAAGCTTTTAGATACATTAAAACAGTTATAGTCTTTAGAATTTAGAAATAGATAAAAATCAAGAAAAAAAAATGAAAAACCAAAAATAATAAAGTGTTCTTGGTGAAACTGCATGGAGCAAGGTTAATTGTGGATTGCATTTGGTTTAGTGGCTTATTGGTAAGCTATAGGATGTGTTCTGTGGCCTTGGTTCTCAGTTTCAAGCAGGATTCACTTGTAAGCCATTTTTATCCAATTTTGCATTTTACTGTTTCAGTCTGTTATGTGCTTTAATTTTCATGTTTTTATGTTTCTTAGTCATAATCTAGCTTAATCTTAGGCAATTATGTTTTGGATTTGATTGTGGTTTGAATTGGTAACTTGACTGTCAATATGCTAGTTTTTGATAAACCTAGGCTTGAACATTTGTGACTACTTGTTTATGCTTAAAAGGGTCTAATTTGACACATTGTGACCCCCTGGATTTGATGAAAGTGGTTTATACAGTCCAATGCTTTGAAAACTTAAAATCAGTCCAATTTAAGGGTTGTTTGGATCTAATAGCTAATCTGTGTTAAGGGTTGTGTTTGTGGTTGTTCTTGTTTGATGTACTCCTTATATGACCTATTTGATTCAGAGAAACCTTAATCAAGTGGTGTAGCATTTGAGAAAGTCAAATTGACACTTGATGATCTCTAAATGAGCACAGTGAGATTGTTAGAACCCAGAACCTTGCATATCTGTTAAATTGTTGTTTATCTAGCTTTATTTCATGTTATTATTGCTTAATATAACATATTAAGTCAGTAGATTAGGATCTAAATTCAGTTTAGTCAACTTTTTAGTTTTTAGTTAAAAGTCAAATTTTCAATTTTGTCATTTTTGAATAAACTAGATAATTTTCTCTAGGCTTTAATATTGAATTTCATAATCTGTGCTTTTAGGATGTTTTAGTTTTGTTGCTAATCTTGCTTAGTTTATTTTTTTTTAATTTTTTTTTGAATGTTTATGTGCTTATTTCTTAGCTTTTTGTTAACTATTTTTGCCCTGTGCACTGTCTAGGCAGTCAATTGCATAAGCCTTATGGAGTTGATCCTAGCCTGAGTATTTGGCTTCTTTGTGTTGCCTTTGTGGCTTATTTGTTATTTCTATTCTTGCTTTCACATTTGTAGCTTATTTAGATAGCTTAATCATCATCCTTATTTTGTTACAACCAAACTCACTTCACTGAAGCAAACAGTGAAGTTGAGTGATTTTCCTAAGTTCATTAAAAGCCCTCATTGAAGCTTGAGCTTGTGATTTTTGGTTTCATGTGAAGCTAACCTACCACACTCAGTGTTTCAGTGCTTGTGTAGCTTTTATGAGCTTATTTGATAAGTCTATAGGAGCTTGTTGTTTGCCCACTCATAACAGTTCACCGAGTAATCCATGAACTTACACCATTTCCAACAGCTCCTAAAAAGCTCTCCAGTGATCCATAGCTTGTGTGGTTTGGCTTTTTATGAAGCTCATCCACCCAACTCAAGGATCTTGTGCTTAATTTTCACCTTGCAGCTTATTAATAAGGGCTGCAAGTAGCTTGAACTTATCACCATTTTGATAAGTGTACTGAGTAATCAGTATACACTAGCTCTTTCATAAGCTCACAAAAAGCTTATTCCTGGGACTTAGCTTGTGATTTTGGTTTCTTTTAGAAGCTTATCCACTAGTTAATAAGGTCCAATGATTATATTCCATGTTGTAGCTTGTTAATAAGGGCTGCAACTAGCTTTTTGTTTGTCCCATGTTTCTGAGTCAACTGGTTCACCAGCATACTCAGTACTTGGGAGATTTTTCATAAGCTCCTCAAAAGCTAACCTGTGGATTCCACAGGTTGAGCTTGAGCTTTTTGGAAAGCCAACCAACCCAGCTTGCTACTCCCATACTTAGTTGGTACTTATGAGCTTATTCCTTTAGCTTAATTTGCCCTTTAAGTCAGTAGCACCTTGTTGCGCTAGCAGCAGGTTGATAATTGGATTTGCTTATTAGCTTATTACAAGCTTATGGGTGAATTCCAGTGCATAATCTTGTTCATACTTGTCCATTGGACTTATGTACATCTTATTTTGCCTTTTGTTTCATGTATAAAGTTTTTTCCAAGCTTATTTTAAGCTTTAACTCCACTGTTAAGCCAAAAGCTTAACTGTTTGGACTCATAAGCTCATGAATTGCTTATTTCTAGGTTTGTAAGTTTTTGTTTTCATTTAACTTGTATATATTCAGTATATATTTAGTTCCAGAAAAAGAAAAACCAAAAAGCTCCACTTTAAAGCTAACTGATAGCTTCTATTTAACAAGCTTATTGCTTATTAGCTTATTTTTGTTAAGCACATATAGTTTTTAGATTTTTCTTAGGTTCTTATATTTATTTTAGAATTATGTAAAAAGTTTCAGATTTTTCTTTATTCTTTTAATATTTATAATAAATCATTAATAGTTTTTAGTAATTAATAATAGTAAATAATTAATAATAAATAGAATAATTGTGTAATAAATATATTTTTAGTTTTAAAATTCATTTTATAATATTTTAGATTTTTCAGATTCTTTATTTCATTTATTTAAGTTAATTTTAGATTTTCTTATTATTTAATTCATTATTAAATACATTTAATTCATTTTTAATTTATAATAATTAAGTAAATAGTGTAAAAATTTATTTTAATTTTCTAATAATTTTCTTATCTTTTTAGGATTCCAAAAATATGATTTTCACATTTGTGGGAGTTTTATTGGACTGAATTCACTTTTTATTTTGTTACGTAAACATACGCGTTTTAGGTTTTTAGGTTTTCTTAACTTTTATATAAGTTTGTAAATTATAAATAAATATTTTAAGTTTGTTTAATTTGCATTTAAGCCCCTAAGGCATGCAAATCCTTACTATAGTTATAATCGTTTTGATTTTGTACGTTTACGTTTACTTGAACCTAAACGTACGTTTGTATATCTTTACATTTTTAGGTTTCTGATTGTACGTTTTTAACGATATAGCTGTGACAGAGCTATTACTATTCACATTCCTAGTGTTAGTCAATCAGATTCCTGTTTTTGTACATTCTCCATTTCAGCACACACATTTGTTGTATTACAGTTTACACACCTCGTTGGGATTTAACGACCCGGGGATATAATTCTATACTCCCATGGATTTAAATTGCATTGGTTCCCTTATAGTTTGACTTTTATGGTTGACCATTCTCAAGTGGTTGACTAATATAAAGATGACTGTTCGGGACCGATCAAATTTTGGCGCCGCTGCCGGGGAGGTGTGCTGCGTATAATGAATTTGTGTTTTGTTGAAATATCTATCCCTTGTATATATATTATATATAATATCATATTTCATTTCCAAAAACAATATAAAACACAAAAATATTTTCTTTTCCTTTGTATATATATAAAAGATAAAAATACAAAAACATTTTCCCTTTTTTGTTTATATTATAAAATCAAAAAACCAAAAATATTCTCCTTACCTAACTATTCATAATTCTGTGAGTGGTGACCCCACTCCAATTTCTCATCCAGTCATTTCCCCATGAACTAATTAATTCGGGGTCGAGTCAAGCTAGCGACTCGATTATCAAAAACAGTAGTATAACATGAGTGTAATCACCCATGTCTCTGTCTTCTTTCCCTTTCTACCACCTTAGTGTGGGGGTGTGCCCCACATGTTGTATATAGATCTAAAAAAAATGAATGAAAATTGTAAATACTAAAAAAGGAGAATAATTGTTGTGTTACCCCACTTGGCTAGTAATGTTATCTTTTTACGTTCAAGGATTCGGCATAATAGCCGGGACTTTGAATATTGAGGACAATATTCAGTTCTAAGTGTGGGGGGGAAATTCTGGCGAATTTGATCAATTATGTACCCTTTTATGCCCTTTTTCCCCGTTTTGACCAAAATTTTAAAATTTTTTCATTTAGTGGAAGTGCTATGCACTAAACACAACAAATGGTAATCAGTCCACCATGTCTAACCCACATAAGGATTGGCTAATCCGAGAGCAAACGGCTCTTGGTAAAGAAAAATCAAATCCGTTTATGGCTTACAATTTGCTAAAAATTGTATGGTATTCGACTCACCATATCTTTATAAGTGAAGAGTTGGCTAGCCCGCAAGGTTATGGCTTGTGGTAAAGGCAGTGGAAAACCATAATTGGTAATCAGCTCACCAAAGATAATAGTTGTAATTTATCTAAGAGTTGGTGATTGCGTGGTTTTGTAACCTTACAACAGGTTTTACCTCTCGAGGGATCTCAAGAGGCTTACAACCCCACCAGGCAGTGTACCTGACCGATGTAGTATAGTGTAGTGGTAAGTACGGGGGATTGATCGTTCTCCACAGGGAATAGTGTTCGTTAGGTATGAAAGGCTACTCTAATTAGGTCTAAAGGTTGAGGAAGATTCTTTTTATGTTTTTATATTTTTATGAAAGCAAGTAAAATCTCGGTTTTGAAGGAGTGGGCGGAATTAGTTGCTAGTCAACTAACCCAATTTACTACGAATGCAAATAAAATAAAATAACAAAAATGAAAAGTGGTGAGAAACTTATGTGTAGAGAAATGTGTTTACTTAGATTTCCTTACTCCCTAACTATCTTTTACCGGTTAATTAGTGTGTATTAGTCGCGTGGATGACGGGTGTATTCCTTAATACCATTCGTGGGGTGGCGTACTTACTTCCCCAACTCTACAAGCTCCTACTTCACTCCTATGTCGAGCCGGCTAGGAAGCTCCTAACATGGGATCACTAGAATTCGCTTGTGCATTAAATACAACCATAAAAACCTTTAGTACGCGTTTGGTTCATGTTTCTTAAGACGTTCAAGCAAGTTACCGAATAGGAAGTTAGCCAGTTTTCTTAAGCCTAACATAGATAAACAATCATCCAATACATCTAACAACACACTAACAACCAATAATCAATAGCTAGGTTTCATTAGATCTAAGCAAACACAAGATAAAATTAGCCTAACATGTTAAACAAAAGACAAGCATAAGATAGAATCAAACAACACATAGACATATTGAATGATTAATTGATAACTTATCTTTCAATGAAACATGGAAGATCTCAAGGCAAGAAGCCCTGAAAAAGTAGCTAAAATCGTCTTAGGGTTTTATCCCAAAATTCCACACACTAAGCTCTCTCTAATGACAAAAAATTAGAAAACTATATATAGACTTTGACATCTGACGGCGTCACCTTATGCATTGTGACGCCGTCACCTCGCCGCTTTTAGGGTTCCCGGGTGACCTTCTTGACGCCGTCCCTCTTTAGCTCTTCAAAAATCCATTCTGGCCTATCAAGGCTTGACGCCGTCGGATCATGAACGTGACGCCGTCCCCTTATGATTTAAGCCGTGACGCCCTTGATTTAGTTAAAGCGTGACGCCGTCAGAATTCTCATGCTAACTCACTGGCCCGTCATGAGTAAATTTCACATCCAACTTTTCTTGCCAAGGCATGACGCCGTCAAGAGATGATTCTGACGCCGTCAAGAGTAACTTTCAGCCGATTCATGAGACTTTGCCGTTTTCTTCACTTTTATGCTCCAAAAACGTCCAAAATGCTTCCTTTTCCAGATTTCTTCTCCAAAGTACCTAAAATGACAAAAGGAACGATTTAGGGCAATATTTGATCAAAATAAATACGATTTAGGGCTTAAATGACCCCTTAAAAGCGGTACACTTTTCGCTTCATCAAATACCCTTACACTTGAGATTTGCTTGTCCTCAAGCAAATGCGCTTTTATTCTAATCAAAATACAAGTTAGGGGTCATTTAATGCTAACATAAAAGTAATTACAACAAATATTCGTTCCACTTCAATCATAATAAGCACGGAGATTACAAACTAGCACCTCACAAGTAGTGTTTAGATACTCACATCTCTCAAGTGTCATCAAAATAAATCTCATAAATGAAAACGGAAAATATCTCTCACTACCTGTCATAGCAAATAGATTACCATAGGCTTGGGAAAGGATCGAAAACCTCCTCCACTAGGCGTAAGCACCAAAGATAAACTATCAAAGAGGGCTTTTAAATGGGTTATAACGTTAGGTGTAGGGAAAAGGAAAACACGGTTTTGTTGGATAAGGGATATTTTACTGGTGGCTAGTTAAAAATCTGATCAATTACATGTACTATACAATGTTGCTAAGCCAAGACTAGACTCGATCTTAAGCTAGAAACAAAATAACAAAATAACAAAAACATAAAATGAAACGGGATGGTAGTCCGTATGTTTTTTCTATTTTTCTTTTTCTCATTTTTTTTTTGTATTTTTCTTGATTTTTTTTCGATTTTTTTTTTTTTTTTTTTTTTTTTTTTTTTTTTTTTTTTTTTTTGCATACACTCTTGCCCTACCATCCAAAATAATACATCATAGGGGCGATGCATCCCCTTACACTTGAATTTTTACATAACTTTACAAATACTAATCTAATGACTCGAATTAAGATAATTGAAAAACTTGGAGTACTTTTAAAACATTTAGCACATATGGGGGTAATAAATGATGTTCTTCCCCATTACTCCATTACACTAGTACTTTACCCATGAGTCCCAATCGTCCCAAAACAATATGTACAAGGATATGACTCGACTTAGCAACCATGTAATCAATTAGATAATTAACTTGGGTTTAAACAAATGTTGTAACAATAATGCACTAAAGATGAGTGCATACAAGGTAGGCTAAGGCGATTTGGGTGTACATTTTAGTGGGGTGTAACAAATTCTTCCTTTAAGTAAAATGCTTAAAGGTCGAAACGAAAAGATAGGCTCTGAGGGGTGTACTAGGGGTATCGTGTACTAAAAATGAGTACAACGCAAAGGGTGTGGGAGAATTACTTGACCAATGTAGCCAAAGTAATTATAACAAAAACACAGGTGTAAAACAATGGGTTAATCCTAATGCCTCTTATCATGTAGTAAATCTAACTACACGAATGTAGTCTCACTTGTGGCCTCGGGATGGTCCTAACGCAAGTTCTAGAATCTAAGTGCTACCGGTACACACATCATAGCATAAATGCTTTTCCTACCAATTCTAGGGGCGAACCTCACATATTTGGGGTGGAAAATTTTTTAGTGGTACGGTTTTTATGCTAGTCATATAACTCCTATCCATGAGACGCTCATTAAGATCAAAGTTTCACTCCTATATGTTGTAAAAAATTTTAAATTTGGCACTAAAATTACCCTAATCAAGTATTTCTCTCAGTTTTATTACACATCTATTATTAAACAAACAAAAATCAAGCGCAATTGTATTCTCTAAAATCGTACTTTTACCCTCCCCTTACACTTAAGATGAACATTGTCCCCAATGTTCAAATAACAAGATGTAAAAGCATAAAGTAAAAGAATGAAATCAAATACTCCCCTGATTCGCTCGTTGGATAGTGAAATCACACGGTTAGATCTTCCTCCAAAGAGAATGTTGAAGCTCCATGACTAATGCATCGCCACAAGCTTGATCCCATAAACATCTCCTTGTCCAAAATAACCTGTTAAACCTGAGAAAACAAACACGAAAACCTGCATAACATCGGCGGGAAAAAATCTATATATAAGGATATAATGCTTGTGGAATGATAATTTTGCAGATTCCTGGAGATTATAAGTTGGAGATTTAATAAAAACTTTTTATGAAAACAAAACTTTCAAAAATTTCTGGAAATTAAATCTGACGCCGTCAGGTTATAACCCCTGACGCCGTCAGAAATGACCTGACAAAAATTTTCGTTTTAAGTTCCCGGAAAATTTCTGGAAAAACCTTTACCTTACTTCCTGGAAATCCTGCAAAACATCACTATGACTCGATACAAGCATTTGACTCAAACAAACACTAATATGTATGCTAATTTATTATTATTACGATTCATGTTAATTTGTGTTCTAGTAAACCGATTTAGATTTCCCTTACACTTATCTTTTGCAAAATACCTTTATATGTAGTTAAGACGAAGTTAAAAACAAAATAAAGCATTTTCACAAATTACTTTTGAACATGAATCAATAATGATAAAAATTAAACATACATACGGAAGCAAATAAAATCAAACAAACAAATAAATAAACACACAAAGCAAATAAAACAAATAAAGCTTGGGTTGCCTCCCAAGAAGCGCTTGTTTTTGTTCGAGTCACGAGCCTGACTCTACCCTTATTTAACAAAAATAGGGGAGGTTTTCCCTACACTTAGGATTAAGTGCGGGTGAAAGTAGCGATACACACCCTTAGGGTGTGAATATGCCACGTGAGGTGAAGGGGGTGAGTGAATGGCTTCCTTCATCCTAAAACTACCCGGATAATATTGGTTGATGGGTGGGTCGGTTCCTCTTTTTTCTCCTAGATGTAAATCTAAGGATGAAAAGTTGTGTAAAGGTTGAGGTTCCAATTCATCAACACTAGGAAATTCCCTAGAACTATGAGTAAGGTCATCACTAAAAGTGTGCAAACCTATATCCTCTAGTTATGCTTGGTCCAAGGGTTCTACCTCCATCGGGATTCCTAAAGTCTCTTCTACTTCTTCCGGGTAAGTCACGGGCGGTGTGGGTGCCTCAAATGATGGTTGAGTATTTTGTGGGCTTATGGTGTTTACCTCATTATTCCACGTGTCAAGATCACCTATATCCTCGTCAATTGTTTTCTTAGGTAGTGATAATAACAAACCTAGTGCTTCATCCAACTTATGATTTATTGATACGGCTCTATCCACAATTCCTTGGCAAACTAGGTCGCTTTTCCTATTAGCCTCACTAAAACAAGATCCTAAACATGGAGGTTGTTCATAAGAATCTATCCTAGGTGAAGGCTCATATGATTCATAAGTGTCTCTAAATGAGGTATTTTGAACTTCTTGGTGTTCTAGCCATTCAACCATATCTTGCAATCTTAGAAATCTAAGTGAAAAGTCCATTTGAAGCAAATTACAAACAAAATCACAAAGAAAAGATAGACTACGAGAAAGCTACAAAATAAAAATAAAAAAAAATCTCACTTGATAGGAATCTTGTGAGTAGACCTAATAAAAATAAAATTTCAACCTAAGCAATAACTATTCCCCGGCAGCGGCGCCAAAAACTTGATTGCGTGGTTTTGTAACCTTACAACAGGTTTTACCTCTCGAGGGATCTCAAGAGGCTTACAACCCCACCAGGCAGTGTACCTGACCGATGTAGTATAGTGTAGTGGTAAGTACGGGGGATTGATCGTTCTCCACAGGGAATAGTGTTCGTTAGGTATGAAAGGCTACTCTAATTAGGTCTAAAGGTTGAGGAAGATTCTTTTTATGTTTTTATATTTTTATGAAAGCAAGTAAAATCTCGGTTTTGAAGGAGTGGGCGGAATTAGTTGCTAGTCAACTAACCCAATTTACTACGAATGCAAATAAAATAAAATAACAAAAATGAAAAGTGGTGAGAAACTTATGTGTAGAGAAATGTGTTTACTTAGATTTCCTTACTCCCTAACTATCTTTTACCGGTTAATTAGTGTGTATTAGTCGCGTGGATGACGGGTGTATTCCTTAATACCATTCGTGGGGTGGCGTACTTACTTCCCCAACTCTACAAGCTCCTACTTCACTCCTATGTCGAGCCGGCTAGGAAGCTCCTAACATGGGATCACTAGAATTCGCTTGTGCATTAAATACAACCATAAAAACCTTTAGTACGCGTTTGGTTCATGTTTCTTAAGACGTTCAAGCAAGTTACCGAATAGGAAGTTAGCCAGTTTTCTTAAGCCTAACATAGATAAACAATCATCCAATACATCTAACAACACACTAACAACCAATAATCAATAGCTAGGTTTCATTAGATCTAAGCAAACACAAGATAAAATTAGCCTAACATGTTAAACAAAAGACAAGCATAAGATAGAATCAAACAACACATAGACATATTGAATGATTAATTGATAACTTATCTTTCAATGAAACATGGAAGATCTCAAGGCAAGAAGCCCTGAAAAAGTAGCTAAAATCGTCTTAGGGTTTTATCCCAAAATTCCACACACTAAGCTCTCTCTAATGACAAAAAATTAGAAAACTATATATAGACTTTGACATCTGACGGCGTCACCTTATGCATTGTGACGCCGTCACCTCGCCGCTTTTAGGGTTCCCGGGTGACCTTCTTGACGCCGTCCCTCTTTAGCTCTTCAAAAATCCATTCTGGCCTATCAAGGCTTGACGCCGTCGGATCATGAACGTGACGCCGTCCCCTTATGATTTAAGCCGTGACGCCCTTGATTTAGTTAAAGCGTGACGCCGTCAGAATTCTCATGCTAACTCACTGGCCCGTCATGAGTAAATTTCACATCCAACTTTTCTTGCCAAGGCATGACGCCGTCAAGAGATGATTCTGACGCCGTCAAGAGTAACTTTCAGCCGATTCTTGAGACTTTGCCGTTTTCTTCACTTTTATGCTCCAAAAACGTCCAAAATGCTTCCTTTTCCAGATTTCTTCTCCAAAGTACCTAAAATGACAAAAGGAACGATTTAGGGCAATATTTGATCAAATAAATACGATTTAGGGCTTAAATGACCCCTTAAAAGCGGTACACTTTTCGCTTCATCAGTTGGCTAGTCCAGAAGCAAACGGCTTTTTGGTAAAGACAAATCAAATCCGTTTACAGCTGATGGTTTGCTCAAAATCATTTGGTTATCATTGTACCAAAGTATCACATACTAAAACATTGGCTACTCCAGAAGTAATGGCTTTTGGTAAAGAGATGAAATCCATTAAATTTTCATAAAAGATTGCAAGGGACTAGCAATAGTTTAGTGTAGGGGATTTGATATGTGTCTAAATACACATATATTTTACATTGTTTAACCCCACAAAAACGACCAAAAGCACACAAATAACCATATAATGTTATAAATATCATTGGAATGTGTTTTATATGAATCAGGTACAAAAGGATTGAAAACAGGTGAAAAACAAGCAAAGTTCACATAACTGTCATTTTCAGTCCTTGGAATTTCACAAATTGGCAAAACTAGTCCCTGAAGGTTTAAAATGGAAGAAAAGTCAACTTTAGTCCTTGGATAATCAAACTTGTTCAAAATTAGTCCTTGGATGAAAGTTTCTACAAATGGCAACTTTTAACCCTCAAAATCCAAAATTGACACAAATGGTCCTTAAAGTTTTAAAATGTTAAAATTATCAACTTTGGTCCTTGTGTTATTGTTTATTGGCAGGTTTAGTCCCTTGAAAGAAGTTTGGATAGTTGGTAAACAAGGCCCCTCAAGTTTCAGCAGTTTACAACATTGGTCCTTGGGCTTTATTACTACAAAACCAAACGGATCCTTTTTATTACATAAACCCAAATCCATATCCAGCCCAACACAACACAACCCAGGCCCAACCATGTATAAATAATAAAACCGGGGTCAAACCCCGGTCAAACCCACTCCATCCCCTCCATTCCACCTTCACTGCTACTAAACCACCACCCCCTCCACCTAGCCAGTTTTCACCACCACCTGTCCACCACCTTTCCACCTGTCCACCAGCTCACCACCTACTCTCTCCACCACCTATACCAGCCCACTATTGCATTTAATGCTTTCCCACAACTAAACCTTCCCCTGTACCATCCCTTCCCCTGCTTTTCTTTACCATAGTACCAACTAGACCTCTAAACCTATCCAACCATGTCCCCTCCACCTCCACAAGCAACCAAGAAGCATTAATTGCTCTTAAACTGCCCAAAGCAACCTATAACACTTTTGGCGCCAAAAGTAGTTTAAATGGCTAGGATGATTTCTGCTTATCCAATGGACACAAATTAAAGTGGGATTTGACTGGAATGCTAGTGGGAACTCAGAATGTTATAAAAGAGAAGAGAAGGAAGAGAGAAGATTACCTTTGGATTAGCCTAGGTCACGTAGCTAATTAGTTTTACTGCTTTCTTTAATTACTTGTCATTTAATGTTTTCAATGTTTAATTACTCCTTAAACTAGTGTAATAGAATTTTATTTACAGTTTAATTTCAATCTATATTTCAGTTTCAAGTTTTTACTTAATTGTCTTTAATTTTCCAAGTTATTTAAATTCGTGTTAATCTTAGTTGTTTAGCGGACTCTTTAAGCTCATATAAGCTCCTGACAAAGCTTACTAAGCTTTTAGATACATTAAAACAGTTATAGTCTTTAGAATTTAGAAATAGATAAAAATCAAGAAAAAAAATGAAAAACCAAATAAAATAAAGTGTTCTTGGTGAAACTGCATGGAGCAAGGTTAATTGTGGATTGCCTTTGGTTTAGTGGCTTATTGGTAAGCTATAGGATGTGTTCTGTGGCCTTGGTTCTCAGTTTCAAGCAGGATTCACTTGTAAGCCATTTTTATCCAATTTTGCATTTTACTGTTTCAGTCTGTTATGTGCTTTAATTTTCATGTTTTTATGTTTCTTAGTCATAATCTAGCTTAATCTTAGGCAATTATGTTTTGGATTTGATTGTGGTTTGAATTGGTAACTTGACTGTCAATATGCTAGTTTTTGATAAACCTAGGCTTGAACATTTGTGACTACTTGTTTATGCTTAAAAGGGTCTAATTTGACACATTGTGACCCCCTGGATTTGATGAAAGTGGTTTATACAGTCCAATGCTTTGAAAACTTAAAATCAGTCCAATTTAAGGGTTGTTTGGATCTAATAGCTAATCTGTGTTAAGGGTTGTGTTTGTGGTTGTTCTTGTTTGATGTACTCCTTATATGACCTATTTGATTCAGAGAAACCTTAATCAAGTGGTGTAGCATTTGAGAAAGTCAAATTGACACTTGATGATCTCTAAATGAGCACAGTGAGATTGTTAGAACCCAGAACCTTGCATATCTGTTAAATTGTTGTTTATCTAGCTTTATTTCATCTTATTATTGCTTAATATAACATATTAAGTCAGTAGATTAGGATCTAAATTCAGTTTAGTCAACTTTTTAGTTTTTAGTTAAAAGTCAAATTTTCAATTTTATCATTTTTGAATAAACTAGATAATTTTCTCTAGGCTTTAATATTGAATTTCATAATCTGTGCTTTTAGGATGTTTTAGTTTTGTTGCTAATCTTGCTTAGTTTATTTTTTTTAATTTTTTTTTGAATGTTTATGTGCTTATTTCTTAGCTTTTTGTTAACTATTTTTGCCCTGTGCACTGTCTAGGCAGTCAATTGCATAAGCCTTATGGAGTTGATCCTAGCCTGAGTATTTGGCTTCTTTGTGTTGCCTTTGTGGCTTATTTGTTATTTCTATTCTTGCTTTCACATTTGTAGCTTATTTAGATAGCTTAATCATCATCCTTATTTTGTTACAACCAAACTCACTTCACTGAAGCAAACAGTGAAGTTGAGTGATTTTCCTAAGTTCATTAAAAGCCCTCATTGAAGCTTGAGCTTGTGATTTTTGGTTTCATGTGAAGCTAACCTACCACACTCAGTGTTTCAGTGCTTGTGTAGCTTTTATGAGCTTATTTGATAAGTCTATAGGAGCTTGTTGTTTGCCCACTCATAACAGTTCACTGAGTAATCCATGAACTTACACCATTTCCAACAGCTCCTAAAAAGCTCTCCAGTGATCCATAGCTTGTGTGGTTTGGCTTTTTGTGAAGCTCATCCACCCAACTCAAGGATCTTGTGCTTAATTTTCACCTTGCAGCTTATTAATAAGGGCTGCAAGTAGCTTGAACTTATCACCATTTTGATAAGTGTACTGAGTAATCAGTATACACTAGCTCTTTCATAAGCTCACAAAAAGCTTATTCCTGGGACTTAGCTTGTGATTTTGGTATCTTTTAGAAGCTTATCCACTAGTTAATAAGGTCCAATGATTATATTCCATGTTGTAGCTTGTTAATAAGGGCTGCAACTAGCTTTTTGTTTGTCCCATGTTTCTGAGTCAACTGGTTCACCAACATACTCAGTACTTGGGAGATTTTTCATAAGCTCCTCAAAAGCTAACCTGTGGATTCCACAGGTTGAGCTTGAGCTTTTTGGAAAGCCAACCAACCCAGCTTGCTACTCCCATACTTAGTTGGTACTTATGAGCTTATTCCTTTAGCTTAATTTGCCCTTTAAGTCAGTAGCACCTTGTTGCACTAGCAGCAGGTTGATAATTGGATTTGCTTATTAGCTTATTACAAGCTTATGGGTGAATTCCAGTGCATAATCTTGTTCATACTTGTCCATTGGACTTATGTACATCTTATTTTGCCTTTTGTTTCATGTATAAAGTTTTTTCCAAGCTTATTTTAAGCTTTAACTCCACTGTTAAGCCAAAAGCTTAACTGTTTGGACTCATAAGCTCATGAATTGCTTATTTCTAGGTTTGTAAGTTTTTGTTTTCATTTAACTTGTATATATTCAGTATATTTTTAGTTCCAGAAAAAGAAAAACCAAAAAGCTCCACTTTAAAGCTAAGTGATAGCTTCTATTTAAGAAGCTTATTGCTTATTAGCTTATTTTTGTTAAGCACATATAGTTTTTAGATTTTTCTTAGGTTCTTATATTTATTTTAGAATTATGTAAAAAGTTTCAGATTTTTCTTTATTCATTTAATATTTATAATAAATCATTAATAGTTTTTAGTAATTAATAATAGTAAATAATTAATAATAAATAGAATAATTGTGTAATAAATATATTTTTAGTTTTAAAATTCATTTTATAATATTTTAGATTTTTCAGATTCTTTATTTTATTTATTTAAGTTAATTTTAGATTTTCTTATTATTTAATTCATTATTAAATACATTTAATTCATTTTTAATTTATAATAATTAAGTAATATAGTGTAAAAATTTATTTTAATTTTCTAATAATTTTCTTATCTTTTTAGGATTCCAAAAATATGATTTTCACATTTGTGGGAGTTGTATTGGACTGAATTCACTTTTTATTTTGTTACGTAAACATACGCGTTTTAGGTTTTTAGGTTTTCTTAACTTTTATATAAGTTTGTAAATTATAAATAAATATTTTAAGTTTGTTTAATTTGCATTTAAGCCCCTAAGGCATGCAAATCCCTACTATAGTTATAATCGTTTTGATTTTGTACGTTTACGTTTACTTGAACCTAAACGTACGTTTGTATATCTTTACATTTTTAGGTTTCTGATTGCACGTTTTTAACGATATAGCTGTGACAGAGCTATTACTATTCACATTCCTAGTGTTAGTCAATCAGATTCCTGTTTTTGTACATTCTCCATTTCAGCACACACATTCGTTGTATTACAGTTTACACACATCGTTGGGATTTAACGACCCGGGGATATAATTCTATACTCCCATGGATTTAAATTGCATTGGTTCCCTTATAGTTTGACTTTTATGGTTGACCATTCTCAAGTGGTTGACTAATATAAAGATGACTGTTCGGGACGAATCAAAAATCTTTAAGTATCTTAAAGGCCAACCTAAGTTGGGCCTCTGGTATCCTAGAGATTCTCCATTTGTGTTGGAAGCCTATAGTGATAGTGATTATGTTGGTGCTAACTTTGATAGGAAGTCTACTACTAGGGGTTGTCAGTTTCTAGGAAGGAGATTGATCTCTTGGCAATGCAAGAAGCAGACTATTGTGGATACCTCATCTACTGAAGCAGAGTATGTTGTTGCTGCTAATTGTTGTGGTCAAGTACTTTGGATACAAAATCAGTTGTTAGACTATGGGTTCAATTTTATGAACACCAAAATCTTTATTGATAACCAAAGCATAATTTGCATTGTTAAAAACCCAGTTTTTCACCAAAGAACAAAGCACATTGAGATTAGGCACCATTTTATAAGATATGCTAATGAAAAACATCTCATACAAGTGCTTAAAATACATACAGATGAAAATGTGGCTGATTTGTTGACAAAAGCTTTTGATGGACCTAGATTTAATTATTTGGTGGTTCATATTGGGATGATCAATCCCTGATTGCTGTGATTGAGGGGATGCATAAGCCTAAGGGGAGGCTTATTGTTGTATATTTTGTGTAGACTAACCATTATTTGTTTTAGTTTGTGTATTTTGTTTAACTTTGTTTTGCAGTAGTAAGTTTCTTATTGTTACTAGTGCTATTGGGACACAACAGTATCATCAGAACATGAGGCTTTCATTTATTCATCATAAAATGGTTGCATTCTTAGCTGCAACTTACAAAGACAACACAAACAGCACATGGATCAAACAACACACAAGCTTACAAACATCAACAAGCCAGACACCTACACCTCTACTCCATCTTCCTTTTCCCCTTACCCTTGAAGTCAGGCATGGTCTTGTGGATTCCTTTGTCCTTGATTGCATTCCACACCTTCGGACTAGGGAGTCCTAGCACTTGTTTGCCTGGCTTTGGACGTGATTGATTCTTCATAGTCACCAAGATCATACTCATTGCTGACACAGCTTTTTCAATCTCACTTGTTAGTATGACTGATAGTGGAGGTGGCTGCGTTTGCTCATCATCATCCGAGTGGTAGCTTGATGAATCATCCACATATGATGGTAGAGTTGGGAGCTCATCAGAGGAGATTGCTTCAACTTTTTTCTTTGCATTTTTGTTTCTTGAGGTTGTATAGTTTGGTGGAAAGTAGCTGCTCCATGATAAGAGAGACTTAGTCTCTTCCGATGATGATGAGTCAGAAGACGAATCAGAAGAAATCTCAACAACGTTTGGTTTGGAGGAACTCATTGTGTTTGGATAGTTGTGTTATGGTTTGAAGTATGTGATGTGTTAGTGTTGATAATTCGAGGCCTTTTATAGACCCAATGGAGGATTAAGGAAATTGAATGTTGGGTTGGTATTTGGAATAAATTCTTTGCAGGAATGGGTTTAATTATGGTGCCGTTTGAGGAGTTGACCAAATCCGATGCATAATTGTGAATATTGGTCAAAAGCACTTTGTTCCTACTGGTTGACCGTTTGTTCCTGCTGGTTGACTCGTGGTTGCTGCTGGTATCGATGTAATTGGGTATTTCTTTTGGGATAGAATCAAATTCAAATTGGTCAAAGATTCTTCCGCGAGAGTCTTGCAATTTAATTTGCTAAGTTGGGTAACCGTATAAATGACCTAAATTGTACATCCCATGCCCAAAATAACCATTTTCCTCTTAAACCCATTTCATCACTCCTCATTTTAACAACTCATTCACTGATTCTTCACTATGGCGGCACTACAATACAAAGAAGATCATAGCAAGGTGGCGTATCTGGAAACATCAAAACGAAGTGTAGGGTATGATCAAATACTTACCTTCTTACGTGGGTCCTCCATTCGGTATGCTTTGACCCATTGTCCGTCTGTTGTGTATGACTCATTAGTCAAGCAATTTTGGGCTACAGCGACTATTCGCACACTTGAGGGTAGACCCCCGGAGATTGTGGCTACCATTGATGGGAATGAGTATGTCATCACTGAGTCCTCCATTAGGACTCACCTTCAGCTGAATGATGGGGATGGGATATATGCTTTTTCAGAAAAAGACATTCTGGCTAGTATGGCTACCATTGGTTATCCAGTTGATGGTACATTTACTTTTTATAAGAATAGGTTCTCTCCACAATGGAGATTTCTAGTACACACCCTTCTACAATGTCTTAGTCCCAAGTCAGGAGGTTGGGATCAATTCTCAAGCCTTCTTGCTTCTGGCCTCATTTGCCTCTCAGATGGGAGGATTTACAACTGGTCCAGGTTTATTTTTGATGGGATGGTTGGGAACCTAGGGACTGCTAAGCATAAATTTCTCATGTACCCTAGGTTTTTACAAATGATATTAGCTGTTCAGACTTCTGACCATACACCTCAGATCATGGTTAGGCTTACTGCCAAATTATTTACTACCATGAAGTCTAAGTTTGAGGGGGAACATCAGCCTCCTTTGGCTGTTATGTTGCCAAATGGCAATGATTCTACTGGTGCAGCTGATGCTGGTGGTGGTAATATTCCACCTACATCTGATGCTGCTGGTGCAAGTGCATCAGTTGCTGTTGATGCCCAACAACCAACATCTCTTAGACCTTCCACATCACCATCCCCTAGGCCTAATAACCCTGTTGCCCCAAGTGTTGAACCAGCCACCACTACAGTTGAGCCTAACACTACAACAAAAGTGGCTTTTTAGGACCCTTTGTGTGGGACGCTATGATAATGGAGTCCTAAAAAACTGTTTAATAGGACATATGAGCATTTAGGGTCCTTTTTAAATATTTGCTACTTAGGCAATGTCCTAAAAAGTTATATAATAGGATGGTCGATGATTTGGGGTCCTATTATCATATACCTTAATAGGACGCTTAAAATATGGATCCTAATAAATTACTTTATAAGACATTTAGTTGTTGGTGTCCCATTATGTGATAGTGTAATACGACACTTGATCACTAGATGTCCTATTATCATATACCTTAATAGGACGCTTAAAATATGGATCCTAATAAATTACTTTATAAGACATTTAGTTGTTGGTGTCCCATTATGTGATAGTGTAATACGACACTTGATCACTAGATGTCCTATTATGACATAACCTTAATAGGACGCTTAAAATATGGATCCTAATAAATTAATTTATAAGACATTTAGTTGTTGGTGTCCCATTATGTGATAGTGTAATACGACACTTGATCACTAGATGTCCTATTATGACATAACCTAATAAGACATAATAGGACACTTGAGTTTTGAGTCATAAGACATCAGTTAGTTAAAACGCTTATTCACAAAAAGTTTTATTATAGCAAAATTTAATAGGACCTTTGACACGTGGGTATTATAACGTTAACCTTTATAGGACGCTTATGTACAATGGTTTTATTATTGTACACCATAATAGGACATTTCATTTTTGAGTCATATAACATCATTTTTTTAAAACGATTATTTGCAAAAGTTTTATTATAACAAAACTTAATAGGACCCTTAAAGGATGCATATTCATTATGGTTTTATTACAATACACCATAATAGGACACTTGATACATAAGTCATAAAACATTAATTATTTAGAACGCTTATTCGCAAATGTATTATTAAAACATAAGTTAATATGACAGTTGATACTTGGGTACCATAGATTGATACTTGGGTACCATAGATTGATTCACCTGTGTCTTTTAACATTAACCTTTATAGTACGCTTATTTGTTGTGGTTTTATTATCATACGCCATAATAGAACACTCCTTATTATGTGATAGTGTAATACGACATTGCATCTGGTGCAAGAACGTATGATGTGCAATACATATGACTTACTTAGGTGTGTACTATAAACTCATACACTTAAAAATGCATATCAGGTGACTAATGCTTTTCATAACATGATGCTCAAGTTCAAGATTAAAAATAAAAAATAGATCCGACTCAGGCTAATGACACATACAAGCCCTACTGGTATAAGTAAAATCTCAGAATAATAATATCATTCAGCTTTTAAATCGGCCAAGCTGGTACATTCAAGGATTTGATAAGTGAGAACATAAGCTTTCAACCAACAATTTGAGCAGAAATCTCTTGATAGAAAAAACACTTAAACTTGCTAAAGTAAAAAGAAACATACGAACTACTATCAAACTACACCATACTTTTCAGACTCCTGAGAATACAAGTTCAAAACTGCATACTGAATCAAAACAAGTAAAAGAGAGACGAGCTTATCGCCTCTTCGACACACCAACAGTCTTTCCCCTGTGACCAGTGGTCTTTGTATGCTGTCCACGAACTCGGAGACCCCAATAGTGACGAATCCCACGGTGACTCCTGTTAATAGACCAATACAAAGAAACCTTAATGCCAACATAAATATATCAAGATGAAATTAAGCAATAAAATAAGCAGTTAAATTAAGCTATAAAAAATAAATAGGGAAAGCAAACCAGTAATAGAAGTTAAATTCATTTTGTTTACAACACTTACATTTTCACTATGTCACCTTGTTCTAACGTAGTATTGTCGTCGGCAAGAGGTGAGAAGTGACAGACCATGTTATTGATAGACAAACATGTTGGAATCCTAGTTTGCCTGTGATTTATATAATTATAACAAAACAGCGTACAATTTGAAATAAGATTACAGAAAAGAGGAAGCAGAAGTTTACTCTCTGATATATGAATCTTCTTTCTCACAGATGTCAGCAATCTTGACAGCGGGCTTGCATTCTGACAAGACAAATTCCAAAGCCTCTGCACAATTTAGAAAATAGTGATTAACCCAAAGTTTAGAAATTAGACGAGACACAAATTACCAAACAACTAGGTTAGATACTGAAAATTAACCATACTTTTACACAGTATAGGTTCATTACCATGGATCTTTCTTAAGGAGGAATGAAAGATAAATAAAAGCTAAGATCTTAATCACCAAAAAATAGCTAAATATAAAAATGCAAATCACATGGAGTAGTAAAATAAAAAATTACAAATAACTGAATTAAGCCTATGTCGGCCCATTGCACAATCCCACACACATGTCCACAGTATCACCTCTAATTAATACAGACTAAAAAGATGATGAAAGGAAGAAAAGAACACTCATACCAAAAATAGCAGAAAGATCACCCTGTTATGGTGCTACTGTATTTCACCCAACCCACAACCAAATGTTGGCTAAAAGTCTAAAACAGTTGGTTGTAAGATTAAGACAGTGATCCATCACGCAGATGATATACTGATATCAGAGATGGAACTTACACTAACATTTTTTGAGCAATACATACATGATTTTAGGGCACGATTTACTTATCTAAATGAATGGTGCTAATCTTGGAATCGCATTGAGCAAACTACAAACAAACCACTTGAGATACATTACCTGGTGCTAGTTCTCACACATCCGAAAATCCACAACGTCACAACTGAAAGAAAAAACATGTAATATCACAAAGGCAATGACTACTCATAAGAAACATGCATCAATACAAGTCACATAACACTTCAAAAATGCAAAAGCATAGAAACATAAAGAACCATTAGCAACTAAATAAAAAACCAGTAAAAAGTCATCGAATTCAATTTTCCCATTGAGGTATAATACCAAAGTCTAACATAACCACAACAAGTACGAAAAAGACTAAAAGCCCTAGTTCCATAAAGAACCCACAAAGTAATGAAATGCCTAAAATAACTGACTTCAAAAGACAAACTGAACCATATGACAGCTTTCCTCATTCCTTCTTTTCAACCACAACCTTCTTCTTTGATGACGCCTGCGAATACAAAAACGTACCCAAAATTGCAATAGCTGATCCAAGTGCATTCAAAGGCCTAACAGGGTTCCTAAACACCAACACAGTAGACACAATCACAACAACCCTTTTCATTGTATTCCCAACCGAGAAAGTCAATGGACTAATATCATCGAGTGCTTGATACGACGATTGATTATAAAGATGATAAAACACTCCTGATATCATCTGCTGCTTTATATATTTGCAGAATGAAAGCAACACAAGTTGCAGACTTGCCATCACTATAAACCCATTCATCGTTCTAAGGAATTGTGAGCAATTCATCAAATGATATGCCTTGCTTTTCCGTCTCGTCCAAAATTCCGTACAAGTCCAACCCCTGAAAGTAGAGGTGGTAAGATGGGTTGGTTGATTGGGTAATGAGTCAAAACTAGTTCAGTTAAAACAAGCCGCAATCAAATCTAGTCGATTGCTTGGGTATTGATTACACAAATATTATAACATAGCATTTTGTAATACGGATCAAAATCCTTAGCTCTTTTAGCTAATTTTCTTAATTTGCCAATTTGAGATATAGTACAACAAACATTGACTCATATGACGGAATTCTGCAAACTATGAATTTCAGGAATGGCAGAATTACCTCGGTCCCAAGACGTATATTGAGGGCTTCATTCCACATGTTGGCAGCGTATGCTGGCTGCATTCTAGCCCACATAGACATGACAGAAATTACCTGTGCAACGTATTTCACTACTTAAACGACAGTGACAGAGGCCAGAATAGATGTAGAGACATGACTATATAAGCTAACAAAAACCTAATAAACGTACCAAGTGAGCATCAATGGGCGGTGGATAACTTTCACCAATGGTGTCAATCCAGCTAAAAATCATGTTATGATAACCATAAGGCTTCCCTGTCATGCTCAGAGCATATTCCCATGCCGTAGTGTTGTTCCACTTTGCCCGTATCTCAGGATGTAATGGTAGCAAAGCTATTTGCGGGTTAGAATCATCTCTAAGCGCCAATTCCCACCATTCATCCCATGGAATTACGACAATAATCTCTTCGCCCTACAAGAAGTTTAAGAGCCAACATAAAGATAGAATGTTACTGAAAGAGCATAATGATACAATAATACATAATCCCAACAAAAATGCAACGGTTTCTTTTATTTAAAAAGAATACTAGTTTATTATTACCTATTTGCTAAGGATATGATGATATTGATGGGGTATTTGGATTTGTCATGTGGAACTGATTATCCGATTAAGTAACACAAGGATCATGAATATCGTAACTGTATGAGATTAGAATGAGCAAAGCATTTACCTTCTCATTCATCTTTATATTTTTATCAAAATCATGCATTGAGATTCAAGTTTAATCGATTCATCATTTCATCCTCTGCCATATCATTGATAATGTCTGCTTTTATATAGATGTTAGATGGGGTAAATAAAACAAAGATTAAACATAATAAAAATTATACTTATAAATTAACTAAAGGATTAGTACCTTTCAACAAAAGAATGGTGTGGAGATCTTCCAGTGAAAGTTGAGTTTCAGTTAAAGTCATTTTGGGAATTATGATATAGAGAGAAATCAAATTTAAACTCATTTAATTTTTATTTTAGACTATAGAGCGGGAAGTTTCCCTCCATTATAGAAATGGTCAAAAATCATTACCTTTCATATTATCTAACTATATTACATGGGTGATCAAAAACCGAACCGCAAAAACCGCAAAAAACCGACCCACAAAAACCGCAAAAACCGGTGGATCGGTTTCAGGAAAAAATAAAAACAGATTTCGCGGTGCGGTTTCGGTTTTCACCGAAAAACCGCACCGCACCACTCTAAAATTTATAATTTTTAAAATATATTTTTTACTTTTTAGAATAACACACTAAAATTTATAATTTTTTATTTTTTAAATATAATTTTTTATTTTTTAGATATATTTTTTTAAATATATTTTTTTATTTTTTAGAATAACACACTAATATTTATAATTTTTTTATGATAAAATGATTTTGTTTATACTTTTATAATAAATTATTTCAAACACATTTTAATTGTTAATTATCATCTAAGGTTTTTTTAGGTAATATATACCAAAAGTTATAATTTCAAGAAAAAAAAAAAAAAAAAAAAAAAAAAAAAAAAAAAAAAAAAAAAAAAAAACTTTGAACCAACAAACCGCAAAACCCGCAAAACCGCATAAACCCGCAAAACCGAAACCTCAAAAACCGAGCGGATGCGGATCCTCATTTTTTAAAAACTGCATTTTGCGGTGCGGGGCGGTTTTTACCAAAAACCGCACCAAACCGCCCCATGCTCACCCCTACTATCTTATAACAGCCTCGATTTTCACTAATCGGCTTTATTAATCGGGTTGGTAAAAAATGGGTTAACATATCGATTAATCGGATAAAAATCAACCAATCGGACATAAATCGGCCATATCGGACAAATCGGCCAACAAGGTTACACATAGAAATCGGGCAAATCAATAAAAAAATCAGCCAAATTGAAAAAAAAAAAAAAAAAAAAAAAAAAAAAAAAAAAAAGAAGAAGCTAGATCTGCCAAATCAGGCATATAGTTCAAAATTTTATAATATTATATATAAAAAATTGAATCCAATTAATCTCTGAATAATCACTACCTAACCAATTAATCGCTAGGGGATACCCGACCGCCCAACTACTGCCTAACAATTTTTGCAATTTGGTTTTTTTACACAAGTAGTCCATATCATTATTACACGAATAGTCATTATTTTTCAAAATAGGACTATCGTAATAACATGAGTAATAACATACATAATCCTATGATCTATTATTTTATCGCTTAACGAGTTATTGATTTCAAGATATTTTGTTATTAAAAAATGTGAAATTTATATCTTTTAGTTTTGATTGAAAAATAAATGACTATAACTAATTCATCAAATCTTTGATTTTTTTATAGCCTTTGTAGAATTCACCCTTACCCACAAATTACTTTTAAAAATAGAGTACCCACAATTCTAGTTGTGGTTATTTTAAGGGTTGATGGATCTATATTTGGCTAATATAATTTCTTTCTGTTTGTTTTCTAACAATTCTAGTTGCAGAAACAACATCCAAAATACATTGCTCCAATGTCCATGAATAGATATGCTATTCACTGCTCCGAATGTCTCCCGTGTGCTAACATCTTCAGAATCTCATTTGCAAAAGGGACAACTGATTGATACAAGGAGGGCAATACATAGTAGGGTACACTGGTACAGGAGTCCCACCAAAGGCCAAACGAGAAATGATCAACTAGCTGATACAAATCATACAAAACAAAAGGGTCGGTTGAAAGAAAAAGATTTACAAAATTCTAATTCTGTATAGAGAGGAAGATTAACTGTAGCTAAAAGAAAGTTATTTGCAATTGACAACGATGATGACCATGGGGTGCGTGACTTGAGATCTGATGGTACCTATAAATAAATTTCAAATATTATATATATGATATTAAATTACTATTAAGTGTATATTCAGTTAACTGTTTTCGATGCTTACTTTTTTTTTTAACTATAGATAACAATGAAGAACAATATGATGCTGAAAATGATGATATGGAAGACATATATATGAATGAAGATAGTGAAGAACAAGATACTTCTAAAGATGATGAGGATAAAGACATGGATGATTTGGAGAATGAGAACGATTTAGAAAATGAGGACGATGATCTAGTTGAAGAAGAGTTTGAAGCTCGGCAACTTGAAAATGAAGAAGACCATGAAGTTACACAAGCAGTAAATGAAACAGGTTAACCTGATCTACTTGATTGCATCATTTAAAAAAAAAATATACTGTGTGATATAAGAAGAATATATAATAAACTTAAATTAAAACAAGAAAACATACAACGATAACATATTGTCTCCATTTCAATTTATTTAGTATTTTTAATGTACACATATATATTGTAAATCATCTTCACTTTTTGTTGTTCGGATTGTAAGAAAAAGAAAGAGATGACCAACACATATGCCAAAAGTTTGGGCCCAAAAAAAAGGGTATAGAATTCCTATTATAGTTAATGAACTCGGACAACCTATTAACGACAAAAGTAGTTAGCTGACCCATTTCATGGGAACCCTTTCAAGGAGTGGAAAGTATCGTCTGATTTATCAACCATGGAATAAAATTGAGGCCGCCAAAAAACAAGCTTTGCTTGAACTCTTAAAGGTACACAATGTTAAATGTGTATGTTCATGAATAAAGTATTGTTTTCTAATGTGAGCTATTACATTTTTAGACAAAATTTGATATTCCTGAAGTTGGAGAAAAATGGATATTGCAATCATTTGGGCAGAAGGTGAACAACTGGAGGGCAAGAGTTAAGGAACTCTACCATGATCCGTATATGTCAGTTCAGGAACAAATAAGTTATAGGCCAAAACAAGTGCATAAAAAATAATGAAATAGACTTGTGAAGTATTGGAATAAAGAAAAGTATAAGGTGTGATACCCGGTAATTTTTTCAAACTATTTTTACTAGCAAAATATTTATGTTTGCATCACATTAGCAATTGAACCTTTTCTGAACTTATTTTAAGCTAGAAATGTGAACCTTAGTCCCTTATTACGCCAGCACAACCTAAAAAACGTGAAACGAATCGAATTTGTCAAATAAATTGATTTCGGTAAAGCTATGCATATTTATACTCGTTATTATCAGAAAAATTATTTCGAAAACAATGGCGCATGTTTCATAATTTTTCGAGTCCGTTTGGTATGTCGAATGGGGCCCACAAGGTTTTAACTAAAAGAATTGCAAATTTACAAAATCTACCCATGCTTAAATTTTCTCCGCCGCCCCTCCAGTTTATTTTGTCTAGGTTTGGTCCCTCATAGGTATAAATTGGGCAATTTTAGGGTTTTCTCTTTTGACTATAACACACCTGGCCGGATTGTCCTATTCCGGCGCCGCCATCGGAGCTCCGGCCAACTTCCGGCCACCATCCTTTTGATGCCGCCACGTAGGGGTTCGGTTATGGAACATTTGGAGCCAAAGGGAGCTCGTTTGATCGTGTTTTGAAGCCACCACAGCCGACAACCACCATCACCACCACTCGCCGCCACCCCTCTCCTCCTTTCCCCCTCGATTGGTAAGCCACACGCCACCATCTTCTTCATTTATTCATTTTTTTATATAAAACCCTAACCAGTAAACATGTATATTAACATTTATAAAACTTTGCAATGTCTTTGCAGCTCGGGTTGTATGTGATTGTTCCCTCTTCTTTATATCTTTTTATGTATTAAATATAATGAAATGTGCGATGCTTGCAGACTTGTTCAGTACAGTTACCAAGTGCATTTATATTCACATTGATACAAAAATGATTTTGAAAAAAATTAGTATATTTTATCATTAGATTTGTTTAAAAAATAAGTATTAAAATTGTAAAATCCATAGATCTGATCTGGATCTAACCCATTAGTTAAATAAAATGAATCTCGGATCCAAATTCGAAAATTCAGATGTTTTATGTATTGTTAATCTATTACTGTATTAGTTTTATTTCTCGGCACCTATTCCTTCAAGGATCGTTTTTATAATAAACTGTATATTACGAATACACACTTACCGCCCGGGAGTCAAGTTATTACTCTAAGTCACAAAATAATTGGTGATGTGTGTTTTTAACCTTTGGCACATATTGTGTTGAGTATATTCGGATACATGGATCAGAACTTATATTTAGATAGTGAAGTTGTTGAGCCAGTTTTGAAAGACAGTGAAGCGGAAAAATTGCCTGTGTCGGATGAGAAGGCTTGTGTGGAGGAGGATGTAGCATCTTCTACGCCAGCGAAAGACTCGATTTCTGAAGTTAATGGTGCGAGTGGTGCTAATGAAACTGATACAATTGAACACTCTGATAGACAGGTATACCGTTTCTTGTTTTTTAATAATGTGTTTTTGTATTTGTGATCTTTATATGTATCTTGGGAAAACTGTGAAAATCATTAAGCAGAGGTGGGTGGTTGAGTGACCTTTTGGTGTGTAATTGGTTTATCAGGGATCAATTGCCTTAGGACCGAAGCGTTAACTGTTTTTAGTTGTGGAATCACATGAAAGTGACCAATTTGATTGATTTAAACTGAGATGAAAGTAACTCTTTTGTAAGTGGGGATTTTTTTAACTGTATGTTTAAGTCGCCTTTATGCTATCTAATACTGTCGGTTTGTACGTCTATTATTTTCTATAACTTGAATATGCACATTTCATGAGGTTATGAACATGTTTGCAGGCTCCAGTAGCTTCAACTTCACTTACGGTGCAAAAAACGACTTCATGGAAGGGTTGCTGTGGATTATTCGACTTGTTTTCAGGATATGAGAGGTAAATTTAGGTGGGTTATCTTCCCGACCACCTATAGATGGGTTCTTTCTGATTATATAATTTGTTGTCATTTGTTAGCTATCAGTATCAATATTATGCCTTCCATATGGTAGAATACTATACTGTGAATTTTTGCTATATGGGTTTAGCCTCTCATTCTAGGAGCGTTTTGCTTCTGCAGACATCCAAGGATTATTTTCTGTGAATAGATGATTAGTGTCTGAAATAAGATTACAAAAACTATATTTATTGTAGTTTATTTCTATGAATATAAAGTTCTAGACATTTGGCTAAAAAAGTTTATTTGACATATTTGAGACAAAACTTTACACAAATCAACACATTCTCAAGTAAATGAGTCGATATTGTAACCTCTAGCTGTAACGGTTTTCTTTTTATGTGTATGATGTAGTGGACCCAGAGAACGAGAACACATCCCTAGAACCGAAGGCTGCTAAGGAAGCTATCGACTTTAAGGAAGTTAAGCGAGTAGACCACATTCTTGCCTCATTACAACGCAAGGTAAATCAGGCCTTTCATTTATCTTTTATTTCCTGCATAATATGGAGTGTATCCTTAGAAAGTGCTTCGGTCTTCGGATCATAACATTTGTAGTTGTCAAAGATATCGTGTCGAATGCAGTTTGTGTTGAGTTTGATTATAGGTTTACTTATTTTGTTTTGATACGTGTTTGTTTGTGGTATTATCATATTAGCAAGTCAGGTTTGTAATTGCTTCCTAATGGGGTCTTGATCATTTGAATTCACTGATTTTTTTTGTCTTCGATTACTTTGCTTGCTGTATGGATATGTTAGGTGTCGTTACTTTGTCTTGGTCTCGACATTACGAGACACCACAAGGGTGGTTATTGGGTCTTGGTTCAAGAACAAACACACCCACTTAAGGTGCAGTTTGGCCTTGTCCCTTTATCTCGGTATGTCTTTGTTAAACTTGTGATACCAATAATTTTAATAACATGGAACTTAATGCTTATACATGGATGTTTATTTGTAGGTGGTCCGTGAGGATTGAGAAAGGATGCATGATGACCCCGGACTAAGCTTCTTGTTGCTTTAATTTATTGTTTAATGTTACAAGACTTTATGTTGGATAATGTCTATACCTTATTTATGTTTAGTGCTTTTGTTATGACAATTGCTTATTTGAAATACAATTTCTGTTTATTCATTTAATAATTAGTTGATGTTTTATTCATATCGTAAAATAGAGTGTGCATGCCGAAAATAGCGTCCTGTCATAAGACTTGTTAGGACTTTGAAATGGTCCTATTAAACTTATTAAGCGTCATAACAATTACCTTTTAAGGACGCTTAACATTGTAAAAGTGTCCTAATATGTTGTTATTAGGACGTTATTTAGGTTGCTAATACATTTTATACGACCAAAAAATTGGTTTCATAATAATCTTTGAGATATTAGAACCCTTTTTTTGGTGCTAAAGTAGCTATAATGTTATATGATAAGCGTCCTAACAATTATCTTTTAAGTACGCTTGTATGTGTATCAAAAGATTAAAATTAGGTAACCACATGTTAGAACATTGTAAAAGTGTCCTAATATGTTGTTATTAGGACCTTATTTGGTTGTTCATGGACATATTATGCGACCAAACAATTGGTTTCATAATCGTATTTGGGATATTAGGACCCTTTTCTTGGTGTTAAAGTAACTATAATGGTATATGATAACCGTCCTAAGAATTAACATTTAAGGACGCTTGTATGTGTATCAAAAGATTAAAAGTAGGTTACCACATGTTAGAACATTGGAAAAGTGTCCTAATATGTTTTTATTAGGACGTTATTTGTGTTGTTTATAGACGTAAAATGCGACCATAAAATTGGTATCATAATCTTATTTGAGTTATTAGGACCCTTTTCTTGGTTGCTAAAATAGCTATGATGTTACATCGTAAGCGTCCTAACAATACTTTTAGGACGTTTTTATGTGTTTCAAAAGATTAAAAGTAGGTAATCACATGTTAAAACAATGTAAAAGTGTCCTAATATGGTTTTATTAGGACGCTATTTGTGTTGTTCATAGACATATATTACGACCATAAAATTGGTTTCATAAGGGTTAGGACGCTTTGGACCTATTACAACCGCTCGAGATGAAACGCTTTCATCCTTGGTCCTATTAAATGAAAGGTCCTAAAAAGTACCATTTTATGACGCTTATGGGGGTCCTAAAAAGCCATTTTTCTTGTAGTGTAATATAAAGACACCTACATTTACAAGGCTATCAACTCCTAGTCCTTCTAGGCAGTCTTTTGACAATGACACAACCATTGGTGGAGGCTTTTATGGCTCTCCAACCAGATCCTATGAGGCTCCCAAAACCATAGGTAATCCTGCTAGTGGAGCTGAGGATCCTGATGCTCTCACCACCATGTCTACTTTGCTTAACAGGTATATGAACAAGGTGGATGCATTGGAGACAGAGCTCAAAGACACCAAACAGACTCTTGGTGGAGCTATACTTCAATTAATTGGCAGAGTCAACCACTTGAAAGCACAATTAAAGAAACAGCAAAGAAAGGTTGTGCTTTCTGATTCAGAGGAGGAAGAACCTAGGACATAGGATTCTTTTGACATGGATGCACTCCATGTGTTGGCCAATGCCTCATTAGCTAGTGCCAACACAGAGGAGGATGCTTTTTCTAAGCCTGAGGCTACTAATGATGCTACGCCCCAAGCTTACAGAAGGAGAAGGAACAGGAGGCGTTTAAGGAAGCTTTCAGAAGTACCAGCTTTTGACAAGTACAAATCCCATGTTTCTGCTGGTAATTCTGGTGTTGCTGCTGAGAGTGACAACATTCCTGTTGTTAGTATGTCTTCTGGTAGTAAGCTTGTTCCCACTGGTTGTGATGATGTTGCTACTATTTGCAAGGATGTTTCTGCTGATAGTCCTCCATCATCTGTTTCTGCTGCTCATCTTACTAATCATGATATTCCTGATGTTGATGTTACTGATGATGTTCATGCTACTTTTGCTGGTGATGTTCATGTTGATGAAAATTCTGATACTCCTGATCCCTCTACTAGTACAGCAGTTCATGTTGTGTCTGATCCTCCTGCTCCTACTTATGTTTCTACTACACACCTTGACAAAGGCAAAGCCCCACTGGTGGAAGACCTTGTATCTGAACAAGAAAGGTCTGAACAAGAAAGACTCCTCCAAAATATAGAAGATGATAGGCTTGGAGCTGAATTGGCAAGGAAAGTACAAGCTGAGCAAAATACACCATTCACTGCCACTTTACCTCCTCAAAGACAACAAGAGTTGGATGCTACTTCTTTACAATTTTCTGAAGCTGATTGGATGCAAATTCAGTCTCAAGTAGCTGCCAACCCTACCCTTACCAAGGAACTCTTAGGGGATGATATGACAGATGATAATTTTTCTGCAAGAATGGTGGCTTTGATGCGAAAGAGGAGGCAGGCTGATGCAGAAAGGAAAGCCAAGGAGAAAAGGGATAAGCCTCCTACACAGGCACAACAAAGAGAGTATATGAGACATGTTGTCAAAAACCAGAGTACTGCTCTCCTATACTACTGGGTGGACCATGGCACAAGTTAAGCGGTTCTCTGATGATGAGCTCAAGGGGCACTATGAGAGGATTATGAATAAGATTTTGCCCAGATCTAAACCTGCTTTAGAAGAACCTTCTTCTAAGAGGCTTAAGTCTATCGATTCTGCTAGTTCAATAAATGATGCTGATATTGCTGTTGATACCACACCCACTCCTGCAGATGATCCTCTTTCTGCAAAAGGTGATTCAGCTTTTGAGTCTTCCCTTCACCCACCAAAGGACACCTATGTTCCTGCTGATGCCATCCCTACAATTCCTACTGAGGCCAACCCATCACATCCTGCTGTTGCTTCTTGTGTAACACCTTCTTCTACTCCAGGCAAAAGGAAGAAGAGTATGGCCAAGAAGCGTGCTTCTAGGCCTCTTACAGAGTTGGATGATCAGGAGTTAATTAAGTTTGATTCAGAGAGTGAACCTGAAGAAGATTCTCCTCATCCTTGGGCTGCTCTTGCTGGTTGGGAAGTTCTTTCTATGCCTCTAGGAGAAATCAATGCCATGTACAAAGTTGATGGTGTCACCAAGTATTTTACCTTTCTTAGGGAAATTTTGAATATGGTGGATAGGCAAGACTTGATCCAACTCTATGGTATGGTGGTTCAGCATTATGCATCTCATACGGCTACTGGGGTTGGTCTTATCCTTTGGGGTGATTTGAAGGTGTTGATGGACTCTCTTGAAGGAGGAGATGGTTATTCTGTTTGGGCTAATCAACAGTCTTGGCGAGTGCGAAGTTGGAGGTTGTATACTCTTTCCATTGTTCATGTGTTGGAGACCATGACTGGAGAAGTGTTATACATGTTTGTGGATGTGCCATATCCTCTATCAGTTCAGCTTATGGAAAGGATGCTCAGGCATAAGTTGGAGCTTGGAAAGACAGTGGTGGGAAATGACTTGACTACTGCTGAGCAATTGGTTAGGTTCATCAAACATCAACTTGCTGCTGCTCAGGTTCCTGCTGCTGATTGATGGTATATCTTACATTCTGTTGTATCTTGTTAATTCTTTTCATTTCTTTCTTACTTTCTTTCTTTCTTTATATAGTGTTATATATATATATATATATATATATATATATATATATATATATATATATATATATATATATATATATATATATATATATATATATATATATATATATATATATATATATATATATATGTATACTAACTTGTATGTTTGAGTAAACTGTTTTCAGGTACAGTGTTGGTTTCTTACCACACAACAAATGGTAATCAACTCACCATGTCTAACAGACAAGAAAGAGTTGACTCACCATGAGGGTACGGCTCTGGTGTGATTATCAAATCCGTTGATAGTTGTAATAGTTTACTCAAAACTATTGGGTATTCAACTCACCCATGTTTCATTACTGAGAGTTGAAATGGTCATCAATTCACCATGGATGTTACCCTTTGGGGTTCCAAAGAATTGGCTAGCCCACAAGAGTATGGTTTGTGGTAAAGGCAGTGGAAAACCATATTTGGTACTCAATTCACCAAGGTTATTTACAACCAAAGAATTGGCTAGTCCTGAGCAAACGGCTACAGGTAAAGACATATCAAATCCGTTTATGGCTGTGATGGTTTGCCAAAAATCATTAGGGTATTCCAACACACCATTGATTCACGTTCTAAGTGTTGGACTGGTTACTAGTTCACCAGGGTGATGCCATTATTCCACTAAAGGACTAGCTAGCCCAAGAGTGAGTAGCTACTTGGTAAAGGCTCATCAAATCTACTCATGTTGATGCTGGTTCCTGTTGCTGCTGATACTTAGGAGTTGCTGCTGGTTCTAACTATGTTGCTGCTGGTTACCTAATGTTGCTGCTAAAGTTCAATCCTCATGCTTTGGACGTCAAAGATCTATCTAGAAACTTGAAGTTAACCGGGTCAAATTCAAGTTTAGGGGAGGATTGTTAGGAATTAATAAAAATGTAATAGTTCATTACTGCTGCTAGTGTAGTATGGTTCCTGCTGGCAGGTATGTTGTTCCTGCTGGTATGGTTTCTGCTGGTAACACATTATTGTTACTACTGGTAGTTTTGTTTCTGCGGGTAGTAGAAATAGTCAACCCATTTATTTAGAAGTTTGTTAAAGAAAGAGCTATGAATGAGTTATATTAGGAAGTGATAATGCATATCTCCTCTACACGTTTTATAGCGAATGCCGAATTAGGGTTTCTTGGAGTATAAAAGAAACATACGGCTATGAACAATGTACGACTTCGAAAACACTTTTCAATAGTTAATATAGATCCATAGAGGATCAAGTGTTTATTAGTTATTCTTCTTTCAACTCTATTGTTTATATTCCGCATAAACACTAGTTTAATAGTTAGAGTCTATCTTAGTTTTTTTGTGATTACATAAACATTCTATTGATCTTAAACCGGCTCAAAAGATCTATCTAGGACTGATCCTACAGTTTTCCTCCCCTGAGTTTCATACTTATCTTGAATCAACAAATCTGAGCTATAAACGATTCTTCACAACTGATCATAAATATATTTAAGCATATCCTCCTCTGTTTGGAAGAATTTTCACCATCACTTGAATTTGAACTTTGAACTTTAACTCTGGGAAGAACTAGAACTCAGCATCCAATGTTGTCAGACAATTTGTACAAGTTTCCATCAATTCTTTGTAATTTCAAACTGCTCTCATCACTTCCAGGTGTGTGACCTCCTGAGAGAGGTGAATCATAGAGCATAAACTCAGTGTAAACCAAGTTTTAACCACCAGTACAAACTGTTTATCAAAAAAATTTCACAGGGCAGTATAAACTGAATATTTGATTGAAAACATTTTTGCCCACTTATAGTTTTTAGCAAACTATCAGCTATCAAAGGATTTGATGTGTCTTTACCAATAGCCGTTTGCTTTGGACTAGCCAACTCTTCACTTTAAGATATGGTGAGTTGATAACCATATAGTTTTTGGTAAACTATCAACCATAAACGGATTTGAGTAGTCTTTACCAGAAACCGTTTGCTCTGGACTAGTTGGTTCTTGATGTGGGTTAGACATGGTGAACCAATTACCATTTGTTGTGTGACCAGATCTCACACTTGAAATTCTAAATCACCATATTTCCAAAGCATAATACAATTAAAACACAATCCACCTCAAAATGCTTTCTTAACCTGTAAATGTTAGTCCAAAACCAAAGAAAACACAAGACAAGGTATTTTCTATGTGACACTTATAAAAAATGACTAACAGTTTACATAAGCAGTACCAAAATTTATACTAACAGTACAAACTATCACAACTAGCACAACTAGCAGTACAAAATCCTTTTGATAACAAAAACACTTAGACGTTAAACCTTTAAGGGTTAAGCATTCCAATACCTATTACCAAGTACTGAAACCTCCCCACATCAAAACCTTTAGTTAATAAGTCAGCAAAGTTGTCATCAGTATGAATTTTGACCACTTGAGCTAACCTCTTTTCAGCACAGTCTCTTATAAAGTGATGTCGAATTTCAATGTGTTTAGTTTTTGAATGTTGAACTGGATTTTTAATGATACACATTGTACTGCTATTGTCTATGAAAATTATTGTGTTCAAGAAATTATACCCATAATCAAGTAACTGATTCTGAATCCAAAGAACCTGAGCACAACAACTTGCAGCAGCCACATATTCAGCTTCTGTGGTAGAAGTGGCCACCATAGTTTGCTTTTTGCACTGCCATGAGATAAGCATGCATCCTAGGAACTAAAAACCACCAGTTGTAGACTTTCTATCCATACTAGCACCAGCATAATCACTGTCTGAATATGCCACCAAATCAAATGGAGACTCCTTAGGGTACCACAGACCTAGGTTAGGTTGACCTTTAAGATACCTAAAGATTCTCTTCACTGCTGTCAAATGAGACACCTTGGGATTGACCTGAAATCTTGCACAAGCATATACTGCAAACATAATATCAGGTTTGGATGATGTGAGATACATCAAAGACCCAATCATAGATCTATACTTGTGCACATCCACAGCTTCACCACTTTGATCTTTCAAAAGCAAATGTGTCTCCTTATCAGCAGGGGTACTAGCAGCTTTAACATCTGTGAACTAAAACTTCCTCAATATTTCAGCTACATACTTATCTTGGCTTATAAATATTCCTTCTGGTTTCTGATTCACTTGTAGTCCCAAAAAGAAAGTAAGCTCACCCATAGAGCTCATATGGAATTGATCCTTCATCAACTTTTCAAACTCTTTGCACATCTCCTTCTTAGTAGAACCAAAAATGATATCATCCACATATACTTGAACCAATAAGATATCACATTTGTTCTTCTTGATAAAAAGAGTCTGGTCAATCTTTCCCCTATGGAACCCATTCTTCAATAGATAGTTAGCAAGAGTTCCATACCAAGCTCTTGGAGCTTGATGCAAGCCATAGAGAGTTTCACCACCTTGTATACTTTGTCAGGATGCTCTGGGTCTATGAAACCTGGAGGTTGAGAGACATAAACCTCCTCATCAATAGTACCATATAGAAAGGCACTCTTCACATCCATCTGGTAGACCATGAATCCCATGAATGAAGCATAAGCTAGAAAAAGCCTTATTTGCCTCAATTCTTGCAACAAGAGCAAAAACTTCCTCATAATCAATTCTCTCTTCCTGAGTATAACCTTGGGCTACAAGCCTTGCTTTGTTCTTTATCACTATTCCTCTTTCATCTTTCTTGTTTCTGAACACCCACTTGGTACCAATAACCTTCATTCTTTTTGGCAAATCAACTAAGATCCAAACCTTCTGAATCTTGAATTGAAGCAGTTCTTCTTGCATTGCCTCAACCCAGCTCGAGTCTTCTATTGCCTTGAGCACATTCTTTGGTTCTATCTATGATAGGAAACACATAAACAGACATTCATTCTCATCTTCATGGTGTTTTTCTTGATATACAACACTGAGAAAACCATGATGATCTGGATCTTGTATCTGTCTTCTAGTCTTGACTCCAGATTGTACATCTCCAATCACATTAGTAAGTGGATGATTCTTGTGAATTGTAGTATGGGGAGTAAGAGGAACTTCATAAGTGATAGGCATGTTGTGCAAACCAGCTCCAAAAGTATCAAAAGAATCATTCTGTGGAGCAGTAGTAACTGTTGGATCAATAGTAGGAGAACTTGATCCAGCAGTAGGACCTTTTGGCTCAGCAGTACTAACTCCATTTGTACTGCTTGTTGGAACTTCTGTTTCTTTACCATCTTGTCCATTGTTTTCACCATCATTCTTCTCTTTATCAGCATCACTTGATGATGGAGCATCATCATTCTTTGAAGAAGAACCATACAATGGACTATCTTCCAAAATTGGCATCAAGATATGATCTTCATCAGAATCTTCTGAACCTGCATTTTTATTAGTATTTGTACCTGTAACAGGCACACAATTCATAGAATCTGAAAGCATATCAAGATCAAACAACCAATCTGGACCACCACCTACAACATTTGGTATATTCTCTTGAAACTCAATGTTCAGCCTTTCCTCTACATGTCTGGTGCTCTTATTATACACCCTAAAAGCTTTACTATGTAAAGAATAACCAACAAAGAAACCCTCATCAGATTTCCCATCAAACTTTCCTAATTGGTCTTTGGTATTAAGAATAGTGACATGGCAACCAAAAGGTCTCATAAAACTTAAGGCAGGGGTTCTACATCTGAAAAGTTCATAAGCAGTTTTATTATGAGGCTGCACCACTAAAACCCTGTTCTGAACATAACAAGCAGTACTAACTGCTTCAGCCCAAAATGAAATAGGTAACTTAGAGTCAACTAACATAGTTCTAGCAGCCTCTATTAAAGTCCTATTCTTTCTTTTGAGCTACTCTATTTTGCTGTGGGGTTCTAGCTACACTAAATTCTCTTTTAATACCCTTTTCTTTGCAAAACTCATCCATAACCCTGTTTTTAAACTCTGTCCCATTATCACATCTGATGATTTTGACCTTTTTATCAACTAGGTTTTCTACCTCAACTATAAATGACTTAAGGATCTCACTAGTTTCATCCTTAGTTCTCAAAAAGAAAATCCAAGTAAACCTGCTATAATCATCAGTAATAACAAGACAGTATCTTTTATGATTCAGGCTATTAACAGAAGTAGGACCAAACAAGTCCATATGAAGCATGTATAAAGCTTGATTGTTAGAGTTATGAACCTTTGGCTTACAAGAAGCTCTGTGTTGTTTTCCCTTAAGGCAAGAAACACAGGTTTGATCATTTTGAAAAATCTTGTTAGGTAAACCTCTTACCAAACCATTTTTAGCAATCTTATTAATGGTTTTGAAATTCACATGACCAAGCCTTCTGTGCCATAACATTGACTCATCCAATGTGGCTTTTGCAACAAGGCAAGTAAGACCTTCTTTAGGAACAAGCTTATTCATCTCAACACTGTATGTGTTACCCTTTCTGGGGATTTTAAGCAATACTTGATTTTCATCAGGTAGCTTGAAATCAGGAGAAAGAATAAGACAGTCAGTGTCAGTAAAAAGAACCTTGTTCTTTTTATCACAAATTTGTGACACACTAAAAAGGTTGTACTTAAGCTCTGGTACAAAATACACATTTTCAAAGTCAAGATTACCAGTTTTAATAATACCTTTACCAGTAATCCTACCACCAACACCACCTCCAAATATAACAGGTCCTCTATCCAGAGCTATGAAATCTGAAAGGTATGACATGTTACCAGTCATGTGCCTTGAACATCCACTATCTGAGTATCCTCTGTCTTTTCCATCTTCTGTGGGATGTTTCCTTTTGGGGACCCAAGCCATCACTGACTTGGATCTGCCTCGTGCATCAATATAATTATATTTATTGAAAGTCATTGATGCACCATTGGGTTTGGTAGGTTTCCATACCCAACGTGCTGAGGCCTTCACAGCATTGCCCCATTGACCCTTAACAACATTCATATGCCTAGCAGTAGAAATTGCTGGCTTAGTAGTTTTGACCTTAGGCATCCATTTTTGATTATTTGAAGAAGTTTTCTAGTAAAAGGGCCTGTTAACCGTTTGTGCATGATTGTAATGACTTGAAAAAGGTTTTGCACTTGAAACAGTTTGTTTGTAATTGACACCTTTGTTTGGTCTAGCAGTAGAAACTGATTTGATGCCAGACTTTAACATGATTGCTCTGGGTGTCATCTTATGATTTACATTAGGGTGAGTCAATCTAGTTGGACTGTTTTGATTTACCCTTGCATTGGTATTCCTATACACCCTTGAGCTCCCAAAAACCTTCTTTTTCCATGGGTTTGAGTCACAATATGCAGCCAAATGATCAAAATTACCACACACAAAACAAACTTTATTCTGCATAACAAGCTCATCAACAAGCTGTTGAGATTTTAAATTATTCAAGTTCCTTTGATTGCCCCTAGGAACTGAAGATCTATTTGTAGACCTATACATCTTAGCATATCTAACAGCTCTCCTAACTGGTTTTATATTTTCATTTGTAACTACTTTAGGAACATTCTTAACCTCAGACTTATTTTCAGACATAACCTTATTAACCTTAACCTCAGACACAACTTCTTCAACTAAAGATGTATCACTTGCACTTTCAAAAGAATCCTCAGTCTTGACAAATTTAGTAGGATTCTCATTGGTTTTAGGACCATATCCAGGAAAATTAATATCCTTAAATTCCTCTAAGCCTGTATGAGCTAAGTCAATTCCTGGAGGTACAAACATTCCTCTAATGGGGGGTGCAACAGACTTATATCCTAGACCAGATGTAGCTTTATTTACTAGTTGACTCTCTATTATTTTCTGAACTCCCTTTGATGTATATTCAAGAGTGTCAACACTTAACTTTATGTTTTCCTTTTCTTTCTTAAGCTTTTCTAGTTCATATAAAAGCCCACTCATCTTATCATCTTTAAGTTGCAAATCTCTTTTTAAGAAAGCTATATCATCTGTAAAGTTTGACTCATTCTGTCTATAAAAAGTAAGTTGCTCTTCTAAAACAGCTATTCCTCTTTTATGATTTGAAAGACTAAAGTTTACTTCATTAAAGTCTATTCTAAGATTATCATACTGTTTCTTAAGAGACTCATATTCTTTCAAAGCAGGACAAGAATTTGAACACTTTTTAACCTCATGTACCTCTGAGTCTGAGAAGGCCATCAATCCAAAGTTGGCTGGTTCCTCCTCTTCTTCCATGAAGCTCCAGTCAAAGCCAGCTCCATCAACAGCTACCATTTCCTTGGAAGAAGTTTCTTCCACATTCACAGTTCTCCTGCTTCCCTGCTGACTCTTGTACCCAGTACCTTTGTTGTTCTGTTGTCTGGGGCTTCTGCACTCTCTGGCAAAGTGTCCCATCTTGTGACAATTATAACATTCCACCTTTGATTTGTCATAGCCAGCAACATCTCCTCCATTGAAAGTAAGCTTCTTTCCAGTCCTTTGAAAGTACTTATTTACCCTGATGCTTATCAAAGCCATTTGCCACTTTAAGTCCATTGCTTCCAAGTCATCATCATGAATTTGAAGAAGGTCTTCATTATAGATTTGAGACCCACTGGATTGCTCTGACACAAATGCATAGACAGTTTCATCACTCAAGCTAGCAGTGCTAGTTTTTATACTAGCAGTACTAACTTTAGGGCTAGCAGTACAAACATATTCATCATCTTCAGGACTGCTATTGCTGTGGGATGATAAGAAAGCCATGTTTCCAGATACAAAACTGGTGCTTCCTGCCTTTTTCACCTTTTGTTCAACAATCTTGAGATTGTTGTACAGCTCATTAAGTGTCATCTTCTCCAGTTCAGGCTTGTTGCTTCAAACAACAACATGGGTGTTCCATTTAGCAGACAAGCTATTGAGAAACTTTATATTCAGTTCTTTTTGTGGAATCACTATCTTCAAAAGAGTAAGTTGACTAACAATCCTCTATAGCCTGTTGAAGACATGATCAAGAGTCTCATTGCCTGTGGCACAAAAATTCTCATAGCTTTGCTTCAGTAGTGTTCTCTGTGCCTTCTTAGTGGCTTCATTGCCACCAAATCTCTCCACAATTGCTGCAAAAAGTGTCTTTGCAGTCTCATAATGACTAAAGTTCAACACCTGATCATTGGGAATGGCCATGAGTAGCAGACTCTTGGCTTTGAGATCATTCTTCTTCTTGATTCTTTCATCATTGGTGACTGGTTCAGTGTTGAGCTTAGTAGTTTTGGAACCATCAGCAAGTGTCTCTTCAGAAGTTGTAGGTTTAAAGGAATCACCATGCAGAATGATATCCCATAGTGCATAATCTTGCACCATGAAGTATTGCTCAATTCTGAGCCTCCATAGATCATACTCATTCTGTTTGAGCATGGGTAGTTTAGCAGTGATTGAGGTTTGTGAAGTTTCCATGTCCATCTTCCTTGTTGAACAGAGAAAAGGTTTCTTCTGGATCTTCTAATTCAAAGTATCAGAACCTGTCTCTGATACCACTTGAGAGGATCTAAACACACGCCTTGTGTTAGAGATACTTTGAGTTTAATATTAACTAGCACGTGGAATTTACTAGCTAATACTTAGAAGATATTGTTTAAGTGATGGATGAATGTAACAGTGAATGATGAACACAAAGTTTAAACAAACAAATAGCTTCAATATTAATATACGAGTGATCTTTGACTTATCACTAGGGTTACAAAAAACCTTGAAGCTCTATGAATTAATCGTACATAAACTTTAACCTAGTACCTCCTTTTATAGCACAAGGAGTCCTGTACAAGATAACTATATCAAACACAATATTCGTATAATGCTAACTATATAGAATATACACTAAATCTTTTCTATATTTATTTCTGCATACGTCTGTCCTTATCTCATAACCAGTACTAACCATCTGTACTAACAGTACTAACTGACTTAGTACTGCTGGTGTAATCTTCAGCAGTTGTAACTTCATGCTTGGCAGTACTAATTGTTGGTTTAATTCCCAACATTTTATTCCACCAATCTATTTTTATGGTCCGAAAATACTAGCTTCAATAACTGAGTTAGAAAAAAGTCAAAAGTGTTCCATTATACTAGTATCATATTTTAAGAGACTAGGGTTCAAAGGAATTCTGGTTAGGCCGCGCACATCATAGGTAACCGATCATTGACATTTAAACCAGCTTCATCTCAATATTTTCTATTAATGTGTTTTTAATTTTTCATGATGTTATAGTATTATTTTGCTCGTTTCCTACTAAATGTGTTTTATCATGTTAATTTCCTAATTTGACATATATGTACTACTAGTATTATGTGTGTCAATTTAGTTGCTTGCTGTGGTACCTTATAAGTTAACTTTATCATAAATTACATGAAAGGTGTTTTACTATCTTTCCGTTACACAAAGTAATGCTTACAGGCTGCGAGGTGGTCTACCAAATTTTCATCTCATTAGATGACCTTTTTTGTAAAGTTATGCTCATAATGTATTATGCGAATATTTGTTGAGCACTTTGCGTACGGATTCCGTTTGTTTACGGATGATTTTGTTGAATTGTAGGAATGGAATGCTCCAAGTGCTAAGCACGTTCGTTTATTAGAGGCTGCTTTGCTTCAACAAATTGTGAGTAGGTGCTATAACATATATGAATAAAGTTCATCTAAAACTCGTTTCAACAGTTATTGTTTATGTAATCTAATACTCCATCAACCGCACCAAGGCTGAGTTTTTAGCAAATCAAAGTCAAAACCGCAACTTTTACAATTTACATTATCTGCTTGCTTTATTCCTGAAACATAGGTATACGGTGGAGAAGCAAGAATATCTGCACTGCGTAAACTGTTTCCACTTATGGATGACAAAAAAAGCCTTGCATCTGACAAAGAACGGGCAGAAGTTGAAGGAAAAGCGTCGTTATTAGCGGCTGTTGATTATTATGTCAGTATGCATACGGACATCTTCATTTCAGCTTCACCAGGCAATATGCACAATGGAATGGTATGTATGGTTGACCTAACTTATCTCTGTTAAAAACTAACAGTAGTCTTTTCCTTAGCATGAAATAGAGAAACCATACACTATGTAAAAAGGAATTTTAGATCATTTTGGACTTTTTAGAGAGTTTACAGAAAATTAACTAAATGAGCTGTGGGATATATGTAGGACCGAGAATGTATAACATTTATGTGATTCGGAAGGTCTTGGTTGGTGGAAGAAGATGAATATCTTCATCTTTTCTAGTGAGAGAAAGTAGAGAGAGGGTGGAGACATACTCAAAGTTTATTAGATTAAAACAATGAATAACAATACAAAGCTTTCCCACACCCCTCATGGAGAGTCATGAGGGGTATTTATAGGCCCTTTTCCTTACATGTTTGCCATTTAAACATAAGTAGTCCCTGCGTGTACTACTTATTATAAATCTAGTCCAATTCACTTGAGTGACGATATCTTTATAAAAAAGCGAGTCTAACAATCTCCCTCCAAGATATTGTCACACGTGAATGGTTACAATGAGACCTATAAACAAAGTAAATTACAATAATAATAAACTTTGACGTTGTTGAAGCGCAGAGTCTCTGTAGTCTAGATCCTGAGGCAGACTTGAAGTTCTCTATTCCGAAGATCGCGGCTTCGATCTTTGGTGCTGACAGCACTCATCCTTGTAGCTCTGAACTTCAACTGTAATGGTCTAGTTAGGTTATTACTCCCTCCTAACTTGTGAGCCTTTTCTTTTTCTCTGCTCCCTCCTGAATTGACAACTCTCTTTAGTCTTCAAACACGCAGCGGAGACTGTAGATACTAAAGGAAGCACAATGGTTGTCGTTCGGGAGCATTAACATATCTCACAAAGTATTGCATCCAAGTTGGTAATAAGCCGTACTTCTCCCTCCTGATGGTTGCGAGTCATCGGAATCATCATACATTAGTGTACATGCCTTTGATTACCTTTTACTTGATGCACTATTAAAGCCATAACAGCTCGTCGAAGCATAGTTTCGTGAGAATATGTCAAAAAAATACTCTCAATACTTCTCTCAAACCAACCTTTAAACGAACCTCCTTAAAATTCACCGGCTGTTAGTAAATGACCACATATGGAGACAACCCGATATGACCAACTTGAAATTAGATATGTGACTTAATCTTGTACGATAGTGTGACTAAGAACCTATACTGAGCACTACAACGTAACTCCTTAAAGCATAGGTAGTGTCATATACCCATCCAACCTTCCTTAACTGTATATGAAATATCCACCTCTTGGACTATCCACAACTTCATGTGACACTGAGTACTACAACGTATCTCCTTTAAGTGATAGTTAACTAGGTCTTCGTCCATCCACCCCTTGACCTATGAAAACTAGATAAACCAAGTCTTAATCACCACTCATGAATGCCCAAACAAGTATCTTTGAAAGTCATGCATCCAACCAACCTCTAGACTTTGAGATAAATAAGTGCACATGCCCGTGAAATGTCACTTCAAAATCAAATCAATGATACCGTACTTCTCCCGTAGTCATTTTTCTTAACCATAATAATTTTAGCCGTGAACTTTGTATCCCCGTGAAAATAAATACCAAAATACCACTTGATTTACTACAATTAACACAATGTATTAAAAGTACATTGGATAATTGATTCATTTAAGCCCAATATTCAATCCATTCCCACCAACATTTCGGATCCAGCCCATCTGATTCCTAAACCAACCCAACACCTAAATAATCTGTATAAAACAACTCACCCTAAACCAACGGTTCATTTAGTTTTACCCTAACCCTAGAACACTTAAACATACCGCCCCCATCCTCCTAAACTGTTGGGAATAAAATGTTCAAGTCAAAGAGCCTGCCAAAGATGTCAAAGAGCCTGCTAGTTGATTTTGAAGAGTATGAAGATGTTCTACCAGTACCTTCTGGGTAGAAGGTACTGCTAGTTGATGAAGAGCCTGCCAAGCTTATGTCAAGTCGATTAGATATTTTGTAATAGATATTTAGTTGAATTATTAGTCTTTGTACATTGTTATACGTTATGTAGAAGTAGTTTAGTCTTCTGTGGTGTACAGAAGAATATTACAGAGTTGTACATTGGTAGTTGTATTTAATTGTAGGCGCTAAAATAGTCAAAGTATAGTATTATATTCATCCACTTGAACAACTTGTAATAAGGTCTCCTTATCTTATAAAAGGATACCTTAGTCACACTTCATGCATGCATCTTTTCCAACTATTAACCAAAAACCAAACTATCTCTCAAGTAACTTAGTTACTCAACTCACAAATCCTTTTACAATCTTAGATTCAAGATTACTTTGTAATCCCGGTGATATTTAGATCATCCGTATTATTTCATCAATAATATTGAATCGTTTTGTGTTAACCAAAGTTGTGTTACTTATTCATTGCATATTCTCGTTTACATAAACTCATCACCTTGTGTTCTTTTAAGTGTGTTGTAGTAGATTCCGCATGCTAAACACATTCATACATAAATATCTCTCAAACACATTACTAAGATTCATATCCCAAGTGTTTGAACAACATCAAACCTTTCCACAAGTGGTATCAGAGCAAGGCTTGATATTTACTAATTTAAAAGAACAATGGATGTTGAACATATTCAAACAAATGTTGCAGCTAAACTTCCATTACTTAAGCAAAATGAGTTTGAAATGTGGCGACTAAGGGTAGAACAATACTTTCAAGTGCAGGACTATGCACTTTGGGAGATTATTGAAGGAGGCAACTCATTTAAACCCTCAATCACCACTACAACAGTAAATGATGCTCTTGTAACACAAATACAAGACCAACCATCAAATGCAGATGAAAGAGTTCAGAAGAGAAATGATCTAAAAGCAAGGAGTATGTTACTGATGACTATTCCAAATGATCAGCTTTTGATCTTTAACAAATACAAAGATGCCAAAACCCTTTTTGAAGCTATTGTGGCTAGATTTGGTGGTAATGATGCTACCAAGAAAACACAGAAAACACTTCTCAAACAGCAATTTGAGAACTTCACAGCCACAACCAATGAGTCTTTGGACAGTATGTTCAATAGACTTCAGAAGCTTTCAAGTCAGTTAGCCATCCATGAAGTGATGATAACTCAAGAAGACCTAAACTCTAAATTTCTTAGGAGTTTACCTTCAGAATGGTCTATGCACGTCATTGTCTGGAAGAACAAGCCAGATATTGCTCAGATGAGTCTTAATGATCTCTACAACAATTTCAAAATAGTAGAGCATGAAGTAAAAAAGACTACTGGGTCAAGCTCAGGAAATATGGCATTTGTTTCATCTCCAAGCATCTCAAAGGTTGAAAATGAAGAAAAAGGTGGCAGAGAAGAAGGTACTGCCAACACAACCTTTGGTACTGCTAGTACTTCTAGTAATACCAAAACCATTTTAGATGAAACAATAGGGTGTGCTTTTCTTACATCTCAACACAATGGGTCCATATTAACATTTGAAGATCTTCAAGAGATTCATCCTGATGATCTTGAAGAGATGGACATAAAGTGGCAACTTTCACTTTTGAGCATTAGAGCTAAGAAGTTGTTGATGAGGACTGGCAAGAAGATAATGATAAATGGAAATGAGCCTGCTGGCTATGATAAGTCAAAAGTGGAGTGTTACAACTGCCACATGAAGGGTCACTACTCTAGAGAGTGTAGAAGACCTAAGAAGCAGGATGACAAGGGTAGAGGGTTTGACAACAGGAATAAAGGAAACTTTGAGAAGAAAGGAAGCTTTGAAAGCAAAAGTAAGGTTGTTGAAGTTGCTGAGCCAAAAGCAATGGTTGCTATTGATGGCATGGGTTTTGATTGGAGTTTCATGGGTGAAGATGAGTCAACTTCTGATGAATTGGCTTTGATGGCATTCTCCACTCCTGAGGTACAAACTATCAAATGTTCTAATAATTGTGAATTTCTTAAAGAGTTAGAAGTTATAAGAAAATCTTATGATACTCTGACATTAGAACATAGCAAAACCAATCAAACCTTAGTCAACTATAAGTGTGGTATGGCCAAACTAGAAAAACAAATCATTCACTATAGAGAAAATGAACTTGCCTTTTCTAATGCTAAAGCTGCTCTTAATAGACAAATATTTTTGAAAGATTCAGAAATAGAAATGTTAAGAAATGAGTGTACTAAAGTGACATTGGCAAGAGATAATATTCAACTGACTGTTACTAAATTGGAAATTGCTTCTGAGTGTACTAGGAGCATAGTAGAGAATCAGATGAATAAAAGAATAAAATCAGGGATAGGATACAATGAATGTCCACCTCCTTATAGAGGAATTCCTTGTCCCCCAGGATCAGATCTTGCTGAAACAGGTTTGCATGAAATCATTAATAAACCATTAGCTAAACTTGTAGAGAAGAGTGAACCTTCTGAGAGTGCTAAGATTGCCTCACTCTCCAATGTGCTCACTGATAAGAGACCAGATGTCCTAATTATTGAAGATTGGGTATCTGATGATGATGAAGATGAGACTATTCCTATCAAAGGAAACAAAGTAGGACCAATCAGTCCTAAGAGAGTAAAAATTAAGGCTAAGTCTAAAGCTGTTTTGAAAACAGTTGAAAGTTGTGAAAAATATAATAACAAACCTAGGGGAAGCCAAAGAAATTGGAACAACCTTAAGTCACAACAACTAGGTGATGACTTTGTCATGTACAATAAGGCTTGTTATTACTGTGGTAGCTTTAATCATCTTCATGCTTATTGTAATAAATGGGTTTCTGGGAGTAAAACAAAGTCTAAAACAAATGTTACTCACCCCAGAAAAAGTTTTGTCAAGTCTAACACCACAAAAGTTAAAGATACTATTAGACAAAATAAGCCTGTTATTACAAAACCAACTGATAAGGGTACAAGAAACACTTTCAAATATGTACCAAAAGTTGAGAATAGTCCTATTCAAAAGAAATCTGTGGTCAAAACAAAAATTTGGAAACCAAAAACCAAAGGTCCTGCTAGACCAAATGGTACTGCCAAAATTGGTATTGCCAAAGTTGGTACTGATAGACCAAAGACCACAAAATGGATTAAAAGGGAAAGTGCTGTTAAGTCCTCAGCATGTTGGATATGGAAACCAATCCAATCAAAAGGTGCATCAACAATCCTTAAAAGGTTTGATTTCATTGATGCAAGAGGCAAACCCAAGTCTGTCATGGCTTGGGTACCCCAAGGAAACTAATATTTTTATTCATGTGCAGGAACATTCATCTGATATTGGAGATCAAGGATATGTTGATAGTGGATGTTCAAGGCACATGACAGGCAACATGTCATTCCTCTCAGACTTCAAAACATTTGATGGAGGATATGTTACCTTTGGGGGAGGAATAAAAGGAAAGATCACTGGTAAAGGTACTATCAAAACCAGTAAACTAGATTTTGAAAATGTGAATTTTGTGAAAGAACTTCAGTTTAATCTTCTTAGTGTCTCACAAATGTGTGACAAAAAGAACAATGTTCTATTTACTGACAATGAATGTATGGTTCTTTCTTCTGATTTTAAGATGCCTGATGAGAGTCAGATCCTTCTTAAAATACCAAAAAGGAACAATATGTACAGTGTTAATTTAAAGAACATTGATCCTAAGGAGAGTCTAACTTGTTTGGTAGCAAAAGCCTCATTGGATGAATCTATGCTTTGGCATAGAAGGCATGGTCATGTAAACTTTAAAACAATCAACACCATTGCAAAATATGATTTGGTAAGAGGTGTACCCAAAAAGATTTTCCAAAATGATCAATCCTGTGTTGATTGTCTAAAAGGCAAACAACATAGAGCTTCTTGTAAGCCCAAGACCCAAAACTCTATTTCTCAGTTTTACATATGCTTCATATGGATCTCTTTGGTCCTACTAATGTGTGTAGCTTGAATGGGAAAAGATATTGTTTGGTTGTTACTGATGACTATAGCAGATTCTCTTGGGTTTTCTTTTTAAGATCTAAACATGAAACTAGTGAGATTCTTAAATCTTATATCACTGAGGTAGAAAACCAATCTGATAAGAAAGTCAAAGTCATCAGATGTGACAATGGGACAGAGTTCAAGAATAGAGTTATGGATGACTTTTGCAAGGAAAAAGGCATAAAAAGGGAATTTAGTGTAGCTAGAACCCCACAGCAAAATGGAGTAGCAGAAAGAAAGAATAGAACACTTATAGAGACTGCTAGAACTATGTTAGTAGACTCTAAGTTGCCTATTTCATTTTGGGCTGAAGCAGTTGGTACTGCTTGTTATGTACAAAACAGGGTTCTTGTGACAAAGCCACATAGAAAGACACCTTATGAACTTTTCTTTGGTAGAACACCATCTTTAAGTTTTATGAGACCTTTTGGTTGTCATGTCACTATTCTCAATACCAAAGATCATTTAGGCAAGTTTGATGGAAAAGCAGATGTAGGCTATTTGATAGGGTATTCCTTGCAGAGTAAGGCCTATAGAGTGTTTAACACTTGCACAAGCCTATAGAGTGTTTAACACTTGCACTAGGCTAGTGGAAGAGAATCTTCACATAGAGTTTCAAGAGAAACTAACAAATGTGAAAGGAATTGGACCAGATTGGATGTTTGATATTGATAGGCTTTCAGAATCTATGAATTATGTGCCTGTTTCAGGTACAAATACTAATGATAATGCAGGTTTTGAAGAAAATGTTGAAACACCTAAAGATCAAGATTACATCTGGATGCCAATTTGGAAAAATTTGGATCTATCTTCAAGTCAAGAAGGACCTTCAAACACAACAAATGAAGGCAATGAAGATGATCAAGGAACTCAGAATCAAGAGAATCAAGAAAGTGGTGCTAATGACAATGGTACTGCTAGTTCACCAGATGGTCCTGCTAGTTCAAGTATTGATATTGCTGAGCCATTGAATGTTCAAATAGATGATTCTTTACCAGAAGAAGGGGGGATTAGCAATCTTCCATCCACTTATGAAGTTCCTAAAACACCCAACACTAGAATTCTCAAAGATCACTCAACTGATGATGTGATTGGTAGCATAAATTCTGGTGTTAGAACAAGATCTCAAGTTGGTTTATCTCAAGTCTTATCTTCAGATGAAGAAGGGTTTATCTCCTCTATTTATGAAGAAAAGAATCATGATATTTCCAATATATGCCTGTTTTCATGTTTTCTATCTCAGGCTGAACCCAAAAACATAAACAAAGCTTTAGATGATGCAAGTTGGGTGGAAGCAATGCAAGAAGAGCTTCTCCAATTCAAGATTCAGAAGGTTTGGATATTGGTTGATTTGCCCAAAGGTCATAGGGCAATTGGAACCAAATGGGTGTTCAGAAACAAGAAAGATGAAAGAGGTATAGTGATCAGAAACAAAGCAAGATTGGTAGCTCAAGGATATACTCAAGAAGAAGGGGTAGATTATGAAGAAGTGTTTGCTCCAGTTGCAAGACTTGAAGCAATTAAGCTTTTCTTGGCCTATGCTTCATTCATAGGCTTCACTGTCTATCAAATGGATGTTAAGAGTGCATTTTTATATGGTGAAATTGAAGAACCAGTATATGTCTCTCAACCTCCAGGCTTCATTGATGCAGAGTATCCAGACAAGGTTTATAAGGTTACCAAGGCTCTGTATGGCCTACACCAAGCTCCTAGGGCATGGTATGAAACATTGGCTTGTTTTCTACTAGAAAGTGGATTCCAAAGAGGCAGGATTGATCCAACTTTGTTCATCAAAAGAACAAAGAAAGACATCTTGCTAGTGCAGATTTATGTTGATGACATTATCTTTGGATCAACAAACCAAGACTTGTGTGTAGAATTTGAAAAACTTATGCATAATAAGTTTGAAATGAGTTCCATGGGGGAACTAAATTTCTTTTTGGGTCTCCAAGTGAAACAATCCAAAGAAGGCATATTTATCAGCCAAGATAAGTATGTAGCAGAGATCCTAAGGAAATTTAATTTTGTTGATTCTAAGGTTGCAAGTACACCAATGGATCCGGACAAAGGGCTACTCAAGGATGCTGAAGGAGAAGATATGGATTTGCACAATTATAGATCAATGATTGGGTCTTTGATGTACCTTACATCATCAAGACCAGATATCATGTTCTCAGTATGTGTATGTGCAAGGTTTCAAATACATCCCAAAATCTCTCATCTCACAGCAGTCAAAAGAATCTTTAGATATCTCAAGGGTCAACCTAGGTTGGGTCTTTGGTATCCAAGGGAATCATCTTTTGAATTGGTGGCTTATTCGGATAGTGACTATGCTGGTGCAACTCTAGACAGAAAATCCACAACTGGTGGATGTCAATTTCTTGGTTGCAGACTCATTTCTTGGCAATGCAAGAAACAAACAATGGTGGCCAACTCTACAACTGAAGCAGAATATGTTGCTGGTGCAAGTTGTTGTGGGCAAGTTCTTTGGATTCAAAATCAAATGCTTGACTATGGGTACAATTTTCTTAACACCATTATTTATATTGACAATAGCAGTACTATTTGTATCATTAAAAACCCAGTTCAACACTCAAAAACAAAACACATTGAAATCAGACACCATTTCATAAGGGATTGCAATGAGAAAAGGTTAATTCAAGTTTTTAAGATTGATTCTGAAAAGAATTATGCAGACCTTCTCACCAAAGCTTTTGATTTAGGTAGATTCAAATATCTTGTAGGAGGTATTGGAATGATAAATCTTTGAATAATATGTGTTTTTGTATATAAAATTATCTGATATTGGATTTTAAACATGGTACTGCTAGTTAGTCAATAGGTACTGTCAATTCATAATTGGTCCTGCTAGTATAAAATTTGCTATGTTTTGTTCATATTGATGCCTAAAATGTTTAAAATGCTATAGATCAAGTGCTTTGCACTATGTTCTTTTGGTTTGCAACTAACACATTTCAGGATAATGACAAAACAAGAGATCTTTCAAACACAAAGGGGCAACAAAAGTTCTATTAATCTCAGGGGAGGTAACAATCTCAGGGGAGGATTTGATAGCCCAGAATGGAAGAGAAACCAATTTATGAAAACAAAAGACAAGAGCATACAAGATGATGCAGAGTTGAAAAAGAGAGAGTTAGATCACATATCTAGAAGGGATGAAGCATTTCTCAAGGAGAAATTTCTATCTAGATCAAACTAAGAAAAGTTTCAACTCAAAGGCATGCTATTAGATGATTTCACTTGTTGAACCAATCATCCAAGATACACAGCATCATTGTCTTTCACATTTCCTCCATCCAAGGAAATTGCACCATCTTTAGGCCAATATGGCTTTTGGTATTCAGCTCACCAAGTTTTTACAAACTTAAGAGTTGGCTAGTCCATAAGCAAACGGCTTTTGGTAAAGACAAATCAAATCCGTTGATGGTTGATAGTTTACCAAAAACTATATGGTTGTTAACTAACCATACTTAATTGTAAATAAGTTAGCTAGTCCTTAAGCAAACGGCTTTTGGTAAAGAAAAATCAAATCCGTTGATGGTTGATAGTTTACCAAAAACTATATGGTTGTTAACTGACCATACTTAATTGTAAATAAGTTAGCTAGTCCTTAAGCAAACGGCTTTTGGTAAAGACAACTCAAATCCGTTGATAGCTGGTAGTTTGCTAAAAACTATAAGGGATTTTTATAAAACTTTCAAAGGTACTGGTAGTTCAAAAATTGGTACTGCTAGAGTACAATGGTACTGCTAGATAGCCGTTGAGCCTGTCAGAAAAAGTTTTAGCCGTTGGGCCTGGTAGTTAAAATTAGCCGTTGGGGTAGTTATGTAAATTACTGATGATTATATTATATTATATTTTACATATAAAAGATCTTTTTAACCGCCTTTACATTTACTTATTATAATCTTTCTTATTGTCGGTTAAAAGTAATTCTCACAAATCATCTTTCATCAGTCCTTATCATAATTCACATACACCTTTCATCTTCTACCAGTACTACCAACAAATCCCACCAACATATTCAAAATTTTCATTATGGATTCCACAGATGTTCTAAACTTTGTCCAACGTCACAATCAATTAGCATTTTTGGAGAAGTCAGAGGATAATGCCTCATTTCATCAAGTAGTGGACTTTTTAAATAACTCCTATATCAGGTTTGCTTTACTAGTCAATCCCACTATTTATGAATCTCAAATTTTACAATTTTGGCAAACTGCTAAAATTAAAACTTCTGAAAATGGGGAACAAAGGATTAAGGCCAAAGTGGATGGCAAACTTTTTACTCTTACTGAGTCATCCATAAGAAGACATCTTCATTTGGATGATTCTGATGATATTAGTCAGTTGCCAGATACTGAGATTTTTGAAAATTTAGAAAGAATGGGGTATCATGCTGAGTCTAACAAACTCACTTTTCTGAAAAAGCATCTTACTCCACAATGGAGATTTTTGATTCACACAATCCTTCATTGTTTGAGCCAGAAGAAAACCTCTTGGGAGCAATTTAGTGGAAACATGGCTTCTGCTCTCATCTGCTTGGCTACAAACAGAAAATACAATTTTTCAAAACATATTTTTGAAGGATTGATTAAAAATGTGAAAAGTGAAACAAAGTTTTTGATGTACCCAAGATTTATTGGATGCATTATTGCAAAATTAAAACATTTGTTACTTCCCACAGACTCAATTTATGAAACACCAAAACTTTCTCACAAAGTATTTTCAAACATGAGAATTGGTTTTAGAGGGGAAGATATACCACTATTTGATGAAATGTTACCACAACATCAAGAAGAACCAACACCATCAGAAGAATCACCATCATCTAGTTCTTCAACTGGTTACATCTCACCAACACATCAAACATTACCAATACCATCTCCAGTACCATCAGCAACACCACCAACATCATCACATCATGTATCACAACCCCAATCACCTCAGACAATGCAAGAACTAAAAGAGAAGGTGAAGTTCTTAGAAGATGCTCTTAAAAGACAAAGCACGAAATTTTCTGAGATCAACATCAAATTAGTCAAGAGGGTAAAGAAGTTGGAGGGTGAAGTGAAGAAGCTAAAGGGTAAAAGATCTGCAAAGGTTGTTTTATCTGGTTCTTCAAACTCAGATGCTGATAGGTTAGGTCACTCTTCCAAAAAGGGGAGGATGGATAATTCTGAAGATGAAGAGGAGGCTCAATTTGAATTCCATGAAGGAACTCAAGTTTATGATGAAGAGCCTGCTGGTGCAGGGCAAGAGCCTGCTAGACCAGAACAAGAGCCTGCTAGGATAGAGAGGCTATTGGCTATGGGGTACAAAGGGTCTGCTGAGAAAGTGTACAAGAGAAAGAGGGGTTTAGAGCCTCAAGGGAATTTGTTTGTTCAAGGGAGAATTTTTGCTGCTGATGAGCAATCTTCTGCTCCATCACAAGAACCAACTCCAAAGGATAAGGGCAAAAGCATTATGATTGAAGATGAGCCTAAGTCCAAGAAGTTGAAAAGAACACAGCAAATTCAGATGGCTTTAGGTGAAGAAGAGGCCAAAAGGGTTCATGAAGAAGAACTGAAAGCACTTGAAGCTTCAAGAATGCTTGCAGTAATGAAAGAGCAGAAAGATGCTGAAGATGCTGCTCAGACTCTTCTTGATACTCAAATTGCTCAAGAAACCTTTGATGCACAAATGCAATGGATTATTGCTAATGATCCGATTGTGAAAGGCCAAGCTTCAATGATAGTAAATGAAAAGAATCTCAATTCTGATGAGAAGACAGCAGCACTTGAATCTTTTATCAACAAGAAGTATAAAGAAGCAGCTCTGGCTGACATTTTTGAAAAGATGAAAGAAAGTGAGAAAAGAGGTTTTAAGGTGGGCAAATCATGGAAAGATCAAGTGACTTTCATGAAGAGATTTCTAAAAGGTCAAGCAAATTGGACTGATTATCAACTGAAGAAGAAATCTAATGATGAAATCTACTACTTGTATCTTCAAGCCTACAAAAGTCTTTACTACAAAGTTCCATCTGATGCAAAGCCCTCAATGAAGAAGAAGGATGCTCAGAATAAAGAAGTAGCAAAATTGGATTCTCAGCAAGTAAGTAAGATGTTAATTACTTTGCCAACTATCATTCATGCTGATCCAATTAGCTGTAGACGCCCTATTATTGACTGGGAAGTAAACCATGATAGATTAGGAAAATCATGGAAAATAATAAGGGTTGGGGGTCAATCTGCTAGCTTTAAGAATTTTGAAAATCTAGTTAGAGCATCTGACAGAGCAGACTTGGAAGAATTGTGGAATCTAGTACAGATTAGGCTAGACACAAATTCTAGTACTGATGCTAAGGAACAGGAATTATGGGTAGAATTCAATAGGATGTTTGATCCTGATCCCAAAGATGTTCATTGGAAATTTCCCTATTATGATCCTTCAACAACATGGGAATTTCTAAGCCTTAGCAGTATTCATCATCTTTATACATCAAGTGGGATTGAACTCTTCATGTTGGCTGAGAAAGAGTATCCACTTAGTTATGAAGTGCTTAAAACTATGATCTCTAAGAGATTAAGATGTGACAAAGATGATGAGAAATCAGAAATTGTTCAAAGTTTGCTGAGGAGCATATTTGAGCAATGTGAAAGAAAAAGGAAGAACAGAGAGTGAAGGTTTTTGGAAGAGTTCCTTCAAATCCTCAAGGTATGTATTTTATTCATCAGAAACTTGTATATTTTAATGGAAATAACAAGTTTAGGGGAGGATTGTTGGGAATAAAATGTTCAAGTCAAAGAGCCTGCCAAAGATGTCAAAGAGCCTGCTAGTTGATTTTGAAGAGTATGAAGATGTTCTACCAGTACCTTCTGGGTAGAAGGTACTGCTAGTTGATGAAGAGCCTGCCAAGCTTATGTCAAGTCGATTAGATATTTTGTAATAGATATTTAGTTGAATTATTAGTCTTTGTACATTGTTATACGTTATGTAGAAGTAGTTTAGTCTTCTATGGTGTACAGAAGAATATTACAGAGTTGTACATTGGTAGTTGTATTTAATTGTAGGCGCTAAAATAGTCAAAGTATAGTATTATATTCATCCACTTGAACAACTTGTAATAAGGTGTCCTTATCTTATAAAAGGATACCTTAGTCACACTTCATGCATGCATCTTTTTCAACTATTAACCAAAAACCAAACTATCTCTCAAGTAACTTAGTTACTCAACTCACAAATCCTTTTACAATCTTAGATTCAAGATTACTTTGTAATCCCGGTGATATTTAGATCATCCGTACTATTTCATCAATAATATTGAATCGTTTTGTGTTAACCAAAGTTGTGTTACTTATTCATTGCATATTCTCGTTTACATAAACTCATCACCTTGTGTTAGCTTTAAATTTATAAGTTAAAGTGATGGTCATTCAAATACATTAGAACTTTGTATACATTGGGCTTATGTTAGTTTAAGTATTATATGTAAAAGCCCAATCCAATTCAAAGCCCACTAGAAGCCCACATAAAGCCTTTTAGGGCAAAAGGCTTGTAGTATAAAAACCACATATTCTTCATTTGTGGTTAGTGGTTCACTGGTGTGAGTTGTGTGAAATAAAGAAAAGTCTTAACATCAATATCTATCTTTTTATATAAGATCCAATATCAACACCTTGTCCCATCATCTCTTGATCTTAACGTGGCATATATTGTGTGATAAAGAGTGATTATCGTCTACAACAAGTGGTAACCAAAGTTGTGTTACTTATTCATTGCATATTCTCGTTTACATAAACTCATCACCTTGTGTTCTTTTAAGTGTGTTGTAGTAGATTCCGCATGCTAAACACATTCATACATAAATATCTCTCAAACACATTACTAAGATTCATATCCAAAGTGTTTGAACAACATCAAACCTTTCCACATAAACTCTCTCACCAACCCTGCTTCAACAGTCCTTCTTCATACCGATCTAATCCCAAATACAACAAACAAAGACTTGCGTCTCATCTTCTGCTATCCTCATCAAAAACTAATCAATCATCACAAGTAGCTTAGAACCGTATCATTGGTCACGGGTAAGTTTGATTGTGTTGTTTAATTTTCGTTTTGACTGAACACGAGGAAGAATGAAACGGAAATGTTTTGTTCTTTCTCAATATGTTCGGATATTTAAATTGAAGCGAAGCTTCAAAAACGTAGATCGATGATGATATATGTTCAACTTAAAGAAATCTTTAAAAGATTGAAAAATTGAACCGTTCTGAGATTGTTTTTAATTTACTGTTTAGGTTTGATTCGAGTCTTGTAGTTGATTGATGAGAGTTGGGAAGTGATGGTGAGGGTCTTGGTAGTGTTATAGATTAGGTTAGATGTTGGATTTGGATATGGTATGGTTTGGCTCGGCTGAGGTTAGATCCGTGACTGATCTTCCTCTTCTTTTTTTTTTCTTTTTTTTTTTTTCATTTCGATATTGATTCTTGGGACTGATGATGTTTATAACAGAGGTCTTTGAGTTGTTGGTATTTTGTTGTGGTTGATGGTCAATTCTTCTTCATCTTCAATTCTTTTTCTTTTTAATTGCGATAAGAGGTCATAGACCCATTTGCGATAGGTTTGACCCGGTTTCACCTAATTGCGATAACCTTGACCTTATACCACAATTGCGATAAACACCCACAATTGCGATAAAATCCCAGATTTGCGATAAAAATACCACAATTGCGATAAAATCACAGATTTGCAATAAAAATCCTAGATTTGCGATAGAAATACCAGATTTGCGATAGGTTATCGAATTTCTTTACAAGAATTTCGATAGAAGAGGGTTTATCGCAATTTGCTTTACAAGCAATTGCGATAAAAAGGGGTTTTGACTTTTTGACCAAAAAATCCGGCGAGATTCCGACCATCTGTACTGACCTTTTTGACCAAAAAATCCGGTGAGATTCCGACCATCTGTACTGACCACCTTTTTGCGACCCATATATGACCAGAATATCAACCATGTTTCACGGAAATAGTGCAGAAACATTCATATGTGTATAGCAGTTGACATATAGGACAATTATTTGGACAAAAAGAACACAAACAAAGCATATATGTTAGACTGTTAACTGAAAGTGGATGAATGTTTTGTCCATTAAAAGATACATAAAGGACTTGTTATTAAACTGTTTATATCGAATGAAACGGAAAAAAAAATTCCGATGACCCGAAAAAAAATTTCCGATGACCCAAAAATAGTGATAAAACAGCCTAAAACAATGTACGAACCACACAAATCAATGAAATAATAACAGACTGGCTCATTATACCAATTGTAGGACCGAGAATGTATAACATTTATGTGATTCGGGAGGTCTTGGTTGGTGGAAGAAGATGAATATCTTCATCTTTTCTAGTGAGAGAAAGTAGAGAGAGGGTAGAGAAATACTCAAAGTTTATTAGATTAAAACAATGAATGAACAATACAAAGCTTTCCCACACCCCTCATGGAGAGTCATGAGGGGTATTTATAGGCCCTTTTCCTGACATGTTTGCCATTTAAACATAAGTAGCCCCTGCGGGAACTACTTGCTATGAATCTAATCCAATTCACGTGAGTGACGATATCTTTATAAAAAAGCGAGTCTAACAATCTCCCTCCAAGATATCGTCACACGTGAATGGTTACAATGAGACCTATACACAAAGTGAATTATAATAATAATAAACTTTTGCTGAAGCGCAGAGTCTCTGTAGTCTAGATCCTGAGGCAGACTTGAAGTTCTCTATTCCAAAGATCGCGGCATCGATCTTTGGTGCTGACGGCACTCATCCTTGTAGCTCTGAACTTCAACTGTAATGTTCTAGTTAGGTTATTACTCCCTCCTAAATAGTGAGCCTTTTTTCTTTTCTCTGCTCCCTCCTGAATCGACAACTCTCTTTAGTCTTCAAACACGCAACAGAGACTGTAGATACTAAATGAAGCACAATGGTTGTCGTTCGGGAGCATCATAACAACATATCTCACAATGTATTTGCATCCAAGTTGGTAATAAGCCATACTGTCTTGTTTCCTTGATGACCAGCCTACTAGCTTTTCTCCCAAAAATTGTGCTCCTCCGGATGTATTTTTTGCTATAACTTGGCAACCAGCATGGTCCGCATCTGAAAAGGCTGTTAGTGTAAACTCTAAATCCTTCAGATACCAAAGTCCCATGTTAATGGTTCTTCGTAGGTACCGAAAGATCCGTTTAACCTCTTGGAGGTGAAGTTCGGTAGGCCTTGCCTGAAACCGTGCTAATAAACAGACAGCAAAATGAATATCGGGTCGACTAGCTGTTAGATACATGAGAGAACCAATCATGCTCTGATATTTCTTCGGATCCATGGGTTTCCCATATAAATCAGCGCCTATTTTGGGTGAAGTGACCATTGGAGTACCAACAGAGTCACAATTTTTCATTCCATGTTTTTTTAAAATCTCAATAGTATATTTAGCCTGATTTATAAAAATACCACGTGGGGATTGATGAATTTGTAATCCCAGAAAGAATTTTAGTTCCCCCATCATGGACATTTCAAATTTGCTTTTCATGAGATTTTCAAAATGTTTTGAATGTTTCGGATTAGTGGACCCAAAGATTATGTCGTCCACGTAAATCTGAACAATCAAAATGTCATCATTGAATTTTTTAGTAAACAAGGTCGGGTCAATTGTTCCTTTGGTGAAATTATTTAACAGCAAGAAAGATGATAATTCGTCATATCATGCCCTTGGGGCTTGTTTCAAACCATAGATAGCTTTCTTTAGCTTGTAGACGTAGTCGGGATGATCTTTGTCAACGAATCCATCTGGTTGACTCACGTACACCTCTTCTTTCAGAGTTCCATTCAAGAATGCGGTCTTGATATCCATCTGATAGACCGTGATGTTCTTGTGAGCTGCGTAGGCTAAGAAAATCCTGACTGCCTCAAGTCTTGCTACTGGCGCGAATGACTCTTCAAAATCTATACCCTCTTCCTGTCTGAATCCCTTGGCCACGAGACGAGCTTTGTTGCGAATTACAGTCATCTCTTCATCCTTTTTGTTTTTCCATAACCACGACAAGTTTGTCTATTGGTCTTGGCACTAAATCCCAAGTGTCATGTAATTGATATTGGAGAAGTTCTTCCTGCATCGCTTTAATCCGTGCATTGTCTGCCATCGCTTCCCGAATGTTCATTGGCTCTTTTAGACTGACTAAGCAGACGTAGATGCACATGTCGCAATCGGTGGCGAGTTGTCTTCTCGTCTGTACTGGCCTTGAAGGTTCACCAATAACGTGATCTATTGGATGATCTATTGGTATGATTAAAAGAAACCAATCTCTTGTGGATCATTTTGTTTTATTACACAATGAGGACCGTTTGATTGAAATTCTTGATGATCACGTGAAGCTAGATGGTACTCCTGATGAACTTCATCGAGTAGCTCATCTTGTCAAGTCGTGTGTGGAGCCTCAAGGCAGGACAAGGCCTACAATGCGAGAAGTAAAGGAGCAGCTCTTGGCTGTGCAAACAAATTTAGGTTTGCCATACCCAACTTATGAAACTGTAAGTTTTGGTTCTGGCAACTCAGATTTAACCGAGGCCACGAGTTCCAAATTCTTTTTCTGAAATCTTGTTAGTCGCGAGGAAGATATAATCTGCGTACACAAACAACTGTTGTATATACATGCAATTAGACTTTGGAAAAAACGTATTTCATGCTTTTAAGAGTTTTTATTTCATGAATTATGAGTTGAAAGTAAATTAATTCAAATTAAGATATTGATGACCATTTAGTATTGTTTTGACTTGAGGTCAAGTAACGTCTATAGTTAGTATTGCATACGTTCATTGACATATTTACACGGACTTTGAAAGCTTGTTAAAATACCTTTAATCACCTATTAAAACACCACTTCACAAGCTTATCAGGTTTTAAGACTTTGGTCAATGCCATTATTGTGGTTAGGTATATTTCTAACTCCCTAACCTTTAACTTGTCTTTATAGTTGTCACTAATTAGAGGCTTATAAATATAGTAGTCTTATTTAGTCATTTGTAAAGATTACCCCGCAATGGATATGGACTTGTTGGTTTTCTCTACTTTATTCTATCATTCAGTTGAAATACACGATGCGGCGTTGTTTTACAACACGTTATCGATCAATACTATAACTCTACAAGAGAGGGAGACATAGGTTGGCTACGATGAAGAAAGAACTCAGTATGATTTTGATGAAGTTGACGGTTCGTTTCTATAAAGTTGCCGATAAATCATTGTGATCAACTTGTTCATTGATTCATCAAGGTGCACTCAAATTGTTTCTTCCTACAAGTAAGTTTTATATAGGTGTTTCATGATCTTACATCTCATATATATTAAACACTTCTTTAGTTGTGCACATATATGTTCCATTTGTTACAAGAAGTTTGATGAAACACTCATTTTACTTCGATACAAGAAGTTTGATGAAAACTCCACCATTAGTTCACATAAATATTTGAGATTTGATGTTTCTATAATTCATTATCCGTGAGTAAATGGATATCGGACACCCAAATATTGTGACCTATAGGAATACACACAAAGAAGCATATACGACTACAAAAGTATTTAAATCAATACAAATACATTAAAAATTATATGAAAACAAATAAAGATAGTTTACATTGTTAACTACTTAACTTGTTGGAATTCCATTGACAATTTTCTATGAATTCACAACGTGTGTTTTTGTGATCTATTAAAACCAAACGAGAAGGAATATGGAAATTTACTTTTTGACATTACCACAAATATGTTGCGTCTAGAATATCCGTCGCTAGTAATAAAATATTTGTACGTAACAGATTTCTCACAAACCATCTTTGCCTCAATAATCTGTGAGAAACTGAGAAATCTGTAAAAAGTTTTCCATTAACATTTGGTCAAAAAACTGGTGTGTAATTCGTGTTGGAAATTTTCAAAGGATTTTTTTCTGTAAGAAAACCTGCCAAAAATAATAGATTTTCTAGTAGGGCAAAATTCATATAGCCTAGTTGTAAACTTGCTACTAAACATATCAAATCAACTTTTTGATCACTAGACTTTACATATTTTATCCTCAAATTGTTATTATATTAATTAAACAATTATAGCGGTGGTATCATCATCATTAGGTAATAAAGATTTTCATAATTGCAATTCATCTTTCGTTTAATAAGCAAATCAACCGTTAATAACAATAGTGAAACAACATGAATATTCCAATACAAGCTATAACACCGGATACCCACACGAGGTATGGATATGGTAAAAAGGTGATTGAAAAAAGCACAATAATTGAGAGGGCTCCTGTATAATAACATGAACCAAAAAACATCCTTATGCTGCGACACATCCACAGGTCAGAAGTTGTAGCTTGTCTGTACTTGTGCTTAATAATCATCCCAGAAACAACACAATACACTAATAACAGAGTTGAAGAAAGAAGCATGCTGTAACGTAGCTTCTTGGTTGAGTGGCTTGCTTCCAATTTGTGCATCGCGGCAAAGGCAATGCCAAAGACGGTATATAACCCAAAACACACAACATGAATATCTTTAATTCTTTTTGACATTTTCATCTCGATCAACCTAGGTGCATACAAAAAAAACATAAAGAAGAACGAATTAGAGACACCAAAAAAGCTTGGGTCTTAGTCTATTTCATATACCAATTTTGTTATTGAAAAGAGTAGAAAGATAAAATGCACTTACTCCATGTCAAGTGTAATTGGAGTAGGAGGCAGAAATAGAGGAGGTGGTGTTAGAGGTGGAGATGGTCGTGGAGTGTGAGTTGATGTTGGCAAAGACTTTGTTGAGTTACTAAGATCTGCACTATTGTTCATCGTTCTTGCTACAACGAAATATGCTAAACATTTCACTTAACGATTGTTTATATACTAGTTATTACTTATATTATTTACTTTGCTCAATTAGTTATAGTCATAAAAATGCTTTGATAATATGATTGTTTTTGGCATATAAGGTAAGCGATTAATCAACATTATACTAATATCTTGCGAGCATAACAAAAATAATGAACTAACAATAAAGAAAGTAACAACGTACATATATAAATGTTTAAAAATTATAAAGAGAAAACAATCAATCATAGTTACTAATAAAGCTGACATTTTGGTCTTTGGATGGATAGGAGGGAAACATGCTTGTGTAGATCTAACGGAGGTTTCTCCACTTGTGGGATTGGGGAATCATGCTTTTACGGCAGGTCAGGCTGCTTTGAAAGCCGCTTCATGCAAAGTAACCAAACACGAGAAAGCGTGCCTTGATAACCAACACGCGTTTATACCTTTTGTATTTGATACTTTTGGTTTTCTTGCACCTGAGGCTGTGGAGCTGCTCAAAAGAGTCCAACGGGTTATGCATGGCAATGTTACGACCCCAAGGTCTTTGAATGTAGTTTTTAAAAGAATAAGTTTTGCTATTCAAAAAGGGCTAGCGGCGCAGCTTGTTGCCCGCTTGCCTGTCGGTTCAGTGTAAAAATTTTGACCAAAACAGGGGAAACAACATTACGATATATAGTAGAAACTTTCAAACTTTACAAGTAACTATTTGATTGCTTTCACTTTATAATGCTCATTTAACATTTATGCATGTACGACATTACTTTCTTTATTAGTAAATCATTACTATTGTTATGTTTGCAAGATATTAGTTTAATGTTGATTAATCGCTTACCTTATATGCCAGACATAATCATATCATCAAAGCAATTGTATGACTATAACTAATTAGGCAAAGTAAACATATTATGTAATAACGAGTATATAAACACTCGTTAAGTTAAAGATTTAGCATTTTTCACTCTAGCAAGAACAATGAAAAATAGTTCAAATCTTAGTAACCCAACAAAGTTTTTGCCAGCATCACCTCACATTGCACTACCATCTCCACCTCTAACACCACCCCCTCTGTCTCTACCACCTCCATCTATCACTCCAATTCCACTTGAGATGGAGTAAGTGCATTTTATCTTTCTATTTTTTTCAATAACAAAATTATATTCGTATATGAAATAGACAAAGACCCTAGTTTTTTGTTGTCTCCAATTTGTTCTTTTTTTATGCTTTTTTATCCACATAGGATGATCGAGATGAAAAGGTCAAAAAGAATTACAAATATCCATGTTGTGTTTTTTGGGTTATATACCGTCTTTGGCATTGCATATGCCGTGATGCTCAAATTGGAAGCAAGTCACTCAATAAAGAAGTTACGTTACGGCATGCTTCTTTCTTCAACTCTCCTATTAGTGTAATTTGTTCTTTATCGGATGATTATCAAACACAAGTAGAGAAAAACTACAACTTTTGACATGTGGATGTGTCGTTGCATATGGATGTTTTTTGGTTAAAATACGTACAGTTTAGAGATAAAAAAGTTGATTTCATATGTTTAGTAGCAAATTTACAACTAGGCTATATGTTTTTTGCACTAGATAAAATATCTTTGGCGGGTTTTTTGGTAAGAATCCTTTGAAATTTCCAACACGATTTACAAACCAGTTTTTTAAACAAATGTTAATGGAAAACTTTCTAATGATTTCTCATGGATTATTGACACAAAAATAATTTGTGAGAAATTTTTCGAAAATATTTTAATACTAGCCACGGAATTTCTAGAAGCAACATATTTGTGGTAATGTCAATAAGTAAATTTCCATTTTCCTTTTCGATTGTTTTTAATAGATCAAAAAAACATGTCATGAATTCATAGAAAATTGTCAACGAAATTCCAAACAAGTTAGCAAAGTAAACTATCTTTATGTGTTTCAATATAATTTTTAATGTAACTGTATTGATTTATATTCTTGTGTAGTCGTATATGCTTCGTTGTGTTCCAATAAGTCACAATATTTAGGTGTCCCAATAAGTAATATGTGTGTTTAATAATTATAAAGCAACTTACTAAGAACCTCCGATAGACCAGTGCGAAAAGCAAAGACGTATTTGAAGAAACTTGGCGATAGATTGGTGAAATGTTGACGATTGGTTCCTTGTCATCGGCTATGAACAACAGATCTTCCGCTATTAACGCGGACGATATTCAACTATCTAGCATTGTAATCAAACTTCGATTTTAAACTTAATTTTGCTGTAATAGTAAATCTGTTAACGTATTCCATAATTTTATCTTAAAATGTCACAATATCTTTATCTTCCCTTATATGGTCTACCTTCAAAAAATCTTGCTCATGATTAGAATTTTTTTTTTTTTTTTTATTTTTTTTTAATGTACAATGTTTGTTTATCAAACCAAATATAGTAAAGACTAAAGAGTCTTTGTCTTAATTATAAGTTTAAAACTTTTAGGCTGCCAAAAGTGGCATATACAACACAACATGCCTATTTTGTCTTCATCTTTTTCTTTTCTAAAAATGATTTCAATCCGGCTTTATTTTTTAGATTATAAGTCACGGTTGAGTTAGTATTTAGTTAGTAACCAAAAACAAGTAATGATAACGACGAAACAGAAGATAAAACTAGTTCAAACACCAAACATATAGAAGTCATTGTTGTCTTAACACGAAATAATTCTTTCTAAAACGACAACACAAGATAAATATGAGTATCCTGCGATCATCAGCGTATCATTTGGTGTTATTCAATTGGCAAAGAATCTTGTTACTTGCATTAAACCAATTAAAACAGCAAGGATATTTGGTACCTAATTATATAAGTTTGTAGCCGGCCAAGTCATTTTCTATGGTCCCATGTTTCATGTAGATTAATGATTTAAGCTATCTATAAGAAATAAACATGGAATCTGTGATTAAACGATAAAAATAGCTATGAGACTATACTTACTGCTTCATACACTGCTCTTGAGCACAGTGTTATGCTCAAATATTTTTTCTAGTTTAGCCACACGTGGTTCGGATTCCGGAATGCTCAAGTAAATGTGGTAATGTCAACATTCCATACCCGTTTGGAATAGAAGAAAATTGTTACCTCGACACATCTTACATGGTAAGCTGTAATAGGACCTCAGGAAGAGCGCAAATACAAGGTATGAGCGAAAATGTCGTAGATATAACAATTGAAGGTCATCTACGCGTTATATCATCTGTGGCTCATGTTTGTTTCAATCATGAGACAAATAAGTATTTGGCCGAAAATCCATATGTGAGTTTATCAAGATTCCCCATCTCCCTTGGTGTGAACAAGATCACAACTCTTGGTTGTGACAATCGGGGGAACATCAAGACTGGTCAAGTTTATCAAGCAGGTTGTCCCACGATGCCTGGAAGCTGCAACTCAATCATCGGGACATTTTCAAGTACTATTGGTTGTTGCCAAACTACCATAGAACCTACAACAGTACTTACAAGATTCCGCTTCAATGTAGAGAGCAATCAGCGCAATGTGGGTAAGAAGGGTTTTAATAATTGTAGCTATTCATTAATTGTAGAAGGTGGACGGTATAACTTTTCATTGGTTAATCTATTCAACTTGAAGAAGCAAGATCTCGAGTCGCATAGCATGTTGCTAGATTGGACGGTATGCAATACAAGCTGTCAAGAAGCTCAAAAAAATATAAGAAGTTACTTGTGTAATGAAGAAAGCAAGTGTTTTGATGCAACTAATGGTCGGGGGTACCGTTGCACTTGCTCTAGTGGTTACCGGGGAAATCCATACCTAGAAAATGGTTGTCAAGGTAATTCATTTAGTCACCAGTTCGGATAATTATACGTATTTTCAATATTCTTCTTTCCATATTTTGTTCGGATTTCAGGTCTAAAGTTTTTTTTTTTAATATTATTCGGATTTAGAAATATATATCCAAGTTTTTACTGCATATCATTTGTAACTCTTGTCTGCTTACTTTTGACTATGAGATGTTAACGAGTGTGAAGACGCCCTTCTAAACAGCTGCAGCCATCTATGTAACAACACTGAAGGAAGTCATACTTGCCACTGCCCAAAAGGTTATAGTGGAGATGGTGATGTAACACCCGTTCCCCGGGTACAAATAGGCCCCACCCTAGATGGAATTGACTAAGGACTCAACGTGATTGGTTAGTCAACGAATGTTTCATTGTAGTCAAACCCGATAGTCAACCTTTTGGTCAAAGAATGTGTTATAAGGTTATGGGAAATATTATGTGGCACAAATATAAAGGAAATAGACATAAGGGGCTTAAGTTGTCATAAGCCATATGTGTTATAATATGTAGTGTGGCTAAAGTTGAAGTAAAGGGACTTGAGGGACTAATGTTGCCATATGATCAAACTAGTGTAAGTGACTAGATAAATATCTAGTTATCTTCCATATTCTCTAAGTTTCTAGAGAATTCATGGGTGTGTTTGTGTTGGTACGGTTATGAGAAGAAAAGGAGGGAAGGAGAGGATCTTGATGGTCTAAGAATGATGATGATGAAGGTATTATGCAAAGGATAATCCATAGACAACCACTCCTACACAAGTAAGTATCTATGATCTTGATTCAATGAAGTTAAGGTTATGAGTAAAGTGGGATTTCATCATATGATCAAGGTATGATCATATGATGATTTAGAATAGAAGATGGGTAAGTTTAAATGGGTTATGGCAACCCTTGTTTATGGTATTGATTTGATGTGTTGTTAGGATTGATGATGATAGTGATGAAGATGAGGATGATGATGGTGGTGATTATATAAATGATGTCTTAGCTTGGATTCAAGGTAAGTAAACCGGTATAATGTAAAGTTATAATGATTTCTATGCATTATGTGTTATGTGGCTTAATGTGTTAAGGTTTATGGTTGTTTAGCATAATGGTATTTATGTGTAAGAGGATATAAGGTTAGTTAGAGTTAGTCAAGAGTGGAATAAGGAATAAGGAAGGTTAAGGCTTTAAGAGGTCAAGGTATGTGACTATGTTAATGTTGTTTTGGATTAATGGTTGTATAATGTGTAATGTGTTGAATGAAGTATAATGTTAAGTTATACCCGTGTTACTTACTAAGCATTCGTGCTTACGGTTTAATGTTTCTATGTTTTGTAGGCTAAAGTATTAATGTGATGGCTCAGATAAGGATTAATGTTGGATATGCGAAGTGTAGAAGGATTTGGTAAGAAAGTAGAGCTAGGTAGAATACCGAGCTCAAGTCAAGGTTGTACCCTCGGGAGTCTTTTAATGATTTGTAAAGTAAAGTCAAGTGTCAAAATGTATGTTAATGGAGTCATAACGATTTGGTAGTCTAACGGTGTGTCAAAGTACATTTTATGTGTTTATGGGTAAAGATAAAGGGGTGTTTGGCATAAGTGTGATTATACCCATTTTGGGTTGTAAACGGGTCAAACGATTATGGAAACGTGTTAATATGTTAAATTAAGGATGTTGGTTAAGTTTGATGTAATACGGATGTGGTATGAGTTGTATATCGTGAAAACGGGCTAAAATACAAGTTTTTGGGAACTGAAGGTCCCCAACCGGGGGTTGGGAGAAAATTGTGTTTGCCAGAAGGGTTGAGCCGCGGCGGCTGAGAACCCAACCGGCGGTTGGGAACTTAACCGGGCGGTTGGGAATCTCAACCCGCGGTTGGGAGTCGATTTTCAGATTTTGTCGATTTTCTAAAAATCATATCTTTTAAACCGTAAGTCGTCACGGGTCGCGCCACCTGGCGTTTCGAAGGTAATTGAGTCTAGTTTCATTTAAAATCGTCTCAAGGTCTGAATGTTTTAAATTTTTGTAAATGGTCAAAAGAGTAACAGAATATTCGTAAAAGTCAAGCGTTTCCGCGTAAAAGTTCAAAGTTCTTGGTCTAAGCGGGCACGGGATGTAACTGGATGGAAGTCATGGAACTCGTTGCACAAGAAACATGACAAATACACAAAAACATGGGCCGTATATGGGTAAGTTCTGTTAGTTTTAATGGACAAATATTAATGTGTATGACTAGAATCGAACTCGGGACCACGGGATTGCACACATTACGTATGAGGAATTAATGTATAATAATTAATATATAAACCGTTATGTATTTAATTATTTAAACACAAAATAACGACTAACAGATGTTTAGTAATTAACGGGAATTGACTAACGACCGTTAGGGAATAAAGGAAGGACTATAGATGAAATTAGAGGATCAAGAAGGTTCTGGAATCCCTTGGGATGTCTAGAACCGATCGGCCATGGGCTTGTAACCCAACCCATTGCCAAAACTTGATCTCCAAGATTTCTCATCTATATATACAAGGCTAGGGTTATTCAATCTTTACTTCTTGTGCACTAGCTATAACCCTAAAACCTTTTCCCTTCTTCTCTTGCTTTTGGTCGATCGACATATACCCTCAAGGGGTCGATCCACACTTGTTTTCTAAACAAAATTGTTTTGGTTTAATTGCGTTTACATTACTAGCATAATCTTTAATTCGGTTATAGTAAGTGTGTACAAGATTGTGGATATAAACTCATTGTAGTTTATAATCTTTGATTGAGATACAAAAAGGTAAGGGGTATCTCGTTAATCCGTTTGTTAAAGATTTGAAGTTTTGATTCTTGTTCTTGCTAGAATCAAAAGGTACGCGTTTCTTTTATATTCGGTTAATTAATTACATGTATTTGATTCTTACGCTTCCGCTATGTGCTTCGATGATGTTTATATTTATTTATATAATTGTTATGGTACTTAAATTCCAACAGTGGCATCAGAGCCAGGTTAATACTGTGTAATTAATTACTGAAACACATAAAAATTGAATCCTTGATTGATTATTACATGCTTTAAGGTTTCTAGGTTTTAATTTTTTGAAACCCTAAATTTTTTTTACTGTTCACCCGACACTGTTCATCCGGAAAAAAAAATTAGGTTTTGTAAAAATTGTAGAAACCCTAGGTTGCATGCAATGTTTTATGTGTTAATTCATGAATAATTGTTATGTGACATGGAATTGTATGCGTATCTTGGGAAACATGATTAATTGTTAATATGTTTATGTGGATCCATGATAAACGTGCATGTTTGATCATGGATCATATGATTATTATGTATTAATTGTTACATGTTTAGTGTTTACATGCTTTAATTATGCATATAATTATTAGATTATGCATTGTTTTATTTTGAACTATGTGTGTTCGTGTATATATTTATCGTAGAACTTACGCAACCAAATTGTTTGGTGTATGTGGTCCATTGGTACCATTAGCTCGAAAACCAATGGGAGTTTTAGATAAACATATACATGATAGTAATTTTATTTAGCATGGTCATTATTTTTTGTCGTTTATTTTTATTAATTACTTGTTTGTTTATAAATATTGTTGTGACATGATTGTAAGCAAGGGTAATTTTTCGAATAGAAAATAAACCGGATTAAATAAGGGTGAAATTGGATTTGCTTTTAAGACTTAAAGTCATAAACTTTTGATTGAGTGATGAGTTTTGTACCAATAGTGTGAACGGCTCACCCAGTTTTGACAAACTATAAGAGGGGTATAAGGAGGATTGACATTAAATTGTCAAACCGAAAGAGACGCGTTTTTAATTAGCCTTTGGGCAGACGTTTGTCTCTCCGCTCCTTTGTGCGTCTAATTGGAGCTACCAAGTAAGCTATTTATGTACAAAATCATCTTAAGGGTGAATTGACCTCAATTCCACGTGCCACTTTGTGGTAATTATCCGAATAAATTGGGTCTTTTGACTCATGCAGTAGTAGGATATAGTGGGCGATAATTGTAGGTAATTCTTTGATTGGTGAACCCAATACCTCAATTAAAACTTTGTTGATTTAAATCTTAGCCTTAATTGTTAAATAAAAACATTTTGAAAACTTATGATACGAAGATGTATGCATGCTTCTTCGTACATATTTTGATTGTCACATCAAAATTAGTACCATAAAATTTAAGTTCACGCTATCTAATTATAAGAAACACTTGGAGTTATTATTTAGTGTAAGTGAGACCTTACCTAGATTTTAATGACAAGGTAAATTTCCGTTAATGCGTGAGACCATATATGGAGAATTTGCAGTTTCTAAATTAGACGACTTAATTAAGTTGTTAGTGAGACCTAGAAACTTAAGGCATGAGATGTGATGAAACATGCGTACTTTGCAAATTGTATTTGGCATATGTAAATCCCATAATGATCTAGGAGTCGGAAATTGTTTGCCGATTATTGTTCGACAGATTACCATATTTTGTACTTTCATTACTAGCAGATCAACTGATGTAGTGAAACTATGAAAATTTGGATCCTAGTTTTCAAGAAAATTCAATGGTTATATGAATATTTCCTTGGGTATTTTATTTTCTTGAAAAGATTGTATTATCGAAAATACTAAAGTTGAATTTTATAAATTCTTTTAATGTATTAATGCAACATCAAACCGTAAACGTGAGACATTCTTTTAGTGGTAAATTGATCTACACCTGTAGGGTTTTTGGCTAGAGTCAACTTTACTAAAAGAATAAACCTAGTCTCCTTTCTTTGAGAGAAGAGTGAGACTTAATCCTATTCTTTTTCATGAATGAGAAGATAGAAAAATTAGAATTGTCTAAATTCTAAGAAATAACTCATAGCAAACTTTAATAGTTAAGGAAATTGCACATTTTATGAGTTATTAAATTAGAAGCTAGACTAATTACTGCAAAATTGGTAAAAGGCAAACTAGCATAATTTATCTACTTGTTGTGCTTTGACCACTTAAAGATGCTACATACTATTGTGGGGATGGTAGACATATTAAGGAAAAATTGCATGTCCAATTTTTAAGTTAATTGCATTGATGGATAGTCCATCATCTACATAGTAGAATACACTCCTTTTAGTACCTAAGTAATTGTTACGAATGAGTCTTCTCAAAGTTGTAGAAAAGTTAATAGCACACTATTTGCTTTGACTGGTTATGAAACACTTACAATGTTGTCAAATCCAGTGAGAGCATTTTGTTGTAATTACTGAATAGTGAATTATTGTAATGATCTGTAATTCAGTGGGAGCTACAAACTTTGTCATCTTGGTAGTAACCCAAATTATCTCTAGAATGTCTTGAGATAATTACTTTCCAATTGTAGACACTTGTGGTTTTAAGGATAGTCATGTACGTTTCCTTACTAGACAAGGTGGTTCTATATCTACTAATTATGTTAATATCTATGACACAATCATATTGATCACATTAACAAACGAGTGACGTGTTGTTTATCTGATACATGATGTTGTTCCATGCACAAGTGAGAGAAATCTTATATTGTGTGCAAGGTACAACATATAGTAATATGATTTAAAGAACTGTCTTGACCGCAAGGTAAGAAACTAATGTTCTAAATATGACTAATACACCTCTAAGTCTAGAAACACTTGTTGTTGAAATTTAGCTTAAGTGAGACCTTGACTAGATTACAACAACAAGGTGAAATTCCATGATTACGTGAGACCGTACATGGATAATTACTGTTTCTAAATTAGATACCTATTAGAACAAGTGTCAATAAGGATAATGAGACTACTTCAAAATAAATATTTATGTATTATTGAAATGACATAAATAAATGAAGTAATCTAATACTACTTCAAATTTGAATATTTATGTATTCTTGGAATGTCATAAATATATGAAGTAATAAATTAACTTGAAATTACTATTGAAACCAAATTGTGGTGTTCATGATTACTTTAGTTATACATGTTTATCATTTATTGTAAAACTATAAATATGAAGTCTTTTAATTGTTACAAGACTTATTATAATATAAAGTAAGACGTTAGCTGGTTATGTCTTCTATATTAAGACATATACAAGAAGTCATTGAGTTGATCAATGATTTATAACGTATAGTGAGATTATAACAGTCTTTGTCTTCTTGATTGATACATGGACAATAAGTGACTTCGTTAAAAAGTACTTGAGTTATAAAGCATGCAATTGGCTTGAAAAATCTATTTCACCATTAAGATTGACTTAGTTGGAAAATAGGTAAGCCAGAAGGAGTATGAGTTCATCTTACATATTGTTTGATTGAATCACAATATTAGTTCTAATGAAATACCACAAGTTTGTGGTGTGTTCAGTTAGGAGAATCAAACTATATTAGTATTGTTTGATTAAAGATAACTATAACTTCTTTTTACCAAAAGTTATCAAGGTTAGAAAATTATGTATGGGTTGTATATACTCAATAAGACTCCAACTTATAAGATTAATAAGACACCATTTATTATGGAATGTGATGAATCACATTAAGTCTTAAAATTGAAGTTCTGAATTTGTTAAACTACTTATGAGTAGGTTATTAACAACCTTAATGTAAGGAACTGTCAATATATATTTGTAACGTACCAAAAGAGAACAATTTGTGTTGCTCTACTTGCTAAGTATTTATAGATAGTCTATAAATTGCAAAAGGCAAGTGGGAGTTTTATCTTGAAAAGATAAAGTTACAAGATACATAATCTTCTAAAAATAAACTAGTAAATGTCATGATGAGGATTAAACATGTTAATGTTAAATCTCAAGATGATGGAATTATCATTCATTGATCCGCAAGGATATCTCAAATATTTGAATAATATGTTGAGGATTATGAATTACAGGATTATGGTAAACATGTTGGTTATTTAGATGAATTGCAAATATTGAATTTGGCAAGTTACTCATACTATGAACGTTTAGATGCAGTCCATAAAGATAACTAGTTTTGGAAACTTAGTTTAATCTTAAACTCTATAGTTAGACTATAGAATGAAGATGAGTTTCTTCAAAGGGAATTAGAATCCAAGTGGTTTAAATCTTTGTGTAGAAGTCACATGGACAAAATTTGTAAACATATTTAATGTATGTCTTATGACAAGATTATCAATCACACTTATGCAATTAACTATGATTGAATATTCTTTCTAGGCACATTAAATGTATAAAGATTATGATTGTCATTCTTAGTTTCATTAATATGAAATTAACAATGGAATATCAAAACTCTTTCTTGAGTAATTACTAGTGCGAGGACGATAAATAATCAAAAGGAGTATTTGAATTCAAATAATCTTTGGATGTATACAAAGTGTAATAATTCATGAATGGATTAATGCATGCATCTAGGAGATATACTTATGTTTAGTTATTAAATCCTAGTTTTGATTTATAATTAAAATAAGATATTTTCTTAGTATTCCTGAAAGCTAGTGGGAGTGTTATATTTATTTTCTTATTTCATATATGTTGTATAACATATAGGAAGTAACATTCTATAAAATGTTAAATGTTAAGTCTTAGTTTGGAATGAAACTTCACTTGAAAATTTAGAAAATAAACATACAACCTTGGAATATATGTTTATTGTTATAAACATAAGCGGTAAAATAATCGATTCTAATAGAACATGATATACTATTAGAAAGTCTAAATAGTAAACATATCTTTGAAAATATATAACATGAATGAAATCTAAGTTTGACACAAGGATTTTTCATGTACATCATGTTATTTGTTGTATCATGCTTGGATGAAAGATGATTTGACAACATTGATATCTAATTGAAAGTTATTAGATAACTAAGTATAATGAATATGGTTGGATACAAAATTACATCCTCAGCCTGGAATTGCTCCCAAAATTCTAAGTATGAACCATATGGAAAATTGTTGCGTAATTGTTATAGCCGAAAAATCTTGAAAGATTGGAAGCATCAAACATTACACAATGGATATTAAAGTTTACGAAATTTTAAAGAGCATATTGTTGTTTGCGTACAATGATGCTAATGAAATTGAGATGACACTCAATACTAGTCATGGTAGGATTTCATCCTTGTTAATGGCCATGTGTACTAGTTATGCTTAACTATTTGTACTAGCTATGCTTAACTATGAGCATAGTTGCATTATACTTTAAAGAATTAGAATACTTTAAACTATAAAAGGTTTGATAGTTTAATTGTCATAAATTCGTGGTTGAGGATGTCACGTATTTTATGAAATATTATGTGGCAATATCAAGATAGTTGAATGCACACATACAAGAACTTCACTAATTGAATTCTTGAAATAAGTATTCTCAAAATTCCGATAGATCAAAATTAGTTGATTTATGTCTTGTCAACAAGTATGATTGACATGACTTGAGGCATAATTTATTAACTAGAATTATCATGCATTGATCTATTTAGTATTTGGATAAGGGATGTTAAGCAATTATTATTTACAATGAATTAAAGTACTTGGTACGTTTGTTTTCATTAATAATATATTGTATCCTATATTTGCATGTTTAAATCCGTGAATAACTTATGTTATTCTAAATTGTCCGTTGTTACTTAATGATATGGGAATATCATTAAATCAAGACAAATCTGAGTATTGGTAGAATATACTTGAAAGTATATTGATGCGTTGACATGTCAATTTCACATGATATTCAATGAATTGAATATAGGACTTATCCCAACTTCATGAGTTTACTTTATGGATCTTGTCATCAAGTAAATCATGTATATATAGTTATCCTCAGACTTGAGATACCAGATAACTGTCATGGATGTAGTGCATTTCTGTGAAGCAATTTACCGCTATACGTTACTGGTAGCTATAAGGATTGTTTTCAGGAGTGTTGCAAAGTTCATGGGTTATGCTCGTAGTCAAGAGAGAATTTGTTCCTTCAAATTTGTTTTGAAGTTTAATACTGCTGGGCCCCTCGTAGGGTTGACAAGATGTTTGTGCGGCTGCACCGAGAAACAGAATAGTTAATAAAGAATGACTAAGATCCATATCTTTATTAACGTAGTATTAGAAACAAAAGGATAAGTATGATGATGAATCATCGAATGGTTTTTCCAGGAGACCACCACCCGAGTTGTACTAGGGGCATTGGCGTGTTGCTAGACGCTAACCAATGTCATTACTATTAATAGATGTCCAAGTGGGAGCTGTTAGTTTTAATGGACAAATATTAATGTGTATGTCTAGAATCGAACTCGGGACCACGGGATTGCACACATTACGTATGAGGAATTAATGTATAATAATTAATATATAAACCGTTATGTATTTAATTATTTAAACACAAAATAATGACTAACGGACGTTAAGTAATTAACGGGAATTTACTAACGACCGTTAGAGAATAAAGGAAGGACTATAGATGAAATTAGAGGATCAAGAAGGTTCCGGAATCCCTTGGGATGTCTAGAACCGATCGGCCATGGGCTTGTAACCCAACCCATTGCCAAAACTTGATCTCCAAGATTTCGCATCTATATATACAAGGCTAGGGTTATTCAATATTTACTTCTTGTGCAATAGCTATAACCCTAAAACCTTTTCCCTTCTTCTCTTGCTTTTGGTCGATCGACATATACCCTTAAGGGGTCGATCCACACTTGTTTTCTAAACAAAATTGTTTTGGTTTAATTGTGTTTACATTACTAGCATAATCTTTAATTCGGTTATAGTACGTGTGTACAAGATTGTGGATATAAACTCATTATAGTTTATAATCTTGGATTGAGATACAAAAAGGTAAGGGGTATCTCGTTAATCCGTTTGTTAAAGATTGGAAGAAGATTTGAAGTTTTGATTCTTGTTTTTGCTAGAATCAAAAGGTACGCGTTTCTTTTATATTCGGTTAATTAATTACATGTATTTGATTCTTATGCTTTCGCAATGTGCTTTGATGATGTTTATATTTATTAAATAAACAATTGTTATGGTACTTAAATTCCAACAAGTTCCTCATTCATTTCATACACCTGTAACTCATTCCTCAAAGATTTCTTCAATATGCTTTCACTACAAGTAAATTTCCATTAGAGTGACACGCTAAAAAGTGCTTCTTTTGTTATAGTAAGTATTTGACGAATTATCTACCCGTCATCATGCAGGCATCACCATGGGTGTCATTGTAACATCCCTCACGATGTTTCTATCTTATTGTTTCTGGAAACAACGACGTATTGCTAGACATAAAGAGATGCTTTTTAGGAGAAACGGAGGTACGATTTTCGAGAAGCTACTTTCTGAATCTGAAGGATCAACACAAATCGTCAAAATTTTCACCGAAGAGGAACTCAAAAAGGCAACCAACAATTTTAGTCCGGGCAACATTGTTGATCAAGGAGGTTTTGGGACGGTTTACAAAGGGATTTTGGTAGATAACACTTTGGTGGCAATCAAGAAGTCGAAGCTCATTGATCCAAACCAAATCGGACAGTTTGTTAATGAAGTGGTACTCTTGTCACAAATCAGCCATCCTAATATTGTGAAGCTGGTGGGATGCTGTCTCGAAACAGATGTTCCTTTACTAGCTTATGAGTATATAGACAACGAGACGTTGTACCACCACTTACATGGAAAGTCTCGTGGATCTTTGTTGACATGGAGAATAAGGTTAAATTTAGCAGTTGAAGCTGCAGGAGCTCTTGCTTATATGCATTCCACTACCAAAATCATACATAGAGATATTAAATCATCTAACATCCTATTGAATGATGACTATACGGTGAAAATATCCGACTTTGGTATTTCACGGTCCATTCCTAAGGACAAAATGCAAGTCTCAACAGCCGTGCAAGGGACACTTGGGTACATAGACCCTGAATACTTCAAGTCAGGTATCTTGACAGAGAAGAGCGACGTTTATAGCTTTGGAGTTTTGCTTATTGAGCTGCTGACAGGAGAAAAAGTAAACTCTGCTATGGTGACTAAAAGAAACAAATCTCTTGTGGATCCTTTTGTTTTATTACACAATGAGGACCGTTTGATTGAAATTCTTGATGATCACGTGAAGCTAGCTAGATGGTACTCCTGATGAACTTAATCGAGTAGATCATCTTGTCAAGTCGTGTGTGGAGCCTGAAGGCAGGACAAGGCCTATAATGCGAGAAGTAAAGGAGCTGCTCTTGGCTGTGCAAACAAATTTAGGTTTGCCATACTCAACTTATGAAACTGTAGGTTTTGGTTCTGGCAACTCAGATGTAACCGAAGCCACGAGTTCCAAATTAAATTCTTTTTCTGAAATCTTGTTAGTCACGAGTAAGATATAATCTACACAAATAACTGTTGTATATATGAATGAATGTTCCCATCTAGATTTGCCATTAACGCAAAAAAACTCTTTTGAAACCTTGTTTTTCTAATGCTTTGGCCTTAGTTTTGTTTGTATTCTTTTTGTCGCTATAATAAAATTATATTCATGGCGGATATTTTAGGGGCGGATACAAGACTGAAAGTGATAACGCATTTTATAGAACTGAAAATGACTCGTAACACAAATTTTTGAGACCATTTTTTTTTTTTTTTGGATATATTTGATATAACTTTACACTACGCAAGAAATATCTATATATATGGTTCACTGCACGGGCCTGAGTCTCAAAGGAGCACGAATGCAAAAGCCACACAACAAAACGAAAGATCGAAACAAAAGATCAATACGCTTAATTAGTTTAACATTAATCTCAGTATGTGGTGCATCTGAATTTTTTTCCTTGTTGTTCCTTGTAACTGCTCATGGCTAAAAACGTTGCATGCAAATTAGACTTTAGAGATCTTTGGAAAAAATTTATTTCATGCTTTTAAGAGTCTTTATTTCATGAATTAGGAGTTGAGTGTAAATTAATTCAAATTAAGATCGTGATGACCATTTAGTATTGTTTTGACTTAAGGTCAAGTAACATCTAATTTTAGTAATGTCTACGTTCATTGACATTTAAACATACTTTGAAAGCTTGTTAAAATACCTTAAATTACTTATTGAAACAACATTCCACAAACTTTATCATGTTTTAAGAATTTGGTCAATACCATTAATGTGGTCTTGCATATTCGTAACTCTCTAACCATTAACTTATCTTTATAGTTGTCATACTAAATGTGATAATTAGAGGCTTATAAATAGTATTCTCATTTGTAAAGATTACCTAATATGAACTTCTTGACCCTCTCTAATTTCTCATTTCAGACAGTTGAAAATACACGATGCGGCGTTGTTTCGCAACACGTTATCGATCAATACTATAACTCTACAAGAAAGGGAGACATAGGTCGGCGAAGATTAAGAAAGAACTTGGTATGATTTTGATGAAGTTGACGGTTCATTTCTATAAATCATTATTGTGATCAACTTGTTCATTGATTCATCAAGGTGCACTCAAATTGTTTCTTCCTACATGTAAGTTTTATAGGTGTTTCATGATCTTTTATTAAAATTATAAATCTCGGTTGCGTTGAATAAGCATGCGGCATCACAAAATGTGTTAACTAATGCTAAATACTTTCTTTCTAGCGGTGGTATCATCATCATTAGGTAATAAAGATTTTCATAATTGCAATTCATCTTTCGTTTAATAAGCAAATCAACCGTTAATAACAATAGTGAAACAACATGAATATTCCAATACAAGCTATAACACCGGATACCCACACGAGATACCCACACGAGGTATGGATATGGTAAAAAGGTGATTGAAAAAAACACAATAATTGAGAGGGCCCCTGTATAATAACATGAACCAAAAAACATCCTTATGTTGCGACATATCCACAGGTCAGAAGTTGTAGCTTGTCTGTACTTGTGCTTAATAATCATCCCAGAAACAACACAATACACTAATAACATAGTTGAAGAAAGAAGCATGCTATAACGTAGCTTCTTAGTTGAGTGGCTTGCTTCCAATTTGTGCATCACGGCAAAGGCAATGCCAAAGACGGTATATAACCCAAAACACACAACATGAATATCTTTAATTCTTTTTGACATTTTCATCTCGATCAACCTAGGTGCATACAAAAAAAACATAAAGAAGAACGAATTAGAGACACCAAAAAAGCTTGGGTCTTAGTCTATTTCACTTACTCCATGTCAAGTGTAATTGGAGTAGGAGGCAGAAATAGAGGAGGTGGTGTTAGAGGTGGAGATGGTAGTGGAGTCTGAGTTTATGTTGGCAAAGACTTTGTCGAGTTACTAAGATCTGCACTATTGTTCATCGTTCTTGCTACAACGAAATATGCTAAACATTTCACTTAACGATTGTTTATATACTAGTTATTACATAAATTATTTACTTTGCTCAATTAGTTATAGTCATAAAAATGCTTTGATAATATGATTGTTTTTGGCATATAAGGTAAGCAATTAATCAACATTATACTAATATCTTGCGAGCATAACAAAAATAATGAACTAACAATAAAGAAAGTAACAACGTACATATATAAATGTTTAAAAATTATAAAGAGAAAACAATCAATCATAGTTACTAATAAAGTTTGAAAGTTTATTAGTAACTATTAAATAATGTTTTTTTTTTTTTTTTTTGAAGGAAAGCAATATTACAAATAATAAAATGTTTTGGATATTACATTCCTGCTAAAAAGAACAAAAAATAAGTGTTTTACAATATTTTGAACTTTTTTTTTTTTTTTTTTTTTTTTTTTTTTTTTTTTTTTTAAACCATTTGTTCATTTTCTAACTTCTTTGCTCAAGACAATCATATTACCAAATCATCTTTATAACTAACCAAAGAACAACTATATAAACAATCATTAAGTGTCGGGTCTTGCAAACAAACTAAATAGAAAATGAACAAATGGTTTTAGCAAAAATGTTTCTAATAGTATCAAGTAAAAACAAGCAACCGTAGTTTAAAATATAATTTTTATGTTTATTAGTTTAGATTGAGTGAGTAGCTATGTAAAGTCCACAAATTCCTGATTTAATAAAACTAAGCTTTAAAGTAAGTTTACAAAATATTGCAAAATACATTTTCTTCCTTTTAAGCAGGAATATAATATCCATAAAATTTGAAAACTTGTAATATTGCTTTCCTTCAAAGGCAAAAAAACAAGTTGCTATATCTGTAGACTTACACTTGGAGCTTAATTTTCGAAACAAGAAAAAATTGATATATATTATGATAAGTTAGCTACAAAAAATACACTATCGCGACAAGAATTAAATTATCTATCTATAGATATGCACTTCTCTATACTTTTGACCATTTTTTTTTTTTTTTTTTTTTTTTTTTTTTTTTTAATTTCCGCCCAGAAAAATCACGTGTGATTTGATTGTAAAAATCAAATCACGTGTGATTTGATTTATGTGATTTTTACAAATCAGGTGTGATTTTTCTGGGCGGAAATTTTGAAAAGAAAAAAAAGTTTGTCGAAAGTATATAGAAGTGCATATCTATAGTAAGATAATTTAATTCTCGTCGCGATGGTATGATTTTCTTCGCGTAACGATTAACGGTTTGCGAGATATTTAATTTTTTATTTAAAAGATGAAAGTTTATTTTTTTTGGTTTTGATAAAAAAAAAAAAAAAAAAAAAAAAAAAAAAAAAAAAAAAAAAAAATTGCCCACGATTGGTTCATTAGATATATGACAAATATGAGATGTATATTGAACTTTTGCCAAATTATGATATATAGTTAGTTACTAGTAAACTTTCAAGCTTTACAAGTAACTATTTGATTGTTTTCACTTTATAATGCTCATTTAACATTTATGTATGTACGACGTTACTTTCTTTATTATTAAATCATTACTAAGGAAGAGATCGGCGACCCCAAGTTCTTTTGAAAAGACAGGATGTATTCCGACGAAATGCTGTTTGCAAGATATTAGTATAATGTTGATTAATCGCTTACCTTAAAAATTGATATATATTACGATATATAGTAGTTACTAGTAAACTTTCAAACTTTACAAGTAACTATTTGATTGCTTTCACTTTATAATGCTCATTTAACATTTATGTAAGTACGACATTACTTTCTTTATTATTAAATCATTACTATTGTTATGTTTGCAAGATATTAGTATAATGTTGATTAATCGCTTACCTTATATGCCAGACACAATCATATCATCAAAGCAATTGTATGACTATAACTAATTAGGCAAAGTAAACATATTATGTAATAACGAGTATATAAACACTCGTTAAGTAAAAGATTTAGCTTTTTTCACTGTAGCAAGAACAATGAAAAATAGTTCAAATCTTAGTAACCCAACAAAGTTTTTGCCAACATCACCTCACATTGCACTACCATCTCCACCTCTAACACCATTTAACACCTCTAACACCACCCCCTCTGTCTCTACCACCTCCATCTATCACTCCAATTCCACTTGAGATGGAGTAAGTGCATTTTATCTTTCTATTCGTATATGAAATTGACAAAGACCCTAGTTTTTTGTTGTCTCCAATTTGTTCTTTTTTTATGCTTTTTTATCCACATAGGATGATCGAGATGAAATGGTCAAAAAGAATTACAAATATCCATGTTGTGTTTTTTGGGTTATATACCACCTTTGGCATTGCATATGCCGTGATGCTCAAATTGGAAGCAAGTCACTCAATAAAGAAGTTACGTTACGTCATGCTTCTTTCTTCAACTTTCCTATTAGTGTAATTTGTTCTTTATCGGATGATTATCAAACACAAGTAGAGAAAAACTACAACTTTTGACCTGTGGATGTGTCGTTGCATATGGATGTTTTTTGGTTAAAATACGTACAGTTTAGAGATAAAAAAGTTGATTTCATATGTTTAGTAGCAAATTTACAACTAGGCTATATGTTTTTTGCACTACTAGATAAAATATCTTTGGCGGGTTTCTTGGTAAGAATCCTTTGTAATTTCCAACACGATTTACAAACCAGTTTTTTAAACAAATGTTAATGGAAAACTTTCTAATGATTTCTCATGGATTATTGACACAAAAATAGTTTGTGAGAAATTTTTCGAATATATTTTAATACTAGCCACGAAATTTCTAAAAGCAAAATATTTGTGGTAATGTCAATAAGTAAATTTCCATTTTCCTTTTCGATTGTGTTTAATAGATCATAAAAACATGTCGTGAATTCATAGAAAATTGTCAACGAAATTCCAAACAAGTTAACAAAGTAAACTATCTTTATGTGTTTCAATATAATTTTTAATGTAACTGTATTGATTTATATTCTTGTGTAGTCGTATATGCTTCGTTGTGTTCCAATAAGTCACAATATTTAGGTGTCCCAATAAGTAATAGAGTAAACTCTAAAATACATCCCTGTGGTTTACCCAATTTCGCACCAAACATCCTTTTTTTTTTTTTTTTTTGCAACATATATATCTCTCCGTTAGTAAAAGTCAAACACAATACACGCCTCCGTTAAAATAAGGACAAACGGCGCAAACCATTTCTCCGTTATCTCCTAACGAGATAGAAAATGTTTACACCGTTAGTCCTCTGGGTTAACTCTATTTGCACCGTTAGTCATTTTTTTACGTTTTCGTCCGCTTTTTTACGTTTTCGTCCGTTTTTTTACGTTTTCGTCCGTTTTTTTACGTTTTCGTCCGCTTTTTTACGTTTTCGTCCGATTTTTTACGTTTTCGTCCCTTTTTTTACATTCTTGTCCATTTTTTTACGTTTTCATCCGTTTTTAACGTTTTTGTCCATTTTTTTACGTTTTCGTCCGCTTTTTTACGTTTTCGTCCATTTTTTTACGTTTTCGTCCGCTTTTTTACGTTTTCGTCTGTTTTTTTACGTTTTCGTCCGCTTTTTTACGCATTTTGAGGGGGAGAAACACATTTATTGGTGACTGAAAAACATATACCCACCACACAAATCTTATCCACACACAAAACCCAACACACCCCACCACAAAAAAAAATCTTATCCAAAAACAAATAAGATTAAAACAAAAAAAAAAAACCCAAAACTCCCATTCGATATCCTTAAAACAAATCATCAAAACACAGAGTCTGATCTCAAAATCCTATCCATTTCCATCACAAAAACAAAAAAAAAAAAAAAAAAAAAAAAAAAAAAAAAAAAAAAAAAAAATCTATCAAAAAAATCGATCAAAAAAATCAAGATCAAGATCCGGATCTAATAACACTTAACCGATCAAAAAAATCGATCAAAGTTCATCTCTAAGAGTTTTTTTTTAAAAACTTTCGATCGAAAGAAAAATGGGGTTGAATGGATTTATGGTTTGGAGTTTGAAAAGGATTGAGTTGAGTTGGATTTAGTGAGTTTCAAAAACCACGAATCAGTTGAGGATCTGGTAAAAAATGGTTAGAACGAATGTGTAGGTTGGGATTAAAAGTGTTTGGCTTGTTGTTTGGAAGGCACAAAATCGTGTCTTGTGATTGCTGTTGTTAAGGGACTATTAAGATGGAGAATGAGTTTTATCAGGCTTTATTTCTTTTGGATTATAGAGTTAAGGTGTTTGGGATTATGGTATGCAAATGATTCGAGTCAGTTGATTAAGAGGTTCAGGGAGTGACAGAATCAGGGAATGTGGATAAAAAAGGGACAAAAACGAAAAAAACGGACGAAAACGTAAAAAAACGGACGAAAACGTAAATAAGCGGACGAAAACGTAAAAAAACGAACGAAAACGTAAAAAAAGGGACAAGAACGTAAAAAAGGGACGAAAACGTAAAAAAGCGGACGAAAACGTAAAAAAACGGACGAAAACGTAAAAAAGCGGACGAAAACGTAAAAAAATGGACGAAAACGTAAAAAAGCGGACGAAAACGTAAAAAAGCGGACGAAAACGTAAAAAAACGGACGAAAACGTAAAAAAGCGGACGAAAACGTAAAAAATGACTAACGGTGCAAATAGAGTTAACCAAGAGGACTAACGGTGTAAACATTTTCTATCTCGTTAGGAGATAACGGAGAAATGGTTTGCGCCGTTTGTCCTTATTTTAACGGAGGGATGTATTGTGTTTGACTTTTACTAACGGAGGGATGTATATGTTGCAAAAAATTTTTTTGGATGTATGGTGCGAAATTGGGTAAACCACAGGGATGTATTTTGGAGTTTACTCTAAGTAATATGTGTGTTTAATAATTATAAAGCTACTGTAAAATCATATACCACCAGGATACTAAGAACCTCTGATAGACCAGTGCGAAAAGCAAAGACATAGTTGAAGAAACTTGGCGATAGATTGGTGAAATGTTGACGATTGGTTCCTTGTCATCGGCTATGAACAACAGATCTTCCGCTATTAACGCGGATGATATTCAACTAGCTAGCATTGTAATCAAAATTCGTTTTTAAACTTAATTTTGCTGTAATAGTAAATCTGTTAACGTATTCCATAATTTTATCTTAAAATGTCACAATATCTTTATCTTCCCTTATATGGTCTACCTTCAAAAAATCTTGCTCATGATCAGATTTTATTTATTTATTTATTTTATTTATTTTTATTTTTTTAATGTACAATGTTTGTTTATCAAACCAAATATAGTAAAGACTAAAGAGTCTTTGTCTCAATTATAAGTTTAAAACTTTTTAGGCTGCCAAAAGTGGCATATACAACACAACATGCCTATTTTGTCTTCATCTTTTTCTTTTCTAAAAATGATTTCAATCCGGCTTTATTTTTTAGATTATAAGTCATGCTTGAGTTGGTATTTAGTTAGTAACCAAAAACAAGTAATGATAACAACGAAACACAAGATATATAAGACTAGTTCAAACACCAAACATATAGAAGTCATTGTTCTCTTAACATGAAATAATTCTTTCTAAAACGACAACACAAGATAAATATGAGTATCCTGCAATCATCAGCGTATCATTTGGTGTTATTCAATTGGCAAAGAATCTTGTTATATTATATAAGTTTGTAGCCGGCCAAGTCATTTTCTCCAGTCCCATGTTTCATGTAGATTAATGATTGCGCTATCTATAAGAAATAAACATGGAATCTGTGATTAAACGATAAAAATAGTGTTAATATTTTAGTATCCATATTAGCAAGTATTACTAAGTATAGGGGGTGTTAGTGTTAATTAGCTATTGTATAGTCAAATAGGATTGTATATGTCGGTTTCATGCAATGCATAGCCGACAATATCTATTATAAATAGGGTATCAACGATAGGCTTAGATATAGGATTCACGAGTCTAGGTATCCTTCTTGTTACAGCCGGTTTCAACTCTTGTTAGGGTTGGTTTTCTTCCCCCTCATCTCTACAATAAAGAGGTGAGGGGGGAGGGGTTATTGTACCGTTTTTCTTTTCCTTCGTTCTCAATATACAATCGTTTGGGAACAAGATTACGTCTCGTGTGTGTTACTTTTCAGTCGAGTAGAGGTAATCGAAGTGTGTCAATTTATTCACAAAAGTCAGGATTCCGCATTCTAGCATCTTGGGTTGTTGGTAGATAACCAACAAGTGGTATCAGAGCCAGGTTCGTGGGTTCTCTGGTTATCTAGGATCGATCTCGAAGGTTTCTTTGGTGTTCTTGTTCTCTGGAAGGAGCTACCAACAAAGGTTTTGGTGTTTAGGTTTCTTGAACATCATGGAGAAGCAGGATATCGACAGTAGCAAGGTTCGTTGGTGCTGAGTTTTGAACAACAGGTAGGTTGTTGGGTGATCGTATGCTGGACACCTAGGTTAATTAGTGTTCAAGGTCTAGACATCAAGGGTTCAAGAAACAAGCAGCAAGTTTTTTAAATTCTGTTTTGGAGGGTTTATTCCAAATACGTTTTGACACAAGGTTTCTTTGAGGTCTCGGGTTCGAGCTTCAAAAGGTGTCGAGGGTTTTTCTTGTTACTTGCACCACAAGGTACACGACAGGAAGCTTTCTTTGAAGGTTGGTTTTGTCCAGGTTCTTGTGACAAGACAAATTCAAAGGTTCTTGGATTTTCGAGGTGTCGAGGTTATCAACACAAGTTAAGAAAGTTCAAGGTTGTTGATTTTCGGTTTATAGAAGATCAACAAAAGGATTCTTTGTTCGGGTTTCGCTGAAGAAGAAGGGTTGTTTTCTGGTTTCCAGCGATTGACAAAGAAGGTTGTTATTGTTTCGGGTTCGTGAACAGTAACAGAAGCAACAAGAGAAGTCGATTTAAAAGGGTTCTTTGAAGTTCGGTTTGTCGTGGTTCTTGCGACAAAGAATACTTGGAAGTTTCTTAAGCTTTCGAGTTGTCGAGGTTACCGACACGGGTTAAAGAAAGCTTAAGGGTTGTTGGTTTTCAGGTTATTGTTTATTGAAGATCAACAAAAGTTCTGATGTTGTTTCAGGTTTTCGTCAAAGTATTGACGAAGAAGAAAGACGCATCAGGTTAGTTCTTGTTTTTTGGTTTTTGGAAAAACAAGGTAATAACTTCAAGGGGTGTTTGATTAATCGTTATTTATTCTTGGAAGGAAAAGGTCCAAGGCTTTAAAATATTCGGTTTATTAAAAAAAAAAAAAAAAAAGTGTACTTTGAATGGTATTTTTATTGCACAAGGTATTTTGTTTGATTCGGTGGTGTTGTGAGGTTTATATCACAAGTTATCTGAATAAACAAAGGGTTGGAGAAAAGAAAGTCCAAGACTTGTCGAGGTTGCAAGGTTTCTTAGGTTACAAGAAATCTGTTTTGCAAAAATAAAGTACGACAGGGGTTACTTCAAAAATCGTTAGGTACTTTCTTGATTCAAGGGTTGTCGATTTGTTGGATGGTTTGATTCCTAGGTTCAATCGATATTTGAGTAAGAAAGTTTTTTGTTTTTGAAGGGTTTCTTGGTTTGATCGATTTCTAAGAAGGTTTAATCTTAGGGTTATATCGATAAAGCAAGAGTTTTTCACACACTAGTAACTTTGCTAGATTGTGGTTTTTGTGTAAGAAAATTCACAAAAGGGATCTTGTGTTTGGGTGATCGGGTCTTACGGGAGATCACCAAGGAGATGACTGCAGCGGGGATTTGAAAAAAGTTAGAGACTTTATATAAGACAAAGTCTTTAGCTAATCGTTTGTACTTGAAAAAGAAGTTATATACTTTTCACATGCATCCGGGTAAGAGTCGGTCTGAACATATTGATGAGTTTCATAAGCTGGTAGGTGACTTAGCGGCTATAGATGCTGCTATATCGGATGAGGATCAGGCATTATTATTACTCACATCTTTACCATAGTCTTACGATAATTTCGTGGATACTTTGCTATATGGTCGGGATACTTTGAAGCTAGAAGACGTGCTCGCGACACTTCATTCTAGGGAACTTCAGAAGATGACGGGAGCAAAGGTTGATGGTGGTGAAGGGTTGTTTGTGAGGGGGAAGTCTGATCAAAGTGATATGCAGCAGGGTAAAGGTAGTGCGTGGTCAAAGTCACAAGGAAGAAGCAGCAGACTCAAGTGTTATATGTGTCAGTCTGAGGAGCATTTGAAGAGGGGTTGTCCTAGGTATAATCACAAGAAATCTCAAGGTTTTGTCAGGAATAAAGATCATGTATCCGGTTCTGGAGCTGATGGGTTTGACAATGCTGATGTTATGATGGCTATGAGTGCTGAAAAGTTATTGGACTGGATTATGGATTCAGGGGGCTCATACCATATGACATACAGGAGAGATTACTTGTTTGATTTTAAGGAGTATGACGGTGGCAATGTACTGCTGGGTGATGGCAGGGAATGCCGTGTACGGGGGACAGGTAAGGTTCAAGTACAGATGAGGGATGGGTCAAGTTTCGTTTTGGACAACGTCAGGTATGTTCCGGAATTAAGGCAAAACTTGATATCTCTGGGTACTCTTGAAAAAGAGGGTTTTACCGTGAAGATGCAGTCGGGCAAGATCAAGGTTATAAAGGGTTCACTGGTGGTTTTATCAGGAACAAGGAAGACTAATTGCGTATATACCCTGGACGGTCAGGCAGTGACCGGGAAGACATTGAAGGGTAGGAAGCAGTTAGGAGAATCTCAGACTGGAAGGAAGATCAGGAAGGGATACAGCAGCAGACTGGATTGGTTGTGAAGACTAATATGACACTCTTGGCTAAGGTACATTGTTTTCTGATTCAGTCTGGTCTGTCCAAGGTTTTTTGGGCAGAGGATACAACCATGTCTACATATCTCATGAATAGGTCACCATCATCAGCGATTGGATTCAAGACGCCTATAGATATGTTAGGGTTTTTTGGTTGGCTTGCTAGTAATAAGCAAGGGATGCTTGAACCGGTTAAGGTCAAGTGCATATTCCTGGGATACCATAAAGGTATAGTGGGTAATAAGCTTTGGAGGTTTGATGACGTTACTTCAAAGGTAGTGCTTTACAGGAATATGGATTTCAATGAGAGTAAGGAATACAAGAAAACTCTCATTGGTTCTGGTGTAGGTACGGGTTCAGTGCAGGTGTTGCAGGGAGTTGAGTTTGAGGTGGAACCGCTTGGGGATCATACATTTGAGGTGGAATCTCAAGGGAATGTCTGTCAGCTAGCTGGTTCACATGAAGTACAAACTCAGGATTTAATAGACTATCATTCAGCACGTGATAGGGAGCAACACTCAGCACGGGAACTATACAGGTATAGAGAAAACAGTAATGAGGCTGCTTTTGCAGTTGCTGCAGTGGATAAGATATACGCACACGAGTCATTGACTTTCAATAATACAGTTTCTTGTGAGGTGATTTCCAAGTGGAAGACTGAATTGAAAGAAGAAATGGATACTCGGTCAGATGTGTGTGCGCTCAGCAACGGTTGCAGGAAAAGCAGTGACGACAGACACAACTATTACTGGGAGTATACACCAGGTATGTTCATACATCTATTTCTCTATATGGATAGTATGGTAATTTCTTGCGGATGCAAGGCTGAGATCTGGGATACCAAGGGATTGCTGGATAAAGCAAAAGGAAATATACTTGGTATGGAGATCATCAGGGATCAGAGTGGTAATACTCTGAGGGGGTCACAGTCCAGGTTTCACAACGGTAAGTTGGTACAGACTTTGTTGGAGGGACACTCCATACTGTCATTGGAGGGTAGTCTATCAGGGGACTGTGATGTGGAAAAGAATGGTAAGTGATCATATACATATGCGGTTGGAAGCCGGGAATATCAGATGGTCTGCACGAGACCTGACATAGCATCTGTAGATGTGGGTATGTTGGATAGGTCTGATCGTGGATTACAGACATACGTACAGGTTTTTGTGGATTTTGACTACGCTATGGGTAGATCGATCACTGTCATGGGTAGATCAATCACAAGGTACGGGTTTATGATATAAGGATGTGCAGGAAGCTCTGAAGCTATGATGCTGCACATGGAGGCTTTGTCAACAACTGAAGCGGCGTATATGACACTTACGGAGGCTGCAAAGGGGGCTATTTGGCTAAAGGGACTCTCGATAGAGTCAGTAGCTAAACTAATGTTAGTAACGGTTATCGCTACTACTATGTGGATGAAGGCACACCCCTATCCGAGGTTCCAGTGCTGGTTGAAGCTACTGCGTATCGGAGTAGGCTAATATGGTACTAAGGTGGAAATTGTTAATATTTTAGTATCCATATTAGCAAGTATTACTAAGTATAGGGGGTCTTAGTGTTAATTAGCTATTGTATAGTCAAATAGGATTGTATATGTCGGTTTCATGCAATGCATAGCCGACAATATCTATTATAAATAGGGTATCAACGATAGGCTTAGATATAGGATTCACGAGTCTAGGTATCCTCCTTGTTACAGCCGGTTTCAACTCTTGTTAGGGTTGGTTTTCTTCCCCCCTCATCTCTACAATAAAGAGGTGAGGGGGGAGGGGTTATTGTACCGTTTTTCTTTTCCTTCGTTCTCAATATACAATCGTTTGGGAACAAGATTACGTCTCGTGTGTGTTACTTTTCAGTCGAGTAGAGGTAATCGAAGTGTGTCAATTTATTCACAAAAGTCAGGATTCCGCATTCTAGCATCTTGGGTTGGTTATCTACCAACAAATAGCTATGAGACAATACTTACTGCTTCAAATACTGCTCTTGAGCACAGTGTTATGCTCAAATATTTTTTCTAGTTTAGCCACACGTGGTCCGGAATGCTCAAGTAAATGTCGTAGATATAACAATTGAAGGTCATCTACGCGTTATATCACCTGTGGCTCATGTTTGTTTCAATCATGAGACAAATAAGTATTTGGCCGAAAATCCATATGTGAATTTATCAAGATTCCCCATCTCCCTTGGTGTGAACAAGTTCACAACTCTTGGTTGTGACACTCGGGGGAACATCAAGACTGGTCAAGTTTATCAAGCAGGTTGTCCCACGATGCCTGGAAGCTGCAACTCAATCATCGGGACATGTTCAAGTACTATTGGTTGTTGCCAAACTACCATAGAACCTACGACAGTACTTACAAGATTCCGCTTCAATGTAGAGAGCAATCAGCGCAATGTGGGTAAGAAGGGTTTTAATAATTGTAGCTATTCATTCATTGTAGAAGATGGACGGTATAACTTTTCATTGGTTAATCTATTCAACTTGAAGAAGCAAGATCTCGAGTCGCACACTAGTACAATCGAGACCTCCGGCGACGACTATTTTTCAACGGTGCCGACGTCATGACGTCGGAACCATACCTTCTAGACGCCAGGTCGTCGGCACGAATAGTCGACAGAGCCACGTCGGCAACGTTCGCGCCGACGAATAACGCCGACGACATAGCGGGACCCACATGATTTTCGGTCAAACGTTTGTTTTTGCTCGACAATTTGTTACCGACGCCGAGTCGTCGGTAACATATTAAATATTTAATAACTTAATTAGATTAAATAATTAAAGTCAACGAAAGTCAAATATTAATGTAAACCACACCGACGACTATTCGTCGGTATGGTATGAAAAGTCAAAGAGAGTCAAGAGAATTTCAAATTGTGCCGACGCCTCTTCGTCGGTACCGTATGAAAAGTCAAACAAAGTCAAGATAATTGCAAATGATACCGACGCCTCTTCGTCGGTAAGGTTTAGAATATAAACAATTTTTATTATTTTAGAGACGACATGGCGTCGGTATTGAAGTTTTATTGCAGATGCAGTGCAGCCTGCGCAGCTGCACTACCCAGATTTTTGCCGCAAAAAAGTGCAGCAAAAATCTGCCAATTCCACTTTCAACCTGCTCTTATAAACCACATTCCAATACGGCCATAAACAACGGCTATAAAGTTTATAACGGCTTAAACGGCTATATATAACCACTAAACACTTAATAGACTTTACAAAACGGCCATAAACTTTACAAAACGGCCATAAACATTATAACACCCTCAAAATACATCATAAAGTTTACAAAATGGGTGTTATAATCGCTAAACCTAGCTACTATATGTACAAATGTTGCAATATCCTAAGTGTTCAAAGATAATAAGATTGGGGTCGTCAAAAATATAGTTCCAGAGACAAAACAACACAAAATAATACCTCTACATGTCCAGCCCATCGTCGTCATCCTCGTCATCATCATCCCTCCCGCTCCTAGAGCCACTCGCGCTGCTAGAGCTACTCGCGCCGCCTAAGCCACTCGGGAGAGCGCCTGAGCCGCTCCCTCCCGCGTCGCTCCCTCCCGCGCCGCTCCCTCCTGCGCCGCTCCCACTGCAGCCTCCAGCGTCACCTCGAGAACCAATCTGGGTAAGAAACGAGTCCCAGTCTGGGTTCCTCGAGATATAACGTGTCAAAAGCTCGAGCCTCTTCTCATTTTTCCTGGCTTTCTTCTTCTCTTTTTTCCTCTCTTTCTCAGCTTCAGCCAGACTCTTTTTAAATTCATCAATCTGCCCCGTAGCTTCAGCAAGCTTCCCTTTAAGCTCGGACGTACCTATAAACGAAATAATCAAAATTTAAAAACGGTCATTTCAATACATATATAAGATGCGTCATTTAATATTATCCAACTGTACATACCTTCTGGAGCTGGAGGCGGCATGTCTACCCGTGGCCTCTTCAAGTAGGGCACCATCTTGCCGACGCCGGGTATATGACCACGCTGCTTTCCCCCGATCACCCGAGAAAATATCTCCTCCTCCGTGAGGCACGGCTCGTCTGCCGGCATATCAGATCTAGGCTGCCTCAGCCGGACCATCTCTTCCTGTGTAGTTGAAAAAAAAATGAGAAAATTAATATATTAGTCGGGTTAATTACTAGATTATGTTTCAATAAATCACTAAGTGCGTGTTTGGAAATAAATAAATAAAAAACGATACTTACAAACCGAGCTCTAGCCTCATCCTGCAACCATGCACCATTCTTGAAGTGGGTGTCAAGATATGTATCGAACATGGACGGATACTGGTGGTCCTGGCTCCTCTCAAACTGTATAAATATATACACATGCATATATATTTTACTTGGTATAAATAATTTTAATTAATATATTATTAAAATTAAATAATCTTATAAAAATAAAATGTGTCTTACATATTCGTGTCGAGATGCCGCAAATGACTTCGAACCGTGGCGGCTGAGAATCGTGTTCTTCTTTCGATTCTCTTTGTTCACAGCCGATCTTTTCTGGGCCGCCTCCGACATGTACAAATCGACATACTTGTTCCACTCAGACATCTCCAAGCTCGGAGGAGGATTTCTTCTTATCTCTTCCACTCTATCAGCCCCACCCTTTTTTGTAAAATAATGAAGTTTCATATCATATTTATTGTCTCGGTAGCGACCAGCAAAATACGATGTGAGCGCCGAGCGAATGGTATCCCAGTCTGGTCTGCTCCTGTGGCGCTCCAAATCGAACATAAGCTGCAATCAAATATAGTTAAAATTAATATAAAGTTATAAATAAATAAACAAATTTTAATAAATGTACACATTCAAATAATTAAATATAGAGATATAAATAAATAAACAAATTTAAATAAATATGCACATTTAAATAAATAAACACGATAACATAACAATATATATAAAAGGAAAATGAAATAACTGACCCCGAGCTGTGGAAGGAAGTCAGCCGTCTTCTCCGGCTCTATATCGTACCAGGAGGCATAGGAGAGCGGCAGCCGCCGAATGAGCTCGCCGACATAATTGCTAAACCATGCCGCGTGCTGGCCCACATGAGTGTATGTCCCTTTATCACCAATCTCAAACTCAATAGACTGTGGGCCACCCTCTCTCACAGCGTTCTTGAGCTTCACATTCTTATTTTCTTCCCGTGGGCGCTGCCTACCCTGATCTCCCCTACCCCTGCCTCCCCCCCTGGCCCGACCTCCTCGGCGGGGTCGCCCTGATCCTGCAATTGGAGTGAGTGGAAACGTCATAAAGTAACTTATATAGATATATGTATATGTATGTATATACATATATGTATATATATATATACATATGTATATACATATACGTATATACATATATATATATATATATATATATATATATATATATATATATAATCACACAAATATAGATATATGTATATATATACATATATAGATATATGTATATATATATACACATATATGTGTATACCTATATGTATATATATACACATATATCTATATATATACATAATATGTGTATATATATACATATATATATATGTAATCTAGAAATTCTTACCACCAGCACGGTGCCCGCCCTCAATCTGACGGGGAGGGGAAGGTGGGTCATCGGCACCGTCACCACCGTGACCACGCGCGACTGCTGCTGCCATCTGTAAAAGTACAAGTTGAGTAACATATAGAAATTCGGGAACAAATTAACATAAGCATGCACACATTCAAATACATACACATTCAAAAGAAATATACACTTTTAAACAATCCATAACAATTTCATTAAAATAAGTGTCGTTTTACAAGTTACATTTTAAGATCAATCTGCACAATCACAATCACTATCATAAACAACATTAGTCGCATCAACTTCATCATCAGAATTGTTTGCGACTTCATTATCAGAATCTACTAAATCATAAGGATCGTCGTCTTCATCATCAATAAAATCATCGTCGTCATCAACAGGAATGATTGGTGGTGGTGCCTCAACTAACGTTGATTCACCATCGATATTTAAGGTTTCAAGTTCCAAATCATTCAAATTAGCAGACAGTTGGAGATCGGATGAGTTGTTGCCATGTATCACATCATCATCGTCTTCTACCACGATGACATCCCAGGTTGTGTTGTGATTTACTTCTTGGACGACCTTCCAATGGAGTGGTCGTCTGGCAGGATCTTCAAGGTAGAAGACTTGTTTTGCTTGTGTTGCGAGAATGTAAGGTTGATCTTCGAACGCATAGCTACATGCCAAAATTTGTGTCATGTTGTTTCTAGTGGTAAAACGTTGGACTCTACGGTTTTTGTTGCTTAAGTCGAACCACTTAACTCGAAACAACACAACTTTGAACTGGGAATATGCGAACTCCAGAATTTCTTCTAGCTGACCATAATACATTTCTCCCTCCTTCTCACCAGGTGAACAAATTCCGCTGTTCTGAGTTGTACGTTTTATATCGCGGCTGTGTACGACAAACCTCACACCGTTGACTACGCAAGAGTTGACTGAGATTGGGGTCGGTGATGGTCCACAAGCCAAAGCGAATAAGTCGGGAGTACAGCTTGGGTCATCGGCTATGTAAAGTTTACGGATCTATGAAAAAAGATAAGAATAGATGGAGATGAGTAATAGTCGTTATTTATACATGGAAATACATACAATAAGTTTACCTTCGTCTCAAACCAGCTCGGAAATGCTTGTTGCATGTCGATATAAGGAAATTCCCTGAAAATGTTCATGATATTAGAATAAATCGAATACATAACTTGGGAAACAGAAATTTCAAAATATAAACGCATACCTCTCGAACTCGTCCATGTAATTGTCGATCTCAGGACTGTTGTGAAGTACATACCATATCACTCTCTTCATTTCTTGGAGACCTAACTTAATCAATGTCTCTTTACCAGAATTGGTACATAGTGATCGGAACACCTGGAAATCACTTGTTGGGCGAGGACGGTCCTGAGATGCAGCGGGATGATTAAATTTTGTCCCAACACCACGAAAATAACGAGAACAGAAAGTTAATGCTTCATCTGCAACATAACCCTCCGCTATTGAACCCTCCGGCTTAGCTTTATTTCGGACATAGTTTTTAAGCTTCTTCATGTATCTTTCAAATGGATACATCCACCGGAATGAAACAGGCCCGCCTTCAATAGCCTCTTCAGGTAAATGCATAACCAAGTGAATCATAATGTCAAAAAAAGCAGGAGGATATATTTGCTCGAGACTGCACAAAATATTGATCAACTGGTCTTTAGCTTTCACCATGTCTTTCACCATCAAAGTTCGGGCGCAAATTTGCTTAAAGAAGAAACAAAGCTCGATCAATGGTGTATAAGTCTGTGCGTCCAAGTATTGTTGAAGTCCATAAGGAAGTAACCGTTGCATCATTATATGACAGTCATGAGACTTCATGCCCGTTATACTGCTATCATCTTTGGTCACTTTTGACTTGAACTTGGATCCGAAGCCATCTGGTAGTTTAACTGTTTTGATGTATTGACAGAAGAGTTTTCTTTTATCGGGTGTGAAGGAGTACTTTGCATGAGGCTTCGAGCACTTCCCGTTTTGTTTGTTTCCGAGCCACAACTCCTGTCGAATGCCCAGAGCTTGCAAATCTTGTCTTGCCTTCGCGGTGTCTTTAGATTTGTCATTCATTAACAAGGTGTTCAAGATACTCTCCAACACATTTTTTTCGATATGCATGACATCTAAATTGTGTGGTAGAGAAAGAAAAGACCAATATTCAAGATCGTAGAAGATAGACCGTTTAGTCCAGTTCAGCTCGACTGTATGATTACGTTTTATCTTCCCACCCCCATAATTCGGATGTTTCCCCGGCACACGTGTGGGCAATTTCGCAAGTTGAGTCAAGATATCAGCCCTAATATCTTTTCTAGGAGGATCTCTATAATCGGGTTCACCATTGAATGTCGTACAGTCCCTCCTCCATTTATGGTTTTTTTTTAAGAATCTTCTATGACCAACATAAGCTGTTTTGCTTATCACACGCGTAGCCGGAGTGTCTACTTTGCATGTAGGGCAAGCGTAGTAACCTTGCCCTTGCCAACCAGACAAACTACTTCGAGCAGGAAAATCATTGATGGTCCATAAAAGCATCGCTCTCATGTGGAATTGAGTGCCTGTAGCAGCGTCCATAGTCAAGATACCTGGTTTTTTCCATAATTCCACAAGGTCATCAATCAAGGGCTTCAAGTAAACATCGATGTCCTTCGCCGGTGATTTAGGGCCAGGAATCAACAACGTCAGCATCAAAGAAGTCTCTTTCATGCATAACCACGGAGGCAAGTTGTATGTTGTTAATATAACCGGCCACATGCTGTAAGTCTGACTAAGGTTTCCGAACGGATTGAAACCATCAGCAGCCAACCCTAATCGAACGTTTCTTGGTTCTATAGCAAAATCCGAATATTTATTGTCAAACTTCTGCCATGCTTTACCATCAACCGGGTGTTGCATCTTACCGTCCGTAGACTTTCCAGTAGCATGCCAAGTCATATGTTTTGCAGTGTGAATAGACTTGTACAAACGTTGTAGTCTAGGAATGATAGGAAAGTAACGCAACACCTTGTTAGGAACTTTCTTCCCCGTTGTTTTATTGTCTTTCCATCTACTCGTTTTGCAAACCGGACAATACTCCAAATCTTCGCCATCATCCCCCCGATATAGAAAGCAATCATTTTCACAAGCATGTATCGACTCGTACCCTAACCCGACCTTTTTAAATGTCTTCTTTATATGATAGTATGACGGTGGGAGATTGTAACCTAACCTGGGCGGAAATACCTCCTGGAGAAATTTTAGCGTATTGTTAAATGAAGTATCACTCCATTTACCGCTGACCTTGAGATGTGTAAACTTTGCCATAAAATCCAATGTTGTCATAAAGTCACAACCCGGGTACAGAGGCTGGTTGGAACTTGCAAGTAACTCTTCATACTCGTTACGCAGAGGAGGTGTCGCTGCTTGAGTAGGCACGTTACTTGTCTCGCCAATATTTCCATGAGTCGGCTCATTATTCGACGGAATATCAAGAATATCATTTTGATCATTATTCGGAGGAATATCAAGAATATCATTAAGGCACGCACCCATGTCACTCATCTCACGTTGTGTTGTGTTATTAAGAATATCATATTGATCATTATTCGGAGGATCCGGTTCACCGTGATCCTTCCATTGTGTATAAGTTGGGTCCCACCCATTGTGGCCTATGTGGTATTTAAGAGCTTCGAGAGATACCCATGGAACATTACGACAACGACGACACGGACATTTTATGTTTCCGGAACTATTCAATAACGGTTTGCAATGATCGAGGAAGGCGGCAAGACCATCAAGAAATTCTTTTGAACCACGATGCTCTATACGGGTCCAACTCTTATCAATTATCATAACTGCATTTTTATGATGCAATCGGTTATTATATGCACTTAATTAATGATTACGAGTTGTTTTGTTCACCTAGCGCAACTATGGAAGGCAATCCTAACCCACTCTTTGAATGATTCGTCCCATATATGAATGCGTATAACTGATTTACTATTTGAGAAAATTTCGGCAGCATTTCCCCTCAACTCCCCAAATATGTGCATTAAGGACATATTCGTAGGAGTAAAGGAGAAACACTGTCGAAATAATCTCAAATAGTAAATCAGTTATACGCATCCATATCCTAAATGAGACAAAACATTCAAAAAGCAGTCCCAAACAGGGGACTTTCCGAAATTAATTTCTAATAAATTAATTCCGGACGGGTTTTCTATAGGATGATTAACTTCGGACGGGGACTTTCCGAAATTAATCACTAAAATCCTAAAACATAATACACTGCTACTAAAGGTATACACTGCTACTAAACTAGGCCGGTTCTTAAACACGGTTTTAAACAATCAAACTAAACACTTAATCCGTCACGCAACATTCATTAACACTAAGATTAAACAAAATTAACAATAAACAAAATTAACAAAATTAACAACATACTATATCGGCTGTGGTCTGTGGCTCTCGACTGTGATCTCAGGCTGCAGCTCGGGCTGCAGTCTCGGGCTGCGGAGACTGCGGTCTCGGGCTCGGGCTCGGGCTATATTAAAAGTGAGCACATTAATATATAAAAAGTTTTTAAAAAAAAACTGTTGTCGGCGACATGTCGTCGGGATACCAAAAGTTTTTAAAAAAAAAGAAGGGGGACCACATTACCTCTGTCTCGGCTGTCTCAGCTCTCGACTCTCGCTCTCGGCTGTCTTGGTGGAGCTGTGGTGGTGTCGGAGGTGGAGCTGCGGTGTCGGCTGTATAAAATAAATAAAGAAAATAAAACAAAATTAACAAAAAACAAAATTAACAAACATTAACCACTAAGATTAAACAAAATTAACAATAAACAAAATTAACAAAAATCAAAATTAACAAAAATCAAAAATACCTGTTTTGTAGATCGAAGAAGAAGAAGTGGGGAAGAAGAAGAATTAAACAAATGAGGGGTTGAGGAGTGAATTAAACATGAGAGGAGGAGGAGGTGGAGGAGGTGCACAGTGGTGCTCGTGTAGTTGTGGTGGAGCTGTGGTGGAGCTGCGGTGGTGTCGGAGGTGGAGCTGTGGTGTCGGAGGAGTTGGGTGTAGTGATGGTGGAGGTGTGGTAGTGGTGGAGTAGTGGTAGTGGTGTCGGAGCTGTGGTAATCGCCGGTGGTCGTCTTCAATAATTGAGATAAAAGTTATACGTTTTTTTTTTTCTAAGTGTGGACCAGATCTAGTTTTGTTATAACTTTTAATGTTACCGACGTCATGTCGTCGGTAAGGTAATAGAAATTCGTCGTTTCTAGTTTGGCGGGACGAATAAAAAATTGGTGAAATTTTTGGCGGTTATATTACCGACGTCATGTCGTCGGTAATATTATAAATACTTTTATAAAATTATAAAAAATAGTTTTATAAATTTTTAATTTATTATAAATACTTTTATAAAATTAAAAAAAAAAATCAGGAAACAAATTATCAACCATGCAATTTAGGATCGTATATAAAAATCCCTAAAATCAAAAAAACCACCTTACATCATTTAGATAAGTTAAGATGTGGCCCTTGATGTGTACCTCCTGAATGTCATAGACTACAGCGATCTTATGCCCCATTCTTGTACAGGATAATAACGGTCGGACTATAAGAATGCATGGCATGTACGTATCGTTCATCATGAAAATAGTTTGGTTCTACACGAGATGTTAAATAACGAGCCGGATGTTATGGTTTTACACAAGATGATTAACGAACGAGCCGGATGTTATGGTTTTACACGAGATGTTTAACGAACGAGCCGAGATGTTATGTTTTACACGAGATGATTAACGAACGAGCCGAGATGTTATGGTTATACACGAGATGTTTAACAAACGACCCGAGTGTTATGGTTTTACACGAGATGTTTAACGAACGAGCGAGATGTTATGGTTTTACACGAGATGTTTAACTGAACGAGCCGAGATGTTATGGTTTTAACACGAGATGTTTAACGAACGAGCCGAGATGTTATGGTTTTACACGAGATGTTAACGAACGAGCCGAGATGTTATGGTTTTACACGAGATGTTTAACGAACGATCGAGATGTTATGGTTTTACACGAGATGATTAACGAACGAGCCGAGATGTTATGGTTATACACGAGATGTTTAACGAACGAGCCGAGATGTTATGGTTTTACACGAGATGTTTAACGAACGAGCCGAGATGTTATGGTTTTACACGAGATGTTTAACGAACGAGCCGAGATGTTATGGTTTTACACGAGATGATTAACGAACGAGCCGAGATGTTATGGTTATACACGAGATGTTTAACGAACGAGCCGAGATGTTATGGTTTTACACGAGATTTTAACGAACGAGCCGAGATGTTATGGTTATACACGAGATGTTTAACGAACGAGCCGAGATGTTATGGTTTTACACGAGATTTAACGAACGAGCCGAGATGTTATGGTTTTACACGAGATGTTTAACGAACGAGCCGAGATGTTATGGTTTTACACGAGATGATTAACGAACGAGCCGAGATGTTATGGTTTTACACGAGATGTTTAACGAACGAGCCGAGATGTTATGGTTTTACACGAGATGATTAACGAACGAGCCGAGATGTTATGGTTTTACACGAGATGTTTAACGAACGACCGAGATGTTATGGTTTTACACGAGATGATTAACGAACGAGCCGAGATGTTATGGTTATACACGAGATGTTTAACGAACGAGCCGAGATGTTATGGTTTTACACGAGATGTTTAACGAACGAGCCGAGATGTTATGGTTTTACACGAGATGTTAACGAACGAGCCGAGATGTTATGGTTTTACACGAGATGTTTAACGAACGACCGAGATGTTATGGTTTACACGAGATGATTTAACGAACGAGCCGAGATGTTATGGTTTACACGAGATGTTTAACGAACGAGCCGAGATGTTATGGTTTTACACGAGATGTTTAACGAACGAGCCGAGATGTTATGGTTTTACACGAGATGATTAACGAACGAGCCGAGATGTTATGGTTTTTACACGAGATGTTTAACGAACGAGCCGAGATGTTATGGTTTTACAGAGATGTTTAACGAACGAGCCGAGATGTTATGGTTTTACACGAGATGTTAACGAACGAGCCGAGATGTTATGGTTTTACACGAGATGTTTAACGAACGAGCCGAGATGTTATGGTTTTACACGAGATGTTTAACGAACGAGCCGAGATGTTATGGTTTTACACGAGATGTTTAACGAACGAGCCGAGATGTTAATGTGCTTTATTACACGAGATGATTAACGAACGAGCCGAGATGTTATGGTTTTACACGAGATGTTTAACGAACGAGCCGAGATGTTATGGTTTTACACGAGATGTTTAACGAACGAGCCGAGATGTTATGGTTTTACACGAGATGATTTAACGAACGAGCCGAGATGTTATGGTTTAAGATTTTAACAACGACGAGATATGTTTTAACGGATTAACGAACACGAGATGTTATGGTTTTACACGAGATGATTAACGAACGAGCCGAGATGTTATGGTTTACACGAGATGTTTAACGAACGAGCCGAGATGTTATGGTTTTACACGAGATGATTAACGAACGAGCCGAGATGTTATGGTTTTACACGAGATGTTTAACGAACGAGCCGAGATGTTATGGTTTTACACGAGATGATTAACGAACGAGCCGAGATGTTATGGTTTTACACGAGATGTTTAAACGAACGAGCCGAGATGTTATGGTTTTACACGAGATGATTAACGAACGAGCCGAGATGTTATGGTTTTACACGAGATGTTTAACGAACGATCCGAGATGTTATGGTTTTACACGAGATGATTAACGAACGAGCCGAGATGTTATGGTTATACACGAGATGTTTAACGAACGAGCCGAGATGTTATGGTTTTACACGAGATGATTAACGAACGAGCCGAGATGTTATGGTTTTACACGAGATGTTTAACGAACGAGCCGAGATGTTATGGTTTTACACGAGATGATTAACGAACGAGCCGAGATGTTATGGTTATACACGAGATGTTTAACGAACGAGCCGAGATGTTATGGTTTTACACGAGATGATTAACGAACGAGCCGAGATGTTATGGTTATACACGAGATGATTAACGAACGAGCCGAGATGTTATGGTTATACACGAGATGTTTAACGAACGAGCCGAGATGTTATGGTTTTACACGAGATGTTTAACGAACGAGCCGAGATGTTATGGTTTTACACGAGATGTTTAACGAACGAGCCGAGATGTTATGGTTTTACACGAGATGTTTAACGAACGAGCCGAGATGTTATGGTTATACACGAGATGTTTAACGAACGAGCCCTTTCGTCGGTACCGTTTGCAATACACGAGATGTTATGGCGCCAAAACTTCCCTCCAAAAGATCTATTTTTTTTTTACTATATATAATAGTTAGCAGATCTGCTCTTAACCACACAAACACATTATACACTCTCAAATCCTCACAACCACAAACACACACTGTTATCATGGTGAAGATGGCGGAATTTGAAGCTTTTGCTTGTCCTTGTGGACGAGGAGACGTAATTCTGCGACAATCGCATCGACCTCACTCCCGTGGTAAACAATACTATGCGTGTCCTTTATCCAAGGTTAACAATTACATATTTTTTTGTGTGTTATTTAAATAATTTGGTTAGTCGTTAAAAATTATAGTTTTTTACTCTTTAACAGGGTGGGACAAAGGAGTATGGATGCGATTTTTTTTTATGGAAGGATGAACGACTAGCCAAAATGACCGCTTCTGTTGGAGCTTCAACGCCTCCAACTCATTCCGCAAGACCATCCACAACTCCAACTCGATACACTGCAGGACCTTCAACATCAAGTCCTGGAAATACAGAGTGCTCAAACTGCATCAAACTGAATCACCAGATAATGGTACTCAATAAAATGCTAGAAGTGTATATGCATCCAAACAAACACACAACTGATTCAGCTGCCTTACTTCACGACCTTTATAATGACATGGTAGGTGATATGGGAAATCTTCGTATGTAGGTTGTTGTTGTTGCTGTTATTGTTGTTTTTGCTGTTATTGTCGTTGTCGTTGTTTGTTGTGTTATTGTTGTTGTTTAATAAAATGTTGTTGTTGTTGTGAAAACTGATGTCGAACGTGCTTTATATTTTTAATTTGTACGCTTTAATGTTGGAGGCGTTGTGAAAACTTAAGTATCCATCAAGATTCAACCATAAGGGGTCGTTTGGTTTATGATGTCCAAACAGGGCCGTTTGGTTTATGTTGTTTTCTTAACAACAGCCCACAAGAGCCGTTTGGTTTATGCTGTCCAAACAGGGGTGTTTGGGATTGCTTATTTCCTGCACCAAAATGGTGTTTTGGTTTATGACCTTATTTGAAGAAACAACATCACAATTAACAAACACGAATGCACACATTTTATTTAAAACACGCAAGAGTTCTCAAACGAAAAACTCGACAACCAAACAAAACAACTCAAACTAAACAACTCGACAACCAAACGAAACAACTCAAACTAAACAACTCGACAACCAAACGAAACAGATCAAACGAAACGACCCGTTTATTTTTTTTTGCGGCTACTTCCCGCTTTGCTGGAACTCGCACCATCTTTTCCTTTCCTTGCTCTCATTTCCTTGATACGTGCAAACGTAGCTTCGAGATTTGTTACTCTATTTTCCAGATTACCAAATTCGGTGTTGAGGTCCAACGTGCTTTCAGCTTCATCGTCACCTCCAACAGCAGCAGCTTGAGCTTCAGCAGCACGTTGAGCTTCAGCAGCACATTGAGCTTCAGCAGCATCTAGCTCTTCCAAATACTCTCTATAGTACGGCTTTCTCCTCAACCATTCCAGAATCTTGTCCCTCTGCCACGGTGCACAGTTCTCATAAGAACCATATTCATCAAAAATTTCCCAGCCCCAATGAAGTATAATTTCATTATACAGGAGCTCGTGTGATAAAGCCTTCGACCATTCCTGTTCCGGCGTTAAACCATCCATTGTTATGTGTGAGAATTTACGTGTTTTGTGATAACTTTATTATATGATATATATATAAGTAAAAAATTGCGGGGTGGAGTGAAATTTTGGCGGGAAATATCACCGACGACCTGTCGTCGGTATAGTAAAGGCGGGAAAAACCCCGCCCAATTATTCGCTATTATTCACAAGAGGGATAAGTCAAAAAAATTTGGCTTAAATAGGTGCCGACGTCATGTCGTCGGCGTAATTAAACTAGAGGCAAAACAACCTTTAATCATCCGCTAATCCCGCGCTAATCGTAATTATTTTTTTGGTTTATACCATGCCGACGACATGACGTCGACATGGTTTTGGCGGTCAAATTCCCGCCCAGGTTTTCACCAAGTCAACGATTAGAATTATGGTACCGACGATAAGTCGTCGGCATAATACTGACATGAAAATTCAACGCAACCTTGGCTTGGTCAAGTCAATTTTTTGTCGTTTAGCGAATGCTGCCGACGACACTCGGTCGTCGGCACGGTGTCCGTCGCCCGTGCTATGTTTTCTTGTAGTGGCATGACATGTTGCTAGATTGGACTGTAGGCAATACAAGCTGTCAAGAAGCTCAAAAAAATATAAGAAGTTACTTGTGTAATGAAAAAAGCAAGTGTTTTGATGCAACTAATGGTCGGGGTACCGTTGCACTTGCTCTAGTGGTTACCAGGGAAATCCATACCTAGAAAATGGTTGTCAAGGTAATTCATTTAGTCACCAGTTCGGATATTTATACGTATTTTCAATATTCTTCTTTCCATATTTCGTTCGGATTTCAGGTCTAAAGTTTTTTTAATATTATTCGGATTTAGAAATATATATCCAAGTTTTTACTGCATATCATTTGTAACTCTTGTCTGCTTACTTTTGACTATCAGATGTTAACGAGTGTGAAGACGCCCTTCTAAACAGCTGCAGCCATCTATGTAACAACACTGATGGAAGTCATACTTGCCATTGCCCAAAAGGTTATAGTGGAGATGGTCAAAAGGATGGAACTCATTGCACTAGAAACAGGACAAATACATAGAAACTTTGGCCGTATATGGGTAAGTTCCTCATTCATTTCATACACCTGTAACTCATTCCTCAAAGATTTCTTCAATATGCTTTCACTACAAGTAAATTTCTATTAGAGTGACACGCTAAAAAGTGCTTCTTTTGTTATAGTACGTATTTAACGAATTATCTACCCGTCATCATGCAGGCATCACCATGGGTGTCATTGTAACATCCCTCACGATGTTTCTATCTTATTGTTTCTGGAAACAACGACGTATTGCTAGACATAAAGAGATGCTTTTTAGGAGAAATGGAGGTATGATTTTCGAGAAGCTACTTTCTGAATCTGAAGGATCAACAAAAATCGTCAAAATTTTCACCGAAGAGGAACTCAAAAAGGCAACCAACAATTTTAGTCCGGGCAACATTGTTGATCAAGCAGGTTTTGGGACGGTTTACAAAGGGATTTTGGTAGATAACACTTTGGTGGCAATCAAGAAGTCGAAGCTCATTGATCCAAACCAAATCGGACAGTTTGTTAATGAAGTGGTACTCTTGTCACAAATCAGCCATCCTAATATTGTGAAGCTGGTGACTAAAGGAAACCAATCTATTGTGGACAAAATGCAAGTCTCAACAGCCGTACAAGGGACACTTGGGTACATAGACCCTGAATACTTCAAGTCAGGTATCTTGACAGAGAAGAGCGACGTTTATAGCTTTGGAGTTTTGCTTATTGAGCTGCTGACAGGAGAAAAAGTAAACTCTGCTATGGTGACTAATAGAAACCAATCTCTTCTGGATCATTTTGTTTTATTACACAATGAGGACCGTTTGATTGAAATTCTTGATGATCACGTGAAGCTAGATGGTACTCCTGATGAACTTAATCGAGTAGATCATCTTGTCAAGTCATTTGTTGAGCCTGAAGGCAGGACAAGGCCTACAATGCGAGAAGTAAAGGAGCTGCTCTTGGCTGTGCAAACAAATTTAGGTTTGCTATACTCAACTTATGTAACAGTAGGCTTTGGCTCTGGTAACTCAGATGTAACCGAGGCCATGAGTTCCAAATTCTTTTTCTGAAATCTTGTTAGTCACGAGTAAGATATAATCTACACAAATAACTGTTGTATATATGAATGAATGTTCCCATCTAGATTTGCCATGAACGCAAAAAAAACCTTTTGAAACCTTGTTTTTTCTAATGCTTTGGCCTTAGTTTTTTTTGTATTCTTTTGGTCGCTATAATAAAATTATATTCATGGCGGATATTTAGGGCGGATACAAGACTGAAAGTGATAACGCATTTTATAAAACTGAAAAGACTCGTAACACAAATTTTTGAGACCATTTTTTTTTGTTGATATATTTGATATAACTTTACACTACGCATGAAATATCTATATATATGGTTCACTGCATGGGCACCCCCAAAAACTCACCTCAGTCTCGAAGGAGCACGAATGCAAAAGCCACACAATGAGGATCGTTTGATTGAAATTCTTGATGATCACGTGAAGCTAGATATGGTACTCCTGATGAACTTAATCGAGTAGATCATCTTGCCAAGTCGTGTGTTGAGCCTGAAGGCAGGACAAGGCCTACAATGCGAGAAGTAAAGGAGCTGCTCTTGGCTGTGCAAATAAATTTAGGTTTGCTATACCCAACTTATGTAACAGTAGGTTTTGGCTCTGGCAACTCAGATGTAACCGAGGCCACGAGTTCCAAATTCTTTTTCTGAAATCTTGTTAGTCACGAGTAAGATATAATCTACACAAATAACTGTTGTATATATGAATGAATGTTCCCATCTAGATTTGCCATGAACGCAACAAAACTCTTTTGAAACCTTGTTTTTTCTAATGCTTTGGCCTTAGTTTTTTTTGTATTCTTTTTGTCGCTATAATAAAATTATATTCATGGCGGATACAAGACTGAAAGTGATAACGCATTTTATAAAACTGAAAATGACTCGTAACACAAATTTTTGAGGCCATTTTTTTTTTTGATATATTTGATATAACTTTACACTACGCAAGAAATATCTATATATATGGTTCTCTGCATGGGCGCCCCCAAAAACTCACCTTAGTCTCGAAGGAGCACGAATGCAAAAGCCACACAACGAAACAAAAGATCGATACGCTTAATTAGTTTAACATTAATCTCAGTATGTGGTGCATCTTTTTATTTATTTTTTATTTATTTATTTATTTATTTTTTTCCTTGTAATTGCTCATGGCTAAAAACGTTGCATGCAAATTTGACTTTAGAGATCTTTGGAAAAAATTTATTTCATGCTTTTAAGGGTCTTTATTTCAGGAATTAGGAGTTGAGTGTAAATTAATTCAAATTAAGATCGTGATGACCATTTAGTATTGTTTTTACTTAAGGTCGTCAAGGGTCAAGTATCAAGTATCAAGTATCAAGTATCAAGTTCAAGTTCCAAGTTCAAGTTCAAGTTCCATATCAAGTTGTTCAAGTCAAGTTTCTCATTTCAAGTGGTTCAAGTCAAGTTTCCAATTCAAGTATATCAAGGTTCAAGACAAGAGATCATAGCAAATGTTCAATTTAAAAGTTCATTTAAAAGAAACCCTTTAATAATGGTTTAGTAAAAATGATCTTTCAAAATAATTTTCATAACAATGGTCTTTCAAAACAGTTTTTCATAAAGATAGTTCTTAAAAGTTATTTTCATAAAACTTTAGTAGAATTACATTTAAAAGTGGTATCACATCGTTTTAAAATAGCTTTTCTCAAAACATTTTCATATATAATTAAGAAAGTTTCCACATCCAGTTTTAATATCAAGTAGATCTTCTAGGTGTCCAAGGATTTGAATATTCAAGTCAAAGGTGATGAACGAAGTATGTCAAGTATCAAGGGAACATGGCAGGGTTCAAAACAAGAAATCAAGGCAAGGGTTCAAAGCAAGGTTCAAATCAAGTGGATCATATCAAAGGTTCACAATACAAGGGGAAACATAGCAATGGCTTGGGGAATCCTAATGAATCAAGATCAGAACAAATGTAGTCGTATAGACAGGTTGTTTGTTTCGTGGAATTTCCTTAGCGCTTGGCCGAATGTTGAATATAGAGCTCTTGCTAGGGAGAGTTCGGACCATAGTCCTCTTATTCTTAAAGTTGAGTATCGGAACTTCGGTGTAAATCCGTTTAGATTCTTTAATTCATGGCTTTATCGGGACGGCTTTGAGGATGTTGTGAATAAGGCGTTATCAGAATTTAAAGGAAGTAGGGCACCTGATGTGGTTCTTATGAAGAAGTTTAAGTTTGTGAGGCAAGTTATTTCTAAATGGGTGGAGCGATGCAAGGCTTCTGAATGTGAGGAGGAGGAGAATCTTGTGCATGAGGTTAATGTTTTGGATTCTATTATTGAAGATAGAGATCTTACAGAGGCGGAACGGTGGGTTTACGAGGAAGCTAAGGTGAAGATTAAAGAATTACAAGCATTTAAAGATAAAGATTTAAGACAAAAAGCAAGAGTCCGGTGGGCTAAGGAAGGTGACGAAAATTCTAGATTTTTTCATGGAGTGGTTAATAAAAGAAGAGTGTCGAAGTCCTTGCCGGGTTTGAATATAAATGGTGCTTGGGTTACTAAGTCATCGCTTGTAAAAAAAGAAGTATTCCGCTTTTTCAAGAACAAGTTTGTTGAAGATATGCCTGAACGTCCTTCCTTGGTGTGTAACGATTTGAGACAGTTGAATAAGCAGTATGCGAGGGAAGTTATAAGTCCCTTTTCAGAGCGTGAGGTTAAAGAGGCCGTGTTTGATTGTGGTAGTGACAAGGCCCCGGGACCCGACGGTTTTAATTTTCGGTTTATTAAGAAGTTTTGGGTTTCGTTAGCTTCGGATTTCATGTCGATTATGCAGGATTTTTTTGATTCGGGTTCTATCAATCGGGGAGTTGGTTCTTCGTTTATTACATTGATCCCTAAAGTTAGTGACCCGGTCGAGCTTGGGGAATATCGGCCTATTAATCTTATTGGAGTGGTGAGCAAGGTTATTTCTAAAGTCCTCGCAAATAGATTGAAGAAGATTATGGGTTCCATTACTTACGAGACGCAATCGGCCTTCCTATCGGGGAGGTATATTTTAGATGGGCCATTGATCATCAGTGAGATATTATCTTGGGCAAAGAGTAACGGGAAGGAATTATTTTTGTTTAAAATTGACTTTGAAAAAGCCTACGATAATGTTCATTGGGAATTTTTGTTGTCCGTGATGAGGCAAATGAATTTTCCTGAGTTATGGTGCAAATGGATTCGTGGAATCTTGGCGTCGGCTCGATCTTCGGTTCTTGTTAACGGGTCGCCTACTTTCGAGTTTGGATGTGGTAAAGGTCTTAGACAAGGAGATCCGATATCCCCATTTTTATTTATTATTGCGATGGAAGCTTTTTCGAGTATTATTCGGAAGGCGTGTTACATTGGATCATTTGATGGGGGTGAAGATTAATGATGGGGGACCTCTAATTTCCCACCTTTTATACGCGGATGACGCTATAGTTATGGGTGAATGGTCGCAATCTAATTTCCAGGCATTAAGGAGGATATTGAGGATTTTTCATTTATGTTCGGGTCTCCGGATTAATATTCACAAATCGAGCATTTTCGGGGTAGGGAAGAGCCTCGAAGAGGTGAGTATAGAGGCGAATGCTTTGGGGTGTAAACCGGGTGTTACTCCTTTTAAGTATTTGGGGATTCAAGTGGGAGCGTATATGAATCGTATCATCAATTGGGACCCGGTGGTCAAGGTGTTTACTAGTAGATTGTCGAAATGGAAGGCGAACGCCTTATCTATAGGAGGAAGAATGGTTCTTATCAAATCAGTGTTAGAAAGTCTCCCATCATACTACTTTTCCTTGTATAAAGCCCCGGTGGCTGTGGTGAATAAGTTGGAGTCCATTATTAAACGTTTTCTTTGGGGCGGGAATGATGAAGTTCATAAAGTTCATTGGGTTTCTTGGGAAAAGGTTACAAAGGCGAAAAGTGATGGTGGTTTGGGTTTAAATAAGTTAGAAGCAAGTAATAATGCGCTAATTTTGAAATGGTTATGGAGGTATCGAATCGAACGAGAGGCTCTTTGGAGAAAAGTGATTGATGCTATACATGTTTCCGGTCGTCGATGGGATGAATACCCGTCCAACAAGAAGGGTGCTGGTACTTGGAACAAGATTGTTAACGGAGTTGGGTACCGGTTGAAGGTTCAAGGTACTTATTTTGTTAACATGATCCGGGGTGTCGTGGGTAAAGGTACAAATGTTAAATTTTGGATTGATCCGTGGATTACAACTGAACCACTTAAAGTTTTATTCCCGGCTTTGTTTCGCATTGAAAGTAATAAATGGTGTACGGTTTCGGAAAGGATTGGTTTGCAACATGGGTCGACAGTGATTGCTTGGTGTTGGAAGAAATACCCGAGTTCGGATATTGAGGTGGAACAAGCTGTTTCTTGTCATAGGCTGATTTCGGATGTCCGGCTAAGTGACAAAAACGATCAATGGGTATGGAACAAAGGGAGTAACAGCAGGTATTCAGTCCACGAAACTAGGAAGTGGTTGCTTGAGGATGAATTTAGAGATGATAGTAACGTGTTTATGTGGTGCAAGTGGATCCCAAATAAGTGTAATATCTTTATGTGGAGGGCTAGCATGGATCGGATTCCAATTTTGGGTGCTCTTAGAAGGAGAAACATTGTGATCGGAGATGGGAGCTGTTACTTTTGTCGTGAAGAGGACGAGAACACGGAACACATATTTACAGCTTGCAGAATCGCGAATGGAGTTTGGGCTGGTGTGGCTGCTTGGTGCAGGCTACCTCCTCTTTTCTTTTTCTCTATCCATGATGTGCAGCAGTATGTTAGTCACATGACCAGTTCGAAGATTAAGAAAGATATTGTGTATGGTGTGCTTATTTTGACGGCTTGGCTTATTTGGAAAGCTCGAAACGAGAAGGCTTTTGCTAACATTGAGGCGAATGTGGTTCATATAGTGTCGGACATCAAGGCTTTGGGGTATCTTTGGTATAGGAGTCGATGTAAGGATTGTAAGCTAGATTGGAAAGGGTGGTGTAATTTCTTGATTGATATGATGTAATTTTGTGTGTGCGGTTATCTCTTTCTTGGAGATTCCGCGCCTGTTTAATGAAATTCTCTTTTCAAAAAAAACTTAAGGTCAAGTAACATCTAATTTTAGTAATGTCTACGTTCATTGACATTTAAACATATTTTGAAAGCTTGTTAAAATACCTTAAATTACTTATTGAAACACCATTCCACAAACTTTATCATGTTTTAAGAATTTGGTCAATACCATTAATGTGGTCTTGCATATTCGTAACTCTCTAACCATTAACTTATCTTTATAGTTGTCATACTAAATGTGATAATTAGAGGCTTATAAATAGTATTCTCATTTGTAAAGACTACCTAATATGAACTTCTTGACCCTCTCTAATTTCTCATTTCAGACAGTTGAAAATACACGATGCGGCGTTGTTTCGCAACACGTTATCGATCAATACTATAACTCTGCAAGAAAGGGAGACATAGGTCGGCGACGATGAAGAAAGAAAGAACTTGGTATGATTTTGATGAAGTTGACGGTTCATTTCTATAAATCATTATTGTGATCAACTTGTTCATTGATTCACTGATTTCAGGTCTAAAGTTTTTTTTTAATATTATTCGGATTTAGAAGTATATATCCAAGTTTTACTGCATATAATTTGTAACTCTTGTCTGCTTACTTTTGACTATCAGATGTTAACGAGTGTGAAGACGCCCTTCTAAACAGCTGCAGCCATCTATGTAACAACACTGAAGGAAGTCATACTTGCCATTGCCCAAAAGGTTATAGTGGAGATGGTCAAAAGGATGGAACTCGTTGCACTAGAAACAGGACAAATACACAGAAACTTGGGCTGTATATGGGTAAGTTCCTCATTCATTTCATACACCTGTAACTCATTCCTCAAAGATTTATTCAATATGCTTTCACTACAAGTAAATTTCTATTAGAGTGACACGCCAAAAGGTGTTTCTATTTTTATAGTATGTATTTGACGAATTATCTACCTGCCATCATGCAGGCATCACCATGGGTGTCATGAACGCAACAAAACTCTTTTGTTATTTGAAGCCTTGTATTTTCTCTAAAGCTTTGGCATTAGTTTTGTTTGTGTTAATTCTTTTTGTCGCTATAATAAAATTATATTAGTGGCGGACACAAGATAGAAAGTGATAGAGCGCCTTTTATAAAACTAAAAATGACTCATAATACAAATTTTTGAGACCAATTATTCTATTTCGATTTTTTAAAATATATTTAACATAATTTTAGACTACGCAAGAAATATCTTTATATGTGGTTCACTGCACGGGGACCCCTAATTAAAAACTCACCTCAGTCCACCCCTGATTATATCAAAGGCTTACTCTACCTTCCAATAAGGAAAACAAACGCAAACGTTGTATAGATTTATATTATTTCTAAGAGGAGCACCAACACAAAAGCCACACAAAGAAACAAAAGAGACGCTTAATTAGTTGTCTTTATAGTTGTCATTATATATTGTGGTTAGGTATATTTCTAACTCCCTAACCTTTAACTTGTCTTTATAGTTGTCACTAATTAGAGCTTATAAATAGTAGTCTTATTTAGTCATTTGTAAAGATTACCACGCAATGGATATGGACTTGTTGGTTTTCTCCACTTTATTCTATCATTCAGTTGAAAATACACGATGCGGCGTTGTTTTGCAACACGTTATCGATCAATACTATAACTCTACAAGAGAGGGAGACATAGGTCGGCTACGATGAAGAAAGAACTCAGTATGATTGACGGTTCGTTTCTATAAAGTTGCCGATAAATCTTTGTGATCAACTTGTTCATTGATTCATCAAGGTGCACTCAAATTGTTTCTTCCTACAAGTAAGTTTTATATAGGTGTTTCATGATCTTACATCTCATATTACATTAAAGTTATAAATCTCAGTTGCATTGAATAAGCATGCATGTGGCATCAAAACATGTGTTAACTAATGCTATATACTTTTTTTTCTAAAAAAAGTAAGTAGAATAGAGAAAACTAAAGGTTATCTATAGATGGACGTACACAATGAATTTATGATACTTGCATTATAATACATAAGTTATCTAACTATTATATTTTTTAGCAAATGACTCATATGCTTTCGTTTGTATTAAGCAAGATAAATCTTTGTTAGGCTTGCATATGTATGCCAGGAGAATTTCGTTAATACGACGCTATTATATATGTGAAAGTTTATAAGCAAATCAACCCTTAATAACAATAGTGAAACAACATGAATATTCCAATCCAAGTTATAACAACGGATACCCACACGAGGTATGGATATGGTAAAAAGGTGATTGAAAAAAGCACAATAATTGAGAGGGCCCCTGTATAATAACATGAACCAAAAAATATCCTTATGCTGCGATACATCCACAGGTCAGAAGTTGTAGCTTGTCTGTACTTGTGCTTAATAATCATCCCAGAAACAACACAATACACTAATAACAGAGTTGAAGAAAGAAGCATGCTGTAACGTAGCTTCTTGGTTGAGTGGCTTGCTTCCAATTTGTGCATCGCGGAAAAGGCAATGCCAAAGACGGTATATAACCCAAAACACACAACATGAATATCTTTAATTCTTTTTGACATTTTCATCTCGATCAACCTAGGTGCATACAACAAACAACAAAAAAAAAAAAAAAAAAAAAAAAAAAAAAAAAAAAAAAAAAAAAAAAAAAAAACATAAAGAAGAACGAATTAGAGACACCAAAAAAGCTTGGGTCTTAGTCTATTTCATATACCAATTTTGTTATTGAAAAGAGTAGAAAGATAAAATGCACTTACTCCATGTCAAGTGCAATTGGAGTAGGAGACAGAAATAGAGGAGGTGGTGTTAGAGGTGGAGATGGTAGTGGAGTGTGAGTTGATGTTGGCAAAGACTTTGTCGAGTTACTAAGATCTGCACTATTGTTCATCGTTCTTGCTACAACGAAATATGCTAAACATTTCACTTAACGATTGTTTATATACTAGTTATTACATAAATTATTTACTTTGCCCAATTAGTTATAGTCATAAAAATGCTTTGATAACATGATTGTTTTTGGCATATAAGGTAAGCGATTAATCAATATTAAACTAATATCTTGCGAGCATAACAAAAATAATGAACTAACAATAAAGAAAGCAACAACGTACATATATAAATGTTTAAAAATTATAAAGAGAAAACAATCAATCATAGTTACTAATAAAGTTTGAAAGTTTATTAGTAACTATTAAATAATTCTCAAGTACTTGAGAGCTACAAGAGATATGTTTTTAGTATACGGGGGAAATCCAAAAGCAGAACTTGGTGTTACAGGTTACTGCGATGCTTCCTGGAAATGTTATAAAGATGATACGAAGTCTCAGACGGGTTATGTCTTTGTCATTAATGGAGGTATTGTGGATTGGAAGAGCAAGAAGCAGAGTACCATAGCGAAGTCTGCAACAGAAAGTGAGTATATTGTTGCTTCAGAAGCTGCAATGGAAGCTGTCTGGATTAGGAAGTTCATTTCAGGTCTTGGAGTTATGCCCTCAATCGAAAAACCTATAAAGATGTATTGTGACAATTCAGCCGCAATTACATTTGCCAATGAACCTGAAATCATGTAGGGCACCAGAAATTTCCCGATTAAATAACATTATGTTCGAGAACAAGTGGAGATAGGTGAAATCGAATTACTCAAAGTTCACACAGATAACAACCTAGTTGATCCTTTAACGAAGGCTTTACCTGGTGGAAAGCTGTTAGAAATGAAGCTGGACGATATTTACGTGAATTGGAAATAGACAACTAGAATGCATAAAGTGCAAGGACTGATAATGTAATACTCTTAAAGTTGTCTTGTATGGCATTTAAATACCCCACAAGTCTTCACTTGTGGAATGTGGCTGAGAATCATTATCCAAATAAATAAAATCCGGTTTTCAACTCCACCTTCTCTCTAACACTTCCTCTCTCTAAAACCAACCATGAATCTCTTCTACTTTCATGAACCTCGACCTCCAGAAGGTGAGAAAAGACGATTCTTGGTCTCTACAATTGGTATCATGAGCTAACCGGGGGCGAATCGTGGTGTGTTTGAGGTAAAATATGTGATTTTTGGTGTGTTATAACACGTTACTGTTCATCAGTAGCAGTTTTGAAGTTTCTTTGTGTTCGATTTGTGTTAAAAAGAACCCAAATGTTGCGTTTTTGTTTCATAAAAACGTGACCCTTTTGGTGTTTATCTTGAAATCGTAAACCTTTTGAAGATCAAAGGTTGTGTTTGTTTTGTGATATATCAACTTGGGCTGTGAAAGTTCACTAGTTCTTCACTCATTACTTGGCTTGGAAGATCAAACTTTTTTGTTTGTTCTTGGTTCATTGATCGAAAATCACTAACAAATTTTGTAAAAGATTTGTTATTGATTATTTTAGTGAAGATAGTGCATTATTGAAGTGTGTAAAAGTAAGTAAAAGTTGGCAGAAGCATGGCAGACAAGCATGGGAGTCTCATGGGATAGTAGCTAAAGTACAAAAAGTGGGTGAAAGTTGGTGGAAAACTGCGAATTATCGCAATTCACTTGAGCAGACGTTTCATCGCATTTCAGCTCTTCTATCGCAATTGGGGTCTGCTAAGAAGTTATCGCAATTGGCAAATCAGATAACTATCGCATTTGACAACTCAGATACTTATCGCATTTCATAGTTATCGCAGTTCAGACTTTTCGCAGTTCAGATTTATCGCATTTCAGACCTCAGCTTTGTCCGACAACCTTGTACCAAATGCGATATCGGACAACCTTATCGCAATTCAGATATCGGACAGAACAACCTTATCGCAATTGCCCAAAAAAAAAAAAAATCTGGTAAAATTTAATTTTCACAGGAGACTTAACGGTCCATTTTTACGCGAGATTCAAATTCTGGTACAAGAGTGAAAATTTTGGCCCAAAATTCAAATTTTTTGGCCAAAATTCGAATTTTTCGGGGAATTTTTGGCGTAAAAATTTCTTAAACTCAAATTTTTCCAGCATCATTAGAATGTCATTTTATGGCATATTTCACACCAAAATCACAAATAACATTTTTGGCCTACACCTTCAACATAACCACGTATAGCCAAAAAGATCCTGCTCAAGAATCGCTATCAAATGTCAATGGCTATATTATCAACTGTGACTACAAGGATGATTCATTATTACTTATTTGAAGTTGAAGTGGAATATCACGGGTGCGTGTACTTAGTATCTTGAAGATATCGGGGTTGGTTGGATGTATGATTCTTCGAGATCCTTGTTTGAGCATTTATAGAATAGTGATTAAGTCTTGGGTTATCTAGTTTTCATAGGTCAAGGGGTGGATGGACGAAGACCTAGTTAACTATCACTTAAAGGAGATACGTTGTAGTACTCAGTGTCACACAAAGATGTGGATAATTCAAGAGAGGTTCATATACAGTTAAGGAAGGATGGATGGGTATATGAAACGACCTATGCTATAAGGAGTTACGTTGTAGTGCTCAGTATAGGTTCTTAGTCACACTATCGTGCAAGTTTAAGTCACAAGTCTGGGTTATTTTACTACATTCTCAAGTTCGTCATAGTGGGTTTCTCCATCAGCAGTCACTGCAAAAAGCCGTTGTTTTGATACAAGAGGTTTGAGAAGAGATTGATCCTAAGAGAATCGTAGAGAGAATAGTTATCGACATCAACTCATGGGGTATTGATTTGTTTGCTGCACCTAGTTGATATGTCTATGTACACATATGTAGGATGAGTCCGAAAGATCGTCATCATCCTGGAGGGAGAAATGTATGAAATGTGTACATCGGGGCTGTTTATTGAAGAACTGGAAGCATTCTAAGTGAGCTGAAGATGTCGATATGATGCTCCCCAAACAAACCTGTGAAGAAGTTACAAGTCATCAGTCTATAATCCATTTTCCGCTGTGCAAGAGACTGAAGACAATTTGGCAAGATTTCAGAGAAACTTCTTCTACAAGCATCAGGGCTATATCAAACGGGTTGTCAATTTGGGAGGGAGCATGTAAAAGAAATGGCTTACTAATTGGGATGGAGTAATAACCCAATTAGATCATTACAGTGATTCTGCAAGTAATTCAAGTGAGCTGAGAAAGATATGAGAAGATCAAGAGCTGCGAAGACATCCTCAGAGGAAACTGCTCTACCTTAGCATTACATTCATCATTTTATGTACTTGTTAGGAATCATTGTAACCAATTCACGTATATCTCCAGCTGGAGGGAGATTGTTAGAAATGAAGCTGGACGATATTTACGTGAATTGGAAATAGACAACTAGTATGCATAAAGTGCAAGGACTGATAATGTAATACTCTTAAAGTTGTCTTGTATGGCATTTAAATACCCCACAAGTGAAGACTTGTGGGGTGTGGCTGTGAAACACTTTAACATAGAAATAATATCTTGTTTCAAACTCTCCACCTTCTCTCTACACTCTCTCACTAAAACTAACATGAATCTCTTCCATTTTGATCAACCTCGTCCACCGGAAGGTGTTAAAAGTCGATTCTTGGTTCTACAAAAGCTTAATCAACATGCTGAAGGCATAGGACTTCGTTTAGCTAGTAGTTTCATGCCCATCTGTGATTAGTGTTTGGATAATGGGATGTTATGAACAATTATTATTTTAATGAAATAAAATACTTGTTATGTTTGATTGTCATTTTCTTAATAATATATCCTGTATTTGCATGTTTAATCCTTGAATATATTGATTATTCTAAATTGTCCGTTGTCGATTAATGATATGGGAATATCATTAAATTAAGACAAATCTGAGTATTGGTAGAATATACTTGAAAGTATATTGATGCGTTGACATACCAGATAACTGTCATGGATCTTGTCATCAAGTAAATCATGTTTATATAGTTATCCTCAGACTTGAGATACCAGATAACTGTCATGGATGTAGTGCATTTCTGTGAAGCAATTTACCGCTATACGTAACTGGTAGCTATAAGGATTGTTTTCAGGAGTGTTGCAAAGTTCATGGGTTATGCTCGTAGTCAAGAGAGAATTTGTTCCTTCAAATTTGTTTGAAGTTTAATACTGCTGGGCCCCTCGTAGGGTTGACAAGATGTTTGTGTGGCCACACCCAAGATCTCCCCTGAATATGTTCAGAAGATTTGGTAATCTTGCTCAATCAGAAACAACGAGAAACAAAATGATTAATAAAGAATGACTGAGATCCATATCTTTATTAATGTAGTATTAGAAACAAAAGGATAAGTATGATGATGAATCATCAAATGGTTTTTCCAGGAGACCACCACCCGAGTTGTACTAGGGGCATTGGCGTGTTGCTAGACGCTAACCAATGTCATTACACTATTAATAGATGTCCAAGTGGGAGCTGTTAAGTTTTATGGACAAATATTAAATGTGTATGACTAGAATCGAACTTGGGACCACGGGATTGCACACATTACGTATGAGAAATTAATGTACAATAATTAATATATATAAACCGTTATATATTTAATTATTTAAACACAAAATAACGACTAACGGACGTTAAGTAATTAACGGAAATTGACTAACGACCGTTAGGGAATAAAGGAAGGACTATAGGTGTAATTAGAGGATCAAGAAGGTTCCGAAATTCCTTGGGAAAGAAGGAACCGATCGGCTATGGGCTTTAGAAACCCAATCCTAAGCTAACTTGCTCTCCAAGGTTTACACACTATAAATACAAGGCTAGGGGTTATTGTTTCTTTACTTCTTGTGCACTAGCTATAACCCTAAAACCTTTTTCTCCTTTTCTTCTTGCTTGGCCGATTGTACACTTATCCATAAGGGTCAATCGACTAAAAAATTTCATAAGCAAAAATTGTTTGGTTTTCTTTTGTTTATTACTAGCATAATCATTAGTTCGGTTATAGTACGTGTGTACAAGATCGTGGTATAAACTCACTATAGTTTATACATCTTGGATTGAGATACAAAACGGTAAGGGGTATCTCGCTAATCCACTTTTGATTATTTGAAGAAGAAGATTAAAGTTTGATTCTGTTCTTGCTAGAATCAAAGGTACGTTAATTTTAATATTCGGTTAATCTTTTATACTCCCTCCGTCCCATATTAAGTGTCCACTTTCCAAATGCACAAAGTTTTTGGAAATTCCACTAACTACACTCTCCACCAATCAAATATCACTATTACCCACTAAAGTCTCTTCTCATTGGTTGAAAATATTCCATGGACACTTAATTTGGGACATCCCAAGATTCCATTATGGACACTTAATATGGGACGGAGGTAGTATGTTAAACATGATCCTATGCTTCCGCATTAGTAATATGATTACTTGATTAATAATATGAACTTGTCTAGATTATTAAAGTCTAACACTTTACAATATTAGGATGGTTGATTTGTGACAAAAGTACCACTTCGTTAACAAACTGTCCTATTTGGGTAGGATCAATCAACTTTGACTTCTTGATCGCCACCTCGGTGTTATCTATCATTATCCCTTTGTAAACCGTCCTAAAACCTCCTTGACCAATAACGTTGTTCGGATTGAAGTTGTTTGTTGCCTTCCTCAGCTCTTCTTCGGTGAAAATTTTAACAATTTATGTCGATCTTTACATTCAGAAAGTAACTTCTCGAAAATTGTACCTCCATTTCTCTTGAAAATAGCTTCTTTCTATTTAGCAATACGTCGTTGTTGCAACAAACAGTAGGATAGAAACATTGTAAGGGATGTTACTACTACGGCCGTTCCAATGCTCGCATTTAATTTTAAGTGTTCAATTGTTGGAGCATTTAACCAAAAAGAAACCAAACCATCATAGAATGAGTTATAGGTGTATGAATGATGAACTTACCGATATATAGTCCAAGTTTCTGTAGATTTCTCATGTTTTTTTTTTGCAACCGGTTCCTTTCTTTCGTCCATCACCACTATGACCCTTCGGACACTCGCAAGTATAATTCTCAGCAGTGTTATGACATGCATGTATGCAGCCGCTCAGATCAGGGTCATCACACTCATTAACATCTGGTCAATTAAATAGGTATAGAATTAGTCACACACAATAAGCTAAAACTTATATTTAGGGCTACATGCTTCATCAAGTGCAAGTGTTCAAACTGTAGCAAAAGAGGACTGAATTTATAGAAATAAAATTGAAAACATTTATGAACCTAGCTAGAACTCGAACAACTTAATATTAGGCATCGTTAGGCTCAAAACTAGAACAACCAATTGAATATGAAATTTATACCTTGGCAGCCATGTTCGAGGTATGGATTTCCTTGGTAACCAACGGAACATTTACAGCTATAGCCACCAGCGTTTTCAGAATAAAAACACTCACTATTTTCTTTACACAAGTAATCACGTGTTTTCTTCTTAGCCTCTTGACATTTTGTATTACCGACGGTCCAATCTAGCAGCATTTCATATGACCCAAGCCCTTCCTTGGTCAAGTTATATACATAAAAAATGGAAAAATCATAGCGACCACCTTCAACGATGAATGCATAGCTGCAGCTCGTATAGCCCTTCTTTCCCACAAGATCTTCAGCACTCCTTAAGTGTGTGAGGTGTGGGCGGGAGAAACAAGCAGGAAAGAAAGAATCTTTTGCGGGACCCTAATAAAAATCACACAGTTTATTGCGGGAAGAGAAATTTTTTTGACTCACGGGACTTGAGTCCTGAATGAAAATACACAAAACCCAAAAATACTTCTGTCATTGTTGCTTTTTTGTACCTCCTTTTTTTTTGCTTTTGAGGAGAGAGAGATTTTTTTTGCTTTTGTGGGTGGGTATTGATATTTTTTAGGTATATTTAAATGATAAAATATAGAAAAAAATATTAGAAGAGAGAGAAGGTACTGCAATGGTTAAAGGAAAGTTGAAGGAAAAAGTTTTGGAGAGAGAAAAAGCTGATGTGGAGCTGATGTGGCGAGGGAAAACCTTTTACCACACCCTCCACCCTAATAAAAAGTGGAAATCCGTAAGATTTTTAGTTTTCTATCATGTTTTGGCAACAATTGATAGATTTTGAACATGACACCATCGGAAGGCAGTCTCCATGTGCGGTGGGGCCTATGACTCTATATTCATGGCCATCCTTGACGTATGACTGAGTGTCACAACCTAAAGTCATGAACATATTCTGAAGACGAGATACTAGGAAGCTTGATAATTTCATCCTTGATTCATCTAAAAAGAGCACAGTGGTTTGGTTGTAACAGACCCGACCTACACTTGAGATGACCTTCAAGTGATATGTTTACTGCATCTACATTCATTTCCCATATCTAGACCCTCCCTGTGGTTTCATTACAAATTACATACCTTGTAACGTATGCCGAGGTAACAATTTTCTTCTATTCCAAAAGGGTAAGGAATGGTAATGTTTCAGCATTTGTTGGAGCATTCAGGGCCAGGTAATTGTAAAGACTATAGACCAAATCCGCATGAATTGAGTAGATAGAGTTTTGTCCTAATTAAACGAATGTATCTTGTTTGTTAGTGTATGGGGCGTGGGTGAGAGAATGGAGCGGCAAAGAATGATTCCATTGCGAGAACCAAAAATTCATGGCACAATCCAAAAATTATCACAATTGAATTTTCACACAATCCAAAAATTATCACACAATCCAAAGATTATCACAATTGAATTTTCACACAATCCAAAATTATCACAATTGAATTTTCTAGCGGGAAAATCTAGAAAAGTTCCTTCACGGGACTTAAGTCCCGATTGAATTTCACACAATCCAAAAATTATCACTATTGACCAAACGTATGCCTTTTGTTTTTCTCCTTTTTCCTTTTTTTCTTTTTTCTTTATTAACTTTCTATAAAATTTAAACCCTAAATTTATCTTAGAGGTAGCAAAACGGATGGGAAGGGCGGGCATGGGCCACGGTTCAAACGGGCTAAGGCTAAACGAGCGCATGTTATACGAATCGCTTTAAAAAAGACTCAAAATGACGAAATAAATTCCTCAAACATTGTAATGTTTTATTTTAAATTAATTAATGAATGTTTAATTTTATATATTGTGTTATTTAAATTAAGTAATATTTTAAATAATAAAAAAGAGTAAAATTTGAGAGGAGGAGAGAGAAGGTGCTGCAGAGGTTGAGGGAAAGCTGAGGGAAAGAGTTGAGGCGAGAGAAATTGATGAGTTGTCACTGATGTGGCAAGGGAAAGGAGGCAACCACACCATCCACCATTATATGTTTAGTAGGTTGTCCTTATTGTTCGTTTGGGGTGTTGATTAATGATACCTTATGTTGTACGGTGTACGTATATATAGTTACTCAAATGTCAATCTTGTGTAGTGTAAGTGGATTCATATGCATAAAGCAGTGGCATGGGTATATCTAGGAGCTGAAAATGCTGACAGAGTGACAGAAGAAAGAACATATTGGCGACGACCAGTGCGAAAAGCAAAGGCGTATTTGAAGAAACTTGACGATAGATTGGTGAAATGTTGACGATTGGTTCCTTGTCGTCGGCTATGAACCACAGATCTTCCGCTATTAACGCGGATGATATTCAACTATCTAGCATTGTAATCAAAATTCGATTTTAAACTTAATTTTGCTGTAATAGTAAATCTGTTAACGTATTCCATAATTTTATCTTAAAATGTCACAATATCTTTATCTTCCCTTATATGGTCTACCTTCAAAAAATCTTGCTCATGATCAGATATATATTTTTTTAAATGTACAATGTTTATCAAACCAAATATAGTAAAGACTAAAGAGTCCTTTTATTAATTATAAGTTTAAAACTTTTTAGGCTGCCAAAAGTGGCATATACAACACAACATGCCTATTTTTGTCTTCTTTCTTTTCTAAAAATGATTTCAATCCGGCTTTATTTTTTAGATTATAAGTCATGCTTGAGTTAGTATTTAGTTAGTAACTATGGAATATTTAGAAGGGTGTCTTGTATATAGTTAATAGTAACAGGGTAGATAAGGTAAATAATAGTAGCAGGGTAGATAAGGTAAATAGTTTAAATTATTGCAACCGCCTTAACAGGCTATAAGTAGCCGTTGTATTTCAATTTTGTATTCATAACATTCATTTTGAATAACCCCAATTCTCTTTAAAGCTTCCGTGTTTATATGGTATCAGAGCGCTATAACTCTGATTGCGTTCTTGATTAATTGATCAATTCCTAGCGATATTATCATTCTATTAGAGTGATTAAACTTGTAGATCGTTTAATTGGTCTGATTCATTAATTGTTTGGGAATTAGGGTTTTCTATTCAAATTTTACAATTAGGGTTTCATCATTTGACTCAATTATCAATAAGTGATAATGGAAGGTACTAGTAACACTGCTCCAACGAATCAAGATGTTAATTCGATCAATGATCCTCTGTATATTGCTAGTTCTGATCACCCTGGTATGGTGTTAACAAACACACATTTCAATGAAGTCAATTTCCACAGTTGGAGTAGGACACTGAAGATGGCATTAGGAGCAAAATTAAAGTTAGGGTTCATTGATGGTACTTGTGTGAAACCATCGATTCAGGATGCTAGGCATCAAAGGTGGATTAGATGTAACTATATGGTTACTTGTTGGATTCTGAACTCTATGGTTGCTAAGGTATCTGATGCTTTCCTTTATGCTGATTCTGCTCATAAATTGTGGAAGGAGGTGTGTGAAAGGTATGGTCAAAGTAATGGACCTCTGATTTACCAGGTTGAAAGAGAACTTAGTAATGTGGTTCAAGGTAATCTCTCTGTGGCTGCTTATTTCAATAAAATGAAAATTTTTGGGATGAATTACATAATCTGAATGCAATGCCTGTTTGCACTACTTGGACAAATGAATGCTTGTACATGTGATATTTTGGATAAGTTTTTAGAAATGGAAAGTAGGTCCAAACTTATGCAATTTCTGATGAAATTGAATGATGATTTTGAGTCTGTGAGAAGTCAAATTTTATCCATGGATCCCTTGCCTAATGTGAATAAGGCATACTACATTGTTCAACAAGTTGAGAAACAAAAACAGGTCACAACCACATTCCATGAACCTACTGCATTTTATGCTAAGAACAATCAGTTTAATAAGAAAGAAAGCAGAGGTAGCAGTAAGAATGATAAAAGGTTCTGCACTAATTGCCAACAAGATGGTCATACTAGTGATCAATGTTTTGAGAAAATTGGTTATCCTGATTGGTACAAAGGGAAGAAAAACAATAAGAAGAGTTTTAGAGTGGCTGCTAATGTGTCTGGTGAGTTTGATAAAGGGATGCATCAGGATACACCCTTTGATATGGAATTTTAGAATAGAATTAATGTGGGACAAAATGGTGAGTTAGATCAGAGGATGGTTGCTGCTGTTTGTCAGGAAGTCATGAAGATGTTCAAAGGCAAAAGTGTTTCACAAGAGGCTTCTACTTCTTATCATGCAGGTATAAAGTTTTGTGGTTGTTCCTATGCTTTATCCTGTCATTATAGCATAAGTATGAAGTTTAATTGGATAGTGGATACTGGAGCTTCTGATCACATGTCACCACATATTAGTTTATTCTGTTCTATAAGAGTTCTTTTAAAACCAATCACAGTTGATTTGCCTGATGGAAGTAAAAAGGAAGTCACAATGGTTGGTAATGTCAAGCTCACAGAAACTTTAACCCTATATGATGTATTCTATGTGCCTGATTTCAAGTTTAATCTTCTATCTGTTGGAAGGTTGTTGAATACTCAAAATATGGCTGCTCTCTTCTTTCCTAATTGGTTTCTTTTCCAGGACCTTACAACTGATAAGGTTGTGGCTTTTGGGAAAGGAATCAACCATCTCTACACCTGCAATGCTTCTTCATCACTACCTAAATCATTCAAGCTTCCTTTTAATCTTTCTGAATTGTAGAAATACTCTTTTGCTAATAAGTGTTCTAGTATTGTTTCTAGTGTAACACAGTCTGAGTTTTCTGTATTTCATGATAGAATGGGTCATACTACTCTGTCAAAGATGACCCATATCAGTGATTGTAAGACTTTTGATACTTCAGATTTCTTTTGTGATACTTGTTTGGTTGCAAAGAATCACAGGCTTCCTTTTAATAGAAGTAGTACTACTAGTTATGTTCCTTTTGAGCTTTTGCATGTTGATTTGTGGGCCCCTTATAAAACTCTAGCTTTGAATGGTGCTCAGTATTTTTTATACAATTGTGGATGACAACACTAGAACTGCTTAGACCTATCTGCTGCATACTAAAGATCAAGTATTTGGTATTTTTTCCTCTTTTGTGTCATACATATTCAATCATTTTCAAACAAAACCCAAAATCATTAGATCAGACAATGGGAGAGATTCTGAATAAGGAGTGTTTGGCTTTTATGCAATCTCATGGAATATTGCATCAAAGGTCTATGGTGTATACTCCACAGCAAAATGGAGTGGTAGAAAGGAAGCACAGGAATTTGTTGGATACTGCAAGAGCATTGAAGCTATATGCTAACTTACCAAATAGTTTTTGGGGAGACTGCATTTTAGCTTCTACTTATCTTATCAACAAAATGCCCATGAAGATTTTGTCCTGGAAAACACCTTTTGAAGCACTTCATGGTAAAGCACCTACTTATGACTCTCTAAAGGTCATAGGCTGTTTGTGTTATGCCACTATAACTACTCCTCATAAAGATAAATTTGCTCCTAGAAGCATACCTTGTGTTTTTATAGGATATCCACCAAATTAGAAAGGTTGCAAGTTATATGATCTGAACAGAAAGGTTGTGTTTTGCAGCAAGGATGTGATATTCAAAGAAAATATATTTCCTTTTAAACAAAACTTAACTCAAGATACACCCATTGTGCAAGCTGATACACCTTTTCCTACATCATTATCTACTAATGATGATGATTTTGATCCTGCATCAAACATTTCACCAATTGTACCAAACATACCTCAACCAACTGCTGAATCACAAAATGTGTCTGAACCTATACCTGATCCTACTCCTATTGTACCTGAAACTACATCTGCAAACCATAATGGTGGTGTCTCTGCACCTGCAAACAATGATGGTGGTGTTCCTTTAAGAAGGTCTCAAAGAAGTACAACAACTCCTGTTTGGTTGAGGGATTTTGTATTACCCAAACACACTGCTTCTACTGTCACAAAACCTGGAAAACCATCATTATACCCATTGTTTAAGGAAGATGATTTTAAACACTTACCTGCATCTCATGTTTCTTTTATAGCCCAAGTTTTAGATAATACATAACCCACTTCTTATCAAGAAGCTTGTACATCTCCAAAATGGGTCAAAGCCATGGATACAGAACTGAATGCCCTTGAAATCAATGATACTTGGGAAGTTACAACATTGCCTGCTAATTGTAAAGCTATTTCTTCAAAATGGGTTTATAAGATCAAATACAATCAAGATGGCGGCATTGAGAAATATAAGGCTAGACTGGTGATCAGGGGTTTTAGTCAAAAGGAAGGCACAGACTACAAGCACACATTTTCTCTTGTTGCTAAACTTGCCACTGTTAGAGTGCTTATTGCTATTGCCACAACAAAGGGATGGCCTTTACATCAAATGGATGTCAATAATGCCTTTTTACATGGGCATATTGATGAAGATATCTACATGAAACCTCCAGATGGCTATACTAAAGCTATGCCAGGTCAAGTTTGCAAACTCAAAAAGTCTTTATATGGGCCGAAGCAAGCTTCAAGACAGTGGAACCAAGAATTTTCGAAGTTTTTGATTTAACTTGGATTTGTTCAATCTAAGCATGATTACTCCATGTTTGTCAAGACTAATGGACAAGAATTCACAGTTGCCTTGGTTTATGTGGATGACATTTTGTTAACTAGTAATACTCCTATAGTCATCAATGAGACAAAGACTGCTTTGGATGCTAAGTTCACTATCAAAGACTTGGGATTGGCAAAATATTTTTTAGGAATTGAAATCAGTTCTTTACCAGAGGGTACTTATCTTAATCAAAGAAAGTACATACTTGATTTACTTCATGATGCTGGTTTAACTGCTGCAAAACCAATTACCTCTCCTTTACCTCCCAAATTGAAGTTGTCACTTGACAAGGGGTCTCTTATGTCTGCACCAGATTAGTATAGAAGATTGATTGGTAGGTTACTATATCTAACAATGACAAGGCCAGATATCTCTTATGCAGTCCAACATTTGAGCGAGTTTGTCTCTAGCCTAAAGAACACTCATAAGCAGGCTGCAATACATCTTCTTAAGTATCTCAAAGGGACTGTTTCTAAGGGTCTTTTCTATCATGTTCAACCTCTGTTAAAGGTCACAGGATTCTCTGATGCATACTGGGCATCTTGTCTTATGAAAAGAAAGTCTTTGACTGGATATTGTATATTCTTGGGGCATTCATTAGTCTCTTGGAAAACTAAGAAATAAGCCACAATTTCAAGGTCTTCCACTGAGGAAGAATATAGAAGCATGGCATCTACTACCTGTGAGTTGATTTGGCTCACTTATCTTTTAAAAGACTTACATATTCCAGTCAAGGTGCCCATTACTTTGTTTTGTGATAATAAGGCTGCACAACAAATAGCAGCTAATCCTTGCTACCATGAGAGAACTAAACACTTGGATATTGATTGCCATTTTACTAGAGACAAAGTCCAAGAAGGTTTTCTTCAAACTGCTTACATTCCAACACACTTGCAGCTTGCAGATATCATGACAAAGGCTCTTCATGGTCCTCAACATTCCTTTCTATCTCACAAGTTGGGACTTTCTGATCATCCAACTTGGGGGGGGGGGATATGGAATATGTACATATATAGTTAGAGGGCTGTCTTGTATATAGTTAATAGTAGCAGGGTAGATAATGTAAATAACGAAGTTTTGTGCCCGCGCTTCGCGGCGGGTTGTTTTGACACACAACTATTAATAGCAGAGGTTTAATATTTTCTGTTGTGATGCTTTCGTTATGTTATAGCATTGTCCAAGATAGAGGGCATATAATTTATTTTACATACGCAAACAGGAGTTACATAGGCTATTTTACATTCCTAAGAAGACTTCGTATGGCTGTACATATTGGTATCAAACCATTTTTCAAAAGAGATGCTACAAACACTGGTACCACTGCATTTATTGGTTTTGCCTACACTATAAGGCTTACATTTTTTTATGCAAAGGTGGGATGCCGCATAATTTGTAACCAGGCCTTTTTTTTGTCTGTTTCACTTGCTGGTTGTTGTTCCTGGGACTTTTCTTCTGCTGCGCAAGGTAGTATTTCTGTTGGCGAAGCTGTTTTTTTGGTCCGATTTGCTGTAGCTGTTGTGGATGTTGTGGTTGGTTACATTGTTCTTCTTTTGCGTCATAAATGATAAGTTAACATGCATAAATGAATGACATTTATAATAGTTTACCTATACTTATTATCTTGAACACCAACAGAAGAAAAAACACTCTTCACACTCGTAGTCGTACTCCCTGGCTTAGACACAACATAACCATCTGGATCAAGCTCCAACTGCTCCTCCAAAAACTCGGTCACACGCTCGTGCCCAATAGCAAAAAACAACCCATTCAGCTTCAAATCCGAATCCTCGCAGCCAACAACATTGTTAACGTTTTAACCACCCAAAGTCTACTTGCCTTTCTCCCGATACGCCTCAACAACCGCCGAATTCCAAATCACCTCAATCTTCCCATTACTCATCTCCCATTGCTGCATTATCTTACTCGTCCTAAACTCCGCCAAACTCAGCCCTGGACCAATAAAATTCAGTTTCAAACATATGCGTTCCAGCACAACACTAATTTGAAATACGAATTTGCAGTCTCCATGCTCTTATTTGAATACATGTGAATGGAGCCTTTTGTTTTTTTAAGGTTAACTGTTAAATGTGTCCTTTATTAACAAAGGTTTGTATTTGAGTTTATTTTGCAAACTGAGAGAGTAACATACCATTGCTCTTAGCCTGTATTCAGAGGATGCAGTTGCTGATAATACAACTCTATTATTCTTATTCGACAATAATGACAAAAGATCCCGTGCTAGTGAGCGTATATTCGAAGAAGCGGAGAGGCGAAACAAAACCTTATTTACAGAAACATATTGAAAGTATGTAAGGCAATTTAAACGAAATTTAACATGGTCGACAGTGTCAATTATACAGGAAACCAAAACTCACATTAACACACTGAGCACTGGTTGTTCTACTGGAAGCACTTTTCTCTTTCAAAAGGGTTGCTCTCTTCTGATCTGTCATCTACATCATTCAAATTCAACAATTAAACACCACCTAAATTCACGATTCGTCACAACTAACTCGAAGTTTAGAATTATTCTATTCGCATTACCGATTAAAGGGATATTCAGGATTGCTCACCCAAACCGATACATGCGTATTTAAATAAGCGTAACATATAAATATATAATCAGCTGGGGTGTTTGGTTACACTATTATAATCAACATCTTCAAAGGGATTTTGCAGAAACTATTTCATAGCTTCCACGCAGTTACTAAACACCGATTAATAGATATTTGGGTAAGGTTGTCATTTGTTGAGAACAAAATAAGTCATTAAGCACTTCCAATATGCTCAGCCAAACACCCCTTAAGCGCTATAAATTTCCGAGGCACGAAAATAGAAGACACTAAATGGAGCATTTACCTGCAAATCATTCTTTGCATGAGATTGGCGATCTGTTTCATTCCAGCTTCCTTTTTCATTGCATTAACTTGTTGAGAATCAAAGTAATCCCGAGGATCGTGTATAAGAATAGACTATAAGACACACCGAGATAAATTACATTAAGACGCTAGTATTTAAAAATACTAAAATTCAAACCTTTATACAAAGTGGTGCTACTGGAAGCTCGTGTGGTGCCTGTACGTCCTCAATCTCAACAACTCGGGATATCCTACTCTGGATGAGCATTGCCATTAGAAGCTTGTTTAGGTAACTCAACTGTTTGTTAGCGAATTTCATTTATGATAATAACTAAGCATGATATTATGATTAAACAATACCAAACCATGATTTTTTAAGCAAAGAGCACTCACCACATTTTGAGCCAGCAAGCACTGCAGCTGCAGTTCTCGTGTCTGCTGCCTACACCTATAATCAGATCAACAACAAAGTTTAAGATAACTAATTGTGTATATATTTTTGATCTTCAAATCATTTTTAACAATGCGAGCAAGCAATTCAAAATTGATTTTCTAACCACAAATCAAGATCATTGTCAACATCAACATCTGCACCTTCTACAATCTTAGGACCCAAAAAGGCTGCTTTGGATCAATCAACCACTTTGCCTCCGAATAACCAAAATTTAAAATTGAAAGTTTGTTTCTTTCTTTTTTCATTAATCTAAAACTAAGAACTTCTTTAAAAAATATTATAAGCTTGAGTACTTACTTTTAACCCGGAACAGAAGCAGAAAAGCAATCCAACAATATCTTAACCTGACAAAAAAATAAAAATAAAAAATCAAACCTTTCAGGCTTATAAAATCCAATACTGAAGCTTTTGTCATTTTAATCGTAACGCCACCAACTCATTAAAAGTTATAAAGATGGTTCTTACCCCTGTTACGCGTCCAAAAAATGTCACCATTTCCACTGTAACTTGTCTAACATTTGCCTCAGCCATTTTTCTAGGTCGTCCAAAATTTCACCATTTCCACTGTTAGTCACCAAAACCAATGTTTCCCACTTATTCACTTCATTCCAGTTCATGCATTCGACTTTGGCCCATTTCCACCAATGTCCGTTTTCAGCTAATTCCAAAAGCTGCGTACAAACACACCACCATTTTTTAGTGAAAGCACAATTTTAATGCAACAAACGCTGGTAATCAATAAATACTAAAAAAAACAACAAATTAATATTTCCTTTTTTTCAAATCAAACCACTTTCCAAAGCCGCATCAGCCTGAAGTTAAAAAAGTAGCACAATTCCAAACACTAAAAACAATTAGCACCATTCCACTTTTGTTTTCTGTGGAAAACTAGAAGGGGGGGTTGAATAGTTTTATGTCCTTTTTATTTTATTTTGAAAACTTTGTTTACTTTTTAAAACTTAGATTCGAATTTATGTGATCTCAACTTCTTGAACAATATGTATATAAGAAAATATAAATAAGTAATGCAAGTAAGGTAATAAAATGAAATGAAAGCTAGAGATGGAAAAATCTAACCGAGAGACAAGAGATTTATAGTGGTTCGGCTTCAAGGACACCTTCCTTGCCCTACTTCACTCCCCGAGCACCTAACTCGAGAGTTTTCTTCACTATGTCAACAAGCTCCCTTATGGCGGAGAAAACCTTACACAACTTTAGCTTACACCGGCTTAACGACACAAAGCTAGATGTCGAGTTCTAATCGTAGCTAGAACCAATCTCACAACTTGAACACGACTTAATCACACCTTCTTCTTCACGACTACTTCACGACTTCTTCACGACTTCTTCACAACTACTTCACGACTTCTTCACTACTACTTCACGACACTTCACAACTAAGCACAACCTATGTACACTTCTACTTCTTCACACCTTCACTACTTACACACCTTAACAACACAACTTCTCTACTTACACACTAACCTATCCCAAACAATTATACACACAACTATCTAACAACAATACACAACTTATAAACAAATGTATGATGACACAAACAACTTAGGTATCTAAGTTGCAATACTTCTTCTCTAGTTATTGAAGGAGTATTCTTCTTTTGCACTTGAGTGGAAGAAGCTTGGATCACTTAGAAACCAAAGCTTAAGATTATATGATCAAAGGGTTTTTGAAGATATGAAATGTGATTAAAAACAGAAAGTTTCAGTGTGCAAAAGGTGAGTAAAAATCCAGGAGAAGGCTGGTATTTATAGGAGAAAAACTGGACAGCTGGAGGCCTACTGGAGCGGGGGCGGTCCCCTTAATTATTAAGGGGGCCGCCTAGCAAAATTAAGGGGGCCGCCCCTACTGAACGTTGGCCAATTTTGTCCTTTTGTGGGGAAGGTTTTTCTGAAACATTTTAACTGATTTTGGTTAAAAATTTGAATTCATATTTTTATAAAAGATTAAACATTTTTATTTAATACCAAAAATGTTTTTCAAAAATATATAGAATGTTTTTGATGTTTTATAAAAAATCTAGTTATTAAGAAAATATTCCTTTGATCATATAATGCATTAAGCACTTGTTTATTCATACCTTAAGTGATTAAGTTGTAGAAATGAATATTTACAACTAAATACTTGTTTATTTGATAAGTTTATGTTTAATGAGTTTATATTTTGTGATCATTAAAACATAGAGATATGAATAATGTTTTTAGGCATTATTTATGTCAACAATCTCCCCCTTTTTGATGATTACAAAACTTAAACTTATTAAATCCAAAAATTTATTTTTGGACAAGCATTTAGTGAGTTTACATTCACTTCTCCCCCTTTTTGTAGAATCAAAAAGGTTATGCCGACAAGTTTTAGAAACTAAATTTGTCGGGACGAGAACTCCCCCTTGATGTTTACTCCCCCTCATTCGAGGGCACCAACGAGACGAGCTATGGAAATCTTGACTGCAAAAACAAGTTAGGAGACACAAGATACATATACATAGCAAAAATATTTAGAACAACCAACTAATGCATTCAAGATGATCATATATAACATATGAATCATCATTACATTACATAAAATACGTGAAACATAATGATTACAACATAACTAGAAATACTAATGGTCCTCATATTGCCAAAGAGAGCGATTGGACTTGCTTGCGACACAAAAGGGTGAGGGATTTTATTTTGAGGCGGAAAGCATGTGGATGGGTTTTAGTTATGTGATGGTGAGGGAAATGGAGCGGATCCATTGATGTTATATCGTTGTAGTGGAGGAATGGGATGGGGACGAGTGAGTAGATATTCGATCCAAGAAATATCTTCACTTAGGTGGAGGATTTGTTTTTGAAGGAAGATGCAACAAGGGCAATAGTGGGTGTGGATTGTAACTTGATCCAAGTTAAGAGAGTGTGGTAGGCAATTAGAGTAAGGTGAGGATGGAGGTTGTCCCTTGTTGCGTTGTGTGAGGTGCATAGCAAGGAGATCATTAAGATCATGGATTTGGTTAATCTCTTCATGAAGCTTTTGCCTTTCATGAATGGGGATTTGGTTATTTGGTGGAAATGGATGGTATTGGGGTGAAAATTTTGATGTTTGACCAAGGTGATGAGGGTTTTCAAGGATTCCATTGAAGTTGGTTTGAGGTTTAGGGGAGTAGTTTGGAATGAATGTGGATGTTTGGCCAAAATGGTAGGGTTTGTGAAATGGTTCAATGGAATGAGGTTGTGATCTTGGAGAGAAGTTGGGGATGAATGATGATGGAGGTGTTGGTTGTCTAGTTGTGATGGGCTTGTGGTGAGGGTGAGGTTTTCTTTTCCACCTGGGTTTTAAGGTCATCCTTGCTAGCTTTGAGGTTTTTGGTTTTGGGTTGATAGGAGAAGACATGATGGGATGATTGAATGTGATGAGATATGGGGTTATTTATAGTGGAGGATTTGTGTTGTTTAGGAATGGATAGGCTTGTTGGGTGATTAGGACAAAATGTGTTTGTGAATTTTGGGAAGTATAGGATCAAATAGGCTAAAAAGCAGAAAAAGATTCTGTGAACCCGTCCAGCAGATGGCCGGTCCCCTTAATTGTGGGCGGTCCCCTTAATAATTAAGGGGGCCGCCCATCTGGTACCTTTCTGGGTTCCAGAAATGGGTTTTTCTGCAGAAAAAGGTGAGGATGGCTATGTTTTGAGCTTCTGGTTTTAGGCAAGTCCCACTCTTTTAGGCAATAGAGAAACATATTAAGCATGTATGGCATATAATATAAATAAATAAGCAAGCAATAATTAATATCTAGCAATTTAGAGAATTAAGGCAATTAATCATCTAAGGCAAGGGTAATGGAGCAAAGGCACTAGAAACTAATGGGGAATAGGTGATGGAACAATTGTGAGGATGTGATTAATAGGTTTGTTCTAGTGTGTGCCTATATGCAACAAATGTGGAGATGTGATTGTTTCGACTCCTAAATGCAAAAGATTTCCTAAGAAACAATCCAAGGTCTCCTTGATTTGATTTTGCTCAATATATGAATATCAAAGATGTATATATTAGATTATATACTTTGACAATTCATGTGAGATCTTTATGCATGAGAAAAAATGTTTTTAGCATTATTCAACAATGTAAGAAAAATGGTTTTCATGTGTTTTCCTAGATGTGAGAATGATTTGTAGAAAATAGATTGGGTTTTGTTTATAAATATGTTTATGCAAACAAATATCCCAATCTTTTATTTTGTGCAAAACAGATTCCTAGACTCAGATGGGAGGAAACAGAAAAAAATGTTACAGTCAAATGGCCGGTCCCCTTAATGACAAGCCGGTCCCCTTAATAATTAAGGGGACCGCCTTTATGACATTAAGGGGTCCGCCCATCTGGAAAAAAATTTACCAAAAATGCAGAAAATTCAGTCAATTTGTTCCATCATTCCTAGGCCTAAACGTAAGTGGTTAAAGAGTTCACGCTTAAGGGGCTTAGTGAATATGTCTGCTAAGTTATCTTCCGATGCAACCTTTTCTATAGATATGTTTCCTTTTTGAACGTTATCGTGGAGGAAGTGGTGGCGTATTTCTATATGTTTAGTCCTAGAGTGTTGAACGGGATTCTTACTTAAATCTATAGCACCTTTATTATCACACATAATTGGGACATCATCTAACCTAATGCCATAATCTACGAGAGCTTGTTTCATCCATAGTGCTTGTTGACATGCCTTTCCAGCGCTTACATATTCGGCTTCTGTGGTAGAAATAACAAGAGTGGTTTGCTTCTTCGAGAACCAAGATGTTAGACAACATCCCATTAACGTGCAAATTCCGGTAGTGCTTTTTCTATCCACGTAGTCTCCCGCATGATCCGAATCCGCATAGACGATGGTTTCTATGCTCGATCCCTTAGGATACCATAATCCTAAGTGTATAGTGCCTTTAATATATCGGAAGATACGCTTAACCGCTTCTAAGTGAGAGGTTTTGGGATCCTCTTGAAAGCGAGCACAAAGGCAGACACTAAACATGATATCCGGTCTACTTGCCGTTAAGTATAGTAAACTACCTATCATTCATCTATACTTAGTGTTTTCTACGGACACACCCTCTTCATCTCTTGTGAGTTTTACTTCCGTAGACATTGGTGTCTTCATGGGCTTAGCGTCTTCTAATCCAAATTTCTTAAGCATTTCCTTAATGTACTTAGATTGATTAAAAAATATTCCCTCTTCTAATTGTTTTATTTATAATCCTAGGAAGAAATTAAGTTCACCCATCATACTCATCTCAAACTCATCATGCATGATTTTGACGAATTCATCACACATATCCTGACAAGTCGATCCGAATATAATGTCGTCGACATATATTTGGACAATGATGAGATTTGGGTTTTTCTTTTTTGTGAAAAGAGTGTTATCTACCATTCCCATGGAATAATCATGTTTAATAAGAAATGCCTTTAATCGATCATACCAAGCCTTGGGAGCTTGTTTGAGTCCATATAAAGCTTTCTTGAGTTTATAAACATAATCAGGTTTTGCGAAGTCAATGAATCCTGGAGGTTGTGCCACGTATACCTCCTCATTGATAAAACCGTTAAGGAATGCACTTTTCACGTCCATTTGAAATAACTTAAAATCTAGGGCGCATGCATAGGCAAGTAGTATTCTTATAGATTCTAATCTAGCTACGGGGGCATAAGTTTCGTCATAATCTATTCCTTCTTGTTGATTATATCCTTGGGCAACTAACCTAGCCTTGTTCCTAGTGACTATTCCATTTTCATCTAACTTATTTCTATAAACCCACTTAGTTCCTATGATGGTCATGTTCATGAGATTTGGGACTAGTTCCCAAACGTCATTAGTCTTAAATTGATTTAGTTCTTCTTGCATAGCCATAACCAAACTTTCATCTTTTAATGCCTCATTTATATTTTTAGGTTCTATAGTTGACAGAAAACAAAAGAAGTTATTTTTATCTTGAGCTTGTGATCTAAGGGTTCTTTGATTTAAGTTTCCTATTATATTATCTAACGGGTGTGATTTAGATTCCTTAACATTTACTATTTCGTTTTCACCTAATATTATATCTTCATTATCATCACCTAAGGGTTTGATTTTACTAACCTCAATAGCTTCTTCTTCAACTAGGTCATCATCTTCTAGGGGCAATGTCTTAGGTGGTGGTGGAGTTTCATCAAATGTTACATTTAAGGACTCTTCTACTTTCATAGTGTGTTTATTAAGTATTATGTATGCTTTACTATTTTGTGAATACCCTAGAAAGATTCCTTTGTACGACTTAGGATCAAACTTGGTAAGGTAATCTTTTGTATTGAGAACAAAACATTTGCTCCCGAATACCCTAAAGTAATTTAGATTAGGTTTTCTACCTCTTAATAACTCATATGGGGTTTTTTCCTAATATTCTTCTAATTGAGAATCTATTTATTATATATGTTGATGTATCTACGGCATGGCACCAAAATTTTTGTGGGATAGATTGTTCATTTAGCATTGTTCTACTCATCTCTTGTAAGGTTCGATTCTTTCTTTCTACTACCCCATTTGATTGTGGAGTGCGAGGAGCGGAGAAATTGTGAGATATCCCATTTAAATCACAATATTTTCCGAATTGCACTTCGTTATCAAATTCCCGACCATGGTCCGTCCTAATTGATACTATAGAACATCCTAATTTATTTTGAATCATTTTACTAAATATTTCAAATTTATTAAAGGCTTCGGTTTTATCACTTAAAAAACTAGTCCACGTGTATCGTGAATAGTCATCTACAATTACTAAGGTATAATGATTACCTCCGTAACTCCGCACAGCGGTTGGACCAAAAAGGTCCATGTGTAATAATTCTAGGCATCTAGTAGTGGAGACTATATTCTTAGCTTTGTGACTAGCATGTGCTTGCTTTCCTATTTTACATGCATCGCAAAAGTGTTGGTCATATCTTAGATTAGGCAAGTTTCTAACTAATTCTTTAGAGGCTAGGGATTGTATTTGTTGCATATTTGCGTGACCTAATCTTCTATGCCACAATGTAGAGTTTTCATCTAAGGTAGCTAGACATATTTTATCTTCCGGTTTATTTCCTAGTTTCATAACATATACGCCACCTTTCCTAACTCCTCTACCTATGACCTTTCCGTCCTAAACTATTTCGCTATCTTTACTTGTAAAAGTAACCCTACACTTATTATCGCATATTTGTCCTATACTAAGCAAGTTATATGTTAAGTTATCTACATGCTCAACATTTTCAATAGTTAGGGAGTCTTGAGAGATCGTACCTTTGCCAATGATTTTTCCACGAAAATCACTACCGAAAATAACATTACCTCCGTTGTATGCCTTGTAGGAGGAGAATAGTTTCCGGTTTCCCGTCATGTGCTTCGAGCATCCGCTATCCTTAATCCATTCGTCGGGCTCCAAATTTATCCCAAGACATATTTCATCGGTGGCTTGAGCTACAAGGCACTTTTCGTCTTTTGCTTTGTCCGCTTCATCTTTGTCGCTATCGCTCCATGTTCCACTAACAAATGCGCTTTCGTAATCATAACCCGGTGGCTTTGGACATTCGCCAATGAGATGGTTTTGGCTTCCACATCTAAAGCACTTTCTTTTCCCGTAGTTATCATTTCTATTTCTTTGTAGCGATCTTCTTTCATCTCGCGGTTGTCTCGTGAATCTTCCTCGTCTCTTGAAGAATTTCTTGAATTCTCTAACGGCCATTGCATATTCTTCGTCTTCACTATCGTCACTTGAATCATCGTCATCACTAAGTTCCTTTTTGGCTTTTAGCGCGAGAGACTTGATTTGATCTTTCTTACTCTTGACCGTTTCCGAGTCCCTCTTTATAATTTCTTCATGAACCTTCAAGTTGCCAATAAGCTCATCAAGTGATAACGTCATCAAGTTCTTTGACTCTTCAATCGCCGTGACCTTCGCGCGCCATTTCGGATGTAATGCCCTAAGAAATTTCCTTACACAATTTTTGCTAGAAAAAGTCTCATCAAGTGCTTTTAAACTTGTGATGATTGTGTTAAATTTAGCAAATGCATTATCAATAGATTCCTCTTCAGGAATTGTAAATTGTTCATATTGTTGCACAAGAAGATCTGTTTTATTATCTTTGACTTGACTATTACCTTGGTGAGTTATTAGTAAAGAATCCCAAATTTCTTTTGCGGTTTGACACATAAAAATTCTTTCATATTCTTTGCGTGGTAACGCATTATAAATAACCATTTTAGCTTCATTATTTTTTGCTAGTTTCCTTTTTAAATCATCATTTTGTTTTTCAAACGGTACAATTTCATCTATTTTAGTTAGGATATTATATTGAATAGGGGGAAAATCACCATAGGTAATAACATGCCAAAGATCAAGATCCTTTGATTTCACATAAGTTTCGAATCTATTTTTCCAATAAAGAAAACCATCACTTTCAAATAGTGGTGGTCTTTGCATAGATTGCCCTTCTAAATATTTTAAAGATTCCATAGATCGTTTCAAGTTTTAAAATACAGTTAATTTTAAAAATCTTGTTTGACGTGGCTCTTGATTTTATTTTGAAAACTTTGTTTACTTTTTAAAACTTAGATTCGAATTTATGTGATCTCAACTTCTTGAACAATATGAACAATATGTATATAAGAAAATATAAATAAGTAATGCAAGTAAGGTAATAAAATGAAATGAAAGCTAGAGATGGAAAGATCTAACCGAGAGACAAGAGATTTATAGTGGTTCGGCTACAAGGACACCTTCCTTGCCCTACTCCACTCCCCGAGCACCTAACTCGAGAGTTTTCTTCACTATGTCAACAAGCTCCCTTATGGCGGAGAAAACCTTACACAACTTTAGCTTACACCGGCTTAACGACACAAAGCTAGATGTCGAGTTCTAATCGTAGCTAGAACCAATCTCACAACTTGAACACGACTTAATCACACCTTCTTCTTCACGACTACTTCACGACTTCTTCACAACTACTTCACGACTTCTTCACAACTTCTTCACTACTACTTCACGACACTTCACAACTAAGCACAACCTATGTACACTTCTACTTCTTCACACCTTCACTACTTACACACCTTAACAACACAACTTCTCTACTTACACACTAACCTATCCCAAACAATTATACACACAACTATCTAACAACAATACACAACTTATAAACAAATGTATGATGACACAAACAACTTAGGTATCTAAGTTGCAATACTTCTTCTCTAGTTGTTGAAGGAGTATTCTTCTTTTGCACTTGAGTGGAGGAAGCTTGGATCACTTAGAAACCAAAGCTTAAGATTATATGATCAAAGGGTTTTTGAAGATATGAAATGTGATTAAAAACAGAAAGTTTCAGTGTGCAAAAGGTGAGTAAAAATCCAGGAGAAGGCTGGTATTTATAGGAGAAAAACTGGACAGCTGGAGGCCTACTGGAGAGGGGGCGGTCCCCTTAATTATTAAGGGGGCCGCCTAGCAAAATTAAGGGGGCCGCCCCTACTGAACGTTGGCCAATTTTGTCCTTTTGTGGGGAAGGTTTTTCTGGAACATTTTAACTGATTTTGGTTAAAAATTTGAATTCATATTTTTATAAAAGATTAAACATTTTTATTTAATACCAAAAATGTTTTTCAAAAATATATAGAATGTTTTTTATGTTTTATAAAAAATCTAGTTATTAAGAAAATGTTTCTTTGATTATATAATGCATTAAGCACTTGTTTATTCATACCTTAAGTGATTAAGATGTAGAAATGAATATTTACAACTAAATACTTGTTTATTTGATAAGTTTATGTTTAATGAGTTTATATTTTGTGATCATTAAAACATAGAGATATGAATAATGTTTTTAGGCATTATTTATGTCAACATTTTCAATATAAAAGGTTAAGTAGAAACCATTCCCAAAGGGCCGCTAAAACTTTAAGTGATCTGATCATTGTGCTTTCAAGTAACAAACAATATGTTTCAAGTGATTTGCCGGTAATAATAAGTTTCCAGAGCTATGATTACTTGGTTTAGACCTTTAAAGGTAGCTGCACCAGAGCAACTTTTGTTTGTTTAACGAACGGTCATCGAAGATGAAAGTAAATCTCATGAAATCAATGAATGAATGAATGCTAAGAAGACACTAACGAAAACCAACCAAGTGTAAGAAATGCACAAAGTTAGACAACACGGCAGCAACACAAAAGTGTAAGGCAAAAGAACAAAACACAATGGGGGTTTGTCAGTGCCTACTTTTTTGGGAAAACTTAAGTCATCTACCAAAAAGTGCTAAGATGTATTAAACTCCATCCATGGCTGTTTACCTAGTCTGGCAATCCTAAACTTTAAAATTTTCAACGGCAAATAAATAGTAGATTCATAAATGATATACCCAAATTTGTACTGAAACATAGCAAGATAAAACAGGAACGCAGGTGATAGTTAAGCCGAAAACACAAAGCTTAATTAATACCTAATATCTTACAAAGCACCAAAAACCCAAAATTAATTAATCCAATCAATAATCTCAATTAAATCAAAAGTAAACATAATCAAAAAAGCGCAAAAAAGAGTGTGAGACCAAGTTTCTAACTCAAACCAACACACAACCGGCTGGTCACATCGTTAGTCGCATGTAAAACTTTGGGATATCAATCTATTGAGTCGTTCTTTGTGGGCTTGATCGAAGCATATCTTCATCTTCAAATTAAAGATATGAAAATGTTACAGTTTGGTCAATGGAAGATTTCAGAAGAGGGGGTTTTGAAACTGGGTTGATGGATTAGTTGTTTGAGGAAGGATCGAGATAATATGAGAGCCCTAGATGTGTTCTGATTTGTTTATAAAGTAAGAAATCAAAAGATGGAGAAGATACAAACTGATGAAATTAGCGAAAGATGAAGAAACGTTATGTTACCGATTGATGTCCCTTTAATTAGGTTTTAGATGATGTTGATCTAAGATGAGTGTGGTAGCTTCTGGAGAAGGAGAATGTATATTTTTTTTGGTTTTGATTGTCATTGTCTGTGTGTGTCTTTTTTTTTTTTTTTTTTTTTTTTTTTTTCTTCTTTTTGGTAAGTGTTTGGGGTTTTATCATGTTTTGGAGAGAATAAATCACATTTAGGTGGTGAATGTGCAATCTTAGCCACACAAATAAAAGAAACCCACAAAATATTGTTTTACTATTTCTTTTTCTGTTCACTCCCTCACACCCTAGCTAACTTACTCTTTCACTCAGTTCTCGAGTTAAAATGTGAGAGGAAATAAAAAGAAATGAAAAGTTTTTTGTGTTTTTTTTAAGGGTTTTTTTTTTTTTTTTTTTTTTTAAAGAGGGGAAAGGGAAACAGAAAGAAAAATGGGAGGAAGTTTTGTTAAGAAAATATTCCCCTCATTTTTGGGAGGAAATGGAAAGGAAAGGGAAACATATGTTGTGTAGAGACTAATATACCATTTTTAAAAGATTTATCATTAACAACTAAACGGCATATATGTAATTTGAACAAGTTATTTTTCTTTTTCTCTCACTCAAGAACATGATTTATTATTATTTTCTCTTTCCTTTCCTCTATCATAACAACATATCAACTAACACTTCCTTTCCTTTTCCCTTTCTTTTCCCTTTCCTATTCTTTTCCATTTTCCATCACTCAAAACTCGAGAACCGAGTGTTTGTGTGTCACACAATGGTTTTGCTACAGAAAGTTGGGGGAGCAAGCCCGTTTATTGTTATATTGATATAATATTAGCAGGGTAGATAATGTAAATAGTTTATATTCTTGCAACCGCCTTAACAGGCTATAAGCAGCCGTTGTATTTCAATTTTGTATTCATAACATTCATTTTGAATAAAATCAATTTTCCCCCAATTCTCTTTAAAGCTTCCGTGTTCATAGTAACCAAAAACAAGTAGTGATAACGACGAAACAGAAGATAAGACTAGTTCAAACACCAAACATATACAAGTCATTGTTGTCTTAACACGAAATAATTCTTTCTAAAACGACAACACAAGATAAATATGAGTATCCTGCGATCATCAGCGTATCATTTGGTGTTATTCAATTGGCAAAGAATCTTGTTACTTGCATCAAACCAATTAAAACAGCAAGGATATTTGCTACCTAATTATGTAAGTTTGTAGCCGGCCAAGTCGTTTTCTCCGGTCCCATGTTTCATGTAGATTAATGATTTAAACTATCTATAAGAAATAAACATGGAATCTGTAATTAAACGATAAAAATAGCTATGAGACTATACTTACTGCTTCAAATACTGCTCTCGAGCACAGTGTTATGCTCAAATATTTTTTCTAGTTTAGCCACACGTGGTCCGGAATGCTCAAGTAAATGTGGTAATGTCAACATTCCATACCCATTTGGAATAGAAGAAAATTGTTACCTCGACACATCTTACATGGTAAGCTGTAATAGGACCTCAGGAAGAGCGCAAATACAAGGTATGAGCGTAAATGTCATAGATATAACAATTGAAGGTCATCTACGCGTTATATCACCAGTGGCTCATGTTTGTTTCAATCATGAGACAAATAAGTATTTGGCCGAAAATCCATATGTGAATTTATCAAGATTCCCCATCTCCCTTGGTGTGAACAAGATCACAACTCTTGGTTGTGACACTCGGGGGAACATCAAGACTGGTCAAGTTTATCAAGCAGGTTGTCCCACGATGCCTGGAAGCTGCAACTCAATCATCGGGACATGTTCAAGTACTATTGGTTGTTGCCAAACTACCATAGAACCTACGACAGTACTTACAAGATTCCGCTTCAATGTAGAGAGCAATCAGCGGAATGTGGGTAAGAAGGGTTTTAATAATTGTAGCTATGCATTCATTGTAGAAGATGGACGGTATAACTTTTCATTGGTTAATCTATTCAACTTGAAGAAGCAAGATCTCGAGTCGCATGAAATGTTGCTTGATTGGACAGTAGGCAATACAAGCTGTCAAGAAGCTCAAAAAAATATAAGAAGTTACTTGTGTAATGAAAAAAGCAAGTGTTTTGATGCAACTAATGGTCGGGGGTACCGTTGCACTTGCTCTAGTGGTTACCAGGGAAATCCATACCTAGAAAATGGTTGTCAAGGTAATTCATTTAGTCACCAGTTCGGATATTGATACGTATTTTCAATATTCTTTTTTCCATATTTTGTTCAGATTTCAGGTCTAAAGTTTTTTTAATATTATTCGGATTTAGAAATATATATCCAAGTTTCTACTGCATATCATTTGTAACTCTTGTCTGCTTACTTTTGACTATCAGATGTTAACGACTGTGAAGACGCCCGTCTAAACAGCTGCAGCCATCTATGTAACAACACTGAAGGAAGTCATACTTGCCATTGCCCGAAAGGTTATAGTGGAGATGGTCGAAAGGATGGAACTCGTTGTACTAGAAACAGGACAAATACACAAAAACTTGGGCTGTATATGGGTAAGTTCCTCATTCATTTCATACACCTGTAACTCATTCCTCAAAGATTTATTCAATATGCTTTCACTATAAGTAAATTTCTATTAGAGTGACACGCCAAAAAGTGTTTCTTCTGTTATAGTACGTATTTAAAAATAGCTATGAGACTATACTTACTGCTTCAAATACTGCTCTCGAGCACAGTGTTATGCTCAAATATTTTTTCTAGTTTAGCCACACGTGGTCCGGAATGCTCAAGTAAATGTGGTAATGTCAACATTCCATACCCATTTGGAATAGAAGAAAATTGTTACCTCGACACATCTTACATGGTAAGCTGTAATAGGACCTCAGGAAGAGCGCAAATACAAGGTATGAGCGTAAATGTCATAGATATAACAATTGAAGGTCATCTACGCGTTATATCACCAGTGGCTCATGTTTGTTTCAATCATGAGACAAATAAGTATTTGGCCGAAAATCCATATGTGAATTTATCAAGATTCCCCATCTCCCTTGGTGTGAACAAGATCACAACTCTTGGTTGTGACACTCGGGGGAACATCAAGACTGGTCAAGTTTATCAAGCAGGTTGTCCCACGATGCCTGGAAGCTGCAACTCAATCATCGGGACATGTTCAAGTACTATTGGTTGTTGCCAAACTACCATAGAACCTACGACAGTACTTACAAGATTCCGCTTCAATGTAGAGAGCAATCAGCGGAATGTGGGTAAGAAGGGTTTTAATAATTGTAGCTATGCATTCATTGTAGAAGATGGACGGTATAACTTTTCATTGGTTAATCTATTCAACTTGAAGAAGCAAGATCTCGAGTCGCATGAAATGTTGCTTGATTGGACAGTAGGCAATACAAGCTGTCAAGAAGCTCAAAAAAATATAAGAAGTTACTTGTGTAATGAAAAAAGCAAGTGTTTTGATGCAACTAATGGTCGGGGGTACCGTTGCACTTGCTCTAGTGGTTACCAGGGAAATCCATACCTAGAAAATGGTTGTCAAGGTAATTCATTTAGTCACCAGTTCGGATATTGATACGTATTTTCAATATTCTTTTTTCCATATTTTGTTCAGATTTCAGGTCTAAAGTTTTTTTAATATTATTCGGATTTAGAAATATATATCCAAGTTTCTACTGCATATCATTTGTAACTCTTGTCTGCTTACTTTTGACTATCAGATGTTAACGACTGTGAAGACGCCCGTCTAAACAGCTGCAGCCATCTATGTAACAACACTGAAGGAAGTCATACTTGCCATTGCCCGAAAGGTTATAGTGGAGATGGTCGAAAGGATGGAACTCGTTGTACTAGAAACAGGACAAATACACAAAAACTTGGGCTGTATATGGGTAAGTTCCTCATTCATTTCATACACCTGTAACTCATTCCTCAAAGATTTATTCAATATGCTTTCACTATAAGTAAATTTCTATTAGAGTGACACGCCAAAAAGTGTTTCTTCTGTTATAGTACGTATTTAAAAATAGCTATGAGACTATACTTACTGCTTCAAATACTGCTCTCGAGCACAGTGTTATGCTCAAATATTTTTTCTAGTTTAGCCACACGTGGTCCGGAATGCTCAAGTAAATGTGGTAATGTCAACATTCCATACCCATTTGGAATAGAAGAAAATTGTTACCTCGACACATCTTACATGGTAAGCTGTAATAGGACCTCAGGAAGAGCGCAAATACAAGGTATGAGCGTAAATGTCATAGATATAACAATTGAAGGTCATCTACGCGTTATATCACCAGTGGCTCATGTTTGTTTCAATCATGAGACAAATAAGTATTTGGCCGAAAATCCATATGTGAATTTATCAAGATTCCCCATCTCCCTTGGTGTGAACAAGATCACAACTCTTGGTTGTGACACTCGGGGGAACATCAAGACTGGCAAGTTTATCAAGCAGGTTGTCCCACGATGCCTGGAAGCTGCAACTCAATCATCGGGACATGTTCAAGTACTATTGGTTGTTGCCAAACTACCATAGAACCTACGACAGTACTTACAAGATTCCGCTTCAATGTAGAGAGCAATCAGCGGAATGTGGGTAAGAAGGGTTTTAATAATTGTAGCTATGCATTCATTGTAGAAGATGGACGGTATAACTTTTCATTGGTTAATCTATTCAACTTGAAGAAGCAAGATCTCGAGTCGCATGAAATGTTGCTTGATTGGACGGTAGGCAATACAAGCTGTCAAGAAGCTCAAAAAAATATAAGAAGTTACTTGTGTAATGAAAAAAGCAAGTGTTTTGATGCAACTAATGGTCGGGGGTTACCGTTGCACTTGCTCTAGTGGTTACCAGGGAAATCCATACCTAGAAAATGGTTGTCAAGGTAATTCATTTAGTCACCAGTTCGGATATTGATACGTATTTTCAATATTCTTTTTTCCATATTTTGTTCGGATTTCAGGTCTAAAGTTTTTTTAATATTATTCGGATTTAGAAATATATATCCAAGTTTCTACTGCATATCATTTGTAACTCTTGTCTGCTTACTTTTGACTATCAGATGTTAACGACTGTGAAGACGCCCGTCTAAACAGCTGCAGCCATCTATGTAACAACACTGAAGGAAGTCATACTTGCCATTGCCCGAAAGGTTATAGTGGAGATGGTCGAAAGGATGGAACTCGTTGTACTAGAAACAGGACAAATACACAAAAACTTGGGCTGTATATGGGTAAGTTCCTCATTCATTTCATACACCTGTAACTCATTCCTCAAAGATTTATTCAATATGCTTTCACTATAAGTAAATTTCTATTAGAGTGACACGCCAAAAAGTGTTTCTTCTGTTATAGTACGTATTTAAAAATAGCTATGAGACTATACTTACTGCTTCAAATACTGCTCTCGAGCACAGTGTTATGCTCAAATATTTTTTCTAGTTTAGCCACACGTGGTCCGGAATGCTCAAGTAAATGTGGTAATGTCAACATTCCATACCCATTTGGAATAGAGAAAATTGTTACCTCGACACATCTTACATGGTAAGCTGTAATAGGACCTCAGGAAGAGCGCAAATACAAGGTATGAGCGTAAATGTCATAGATATAACAATTGAAGGTCATCTACGCGTTATATCACCAGTGGCTCATGTTTGTTTCAATCATGAGACAAATAAGTATTTGGCCGAAAATCCATATGTGAATTTATCAAGATTCCCCATCTCCCTTGGTGTGAACAAGATCACAACTCTTGGTTGTGACACTCGGGGGAACATCAAGACTGGTCAAGTTTATCAAGCAGGTTGTCCCACGATGCCTGGAAGCTGCAACTCAATCATCGGGACATGTTCAAGTACTATTGGTTGTTGCCAAACTACCATAGAACCTACGACAGTACTTACAAGATTCCGCTTCAATGTAGAGAGCAATCAGCGCAATGTGGGTAAGAAGGGTTTTAATAATTGTAGCTATGCATTCATTGTAGAAGATGGACGGTATAACTTTTCATTGGTTAATCTATTCAACTTGAAGAAGCAAGATCTCGAGTCGCATGAAATGTTGCTTGATTGGACGGTAGGCAATACAAGCTGTCAAGAAGCTCAAAAAAATATAAGAAGTTACTTGTGTAATGAAAAAAGCAAGTGTTTTGATGCAACTAATGGTCGGGGGTACCGTTGCACTTGCTCTAGTGGTTACCAGGGAAATCCATACCTAGAAAATGGTTGTCAAGGTAATTCATTTAGTCACCAGTTCGGATATTGATACGTATTTTCAATATTCTTTTTTCCATATTTTGTTCGGATTTCAGGTCTAAAGTTTTTTTAATATTATTCGGATTTAGAAATATATATCCAAGTTTCTACTGCATATCATTTGTAACTCTTGTCTGCTTACTTTTGACTATCAGATGTTAACGACTGTGAAGACGCCCGTCTAAACAGCTGCAGCCATCTATGTAACAACACTGAAGGAAGTCATACTTGCCATTGCCCGAAAGGTTATAGTGGAGATGGTCGAAAGGATGGAACTCGTTGTACTAGAAACAGGACAAATACACAAAAACTTGGGCTGTATAGGGTAAGTTCCTCATTCATTTCATACACCTGTAACTCATTCCTCAAAGATTTATTCAATATGCTTTCACTATAAGTAAATTTCTATTAGAGTGACACGCCAAAAAGTGTTTCTTCTGTTATAGTACGTATTTAAAAATAGCTATGAGACTATACTTACTGCTTCAAATACTGCTCTCGAGCACAGTGTTATGCTCAAATATTTTTTCTAGTTTAGCCACACGTGGTCCGGAATGCTCAAGTAAATGTGGTAATGTCAACATTCCATACCCATTTGGAATAGAAGAAAATTGTTACCTCGACACATCTTACATGGTAAGCTGTAATAGGACCTCAGGAAGAGCGCAAATACAAGGTATGAGCGTAAATGTCATAGATATAACAATTGAAGGTCATCTACGCGTTATATCACCAGTGGCTCATGTTTGTTTCAATCATGAGACAAATAAGTATTTGGCCGAAAATCCATATGTGAATTTATCAAGATTCCCCATCTCCCTTGGTGTGAACAAGATCACAACTCTTGGTTGTGACACTCGGGGGAACATCAAGACTGGTCAAGTTTATCAAGCAGGTTGTCCCACGATGCCTGGAAGCTGCAACTCAATCATCGGGACATGTTCAAGTACTATTGGTTGTTGCCAAACTACCATAGAACCTACGACAGTACTTACAAGATTCCGCTTCAATGTAGAGAGCAATCAGCGCAATGTGGGTAAGAAGGGTTTTAATAATTGTAGCTATGCATTCATTGTAGAAGATGGACGGTATAACTTTTCATTGGTTAATCTATTCAACTTGAAGAAGCAAGATCTCGAGTCGCATGAAATGTTGCTTGATTGGACGGTAGGCAATACAAGCTGTCAAGAAGCTCAAAAAAATATAAGAAGTTACTTGTGTAATGAAAAAAGCAAGTGTTTTGATGCAACTAATGGTCGGGGGTACCGTTGCACTTGCTCTAGTGGTTACCAGGGAAATCCATACCTAGAAAATGGTTGTCAAGGTAATTCATTTAGTCACCAGTTCGGATATTTATAGGTATTTTCAATATTCTTCTTTCCATATTTCGTTCGGATTTCAGGTCTAAAGTTTTTTTAATATTATTCGGATTTAGAAATATATATCCAAGTTTTTACTGCATATCGTTTGTAACTCTTGTCTGCTTACTTTTGACTATCAGATGTTAACGAGTGTGAAGACGCCCTTCTAAACAGCTGCAGCCATCTATGTAACAACACTGACGGAAGTCATACTTGCCATTGCCCAAAAGGTTATAGTGGAGATGGTCAAAAGGATGGAACTCATTGCACTAGAAACAGGACAAATACACAGAAACTTTGGCCGTATATGGGTAAGTTCCTCATTCATTTCATACACCTGTAACTCATTCCTCAAAGATTTCTTCAATATGCTTTCACTACAAGTAAATTTCTATTAGAGTGACACGCTAAAAAGTGCTTCTTTTGTTATAGTACGTATTTAACGAATTATCTACCCGTCATCATTAATCTCAGTATGTGGTGCATCTGTTTTTTTTTTTTTCTTCTTGTTCCTTGTAATTGCTCATGGCTAAAAACGTTGCATGCAAATTAGACTTTAGAGATCTTTGGAAAAAATTTATTTCATGCTTTTAAGAGTCTTTATTTCATGAATTAGGAGTTGAGTGTAAATTAATTCAAATTAAGATCGTGATGACCATTTAGTATTGTTTTGACTTAAGGTCAAGTAACATCTAATTTTAGTAATGTCTACGTTCATTGACATTTAAACATACTTTGAAAGCTTGTTAAAATACATTATATTACTTATTGAAACACCATTCCATAAACTTTATATCATGTTTTAAGAATTTGGTCAATACCATTAATGTGGTCTTGCGTATTCGTAACTCTCTAACCATTAACTTATCTTTATAGTTGTCATACTAAATATGATAATTAGAGGCTTATAAATAGTATTCTCATTTGTAAAGACTACCAAATATGAACTTCTTGACCCTCTCTAATTTCTCATTTCAGACAGTTGAAAATACACGATGCGGCGTTGTTTCGCAACACGTTATCGATCAATACTATAACTCTACAAGAAAGGGAGACATAGGTCGGCGACGATGAAGAAAGAACTTGGTATGATTTTGATGAAGTTGACGGTTCATTTCTATAAATCATTATTGTGATCAACTTGTTCATTGATTCACTGGTTTCAGGTCTAAAGTTTTTTTTTTTAATATTATTCGGATTTAAAAATATATATCCAAGTTTTACTGCATATAATTTGTAACTCTTGTCTGCTTACTTTTGACTATCAGATGTTAACGAGTGTGAAGACGCCCTTCTAAACAGCTGCAGCCATCTATGTAACAACACTGAAGGAAGTCATACTTGCCATTGCCCAAAAGGTTATAGTGGAGATGGTCAAAAGGATGGAACTCGTTGCACTAGAAACAGGACAAATACACAGAAACTTGGGCTGTATATGGGTAAGTTCCTCATTCATTTCATACACCTGTAACTCATTCCTCAAAGATTTATTCAATATGCTTTCACTACAAGTAAATTTCTATTAGAGTGACACGCCAAAAGGTGTTTCTATTTTTATAGTATGTATTTGACGAATTATCTACCTGCCATCATGCAGGCATCACCATGGGTGTCATGAACGCAACAAAACTCTTTTGTTATTTGAAGCCTTGTATTTTCTCTAAAGCTTTGGCATTAGTTTTGTTTGTGTTAATTCTTTTTGTCGCTATAATAAAATTATATTAGTGGCGGACACAAGATAGAAAGTGATAGAGCGCCTTTTATAAAACTAAAAATGACTCATAATACAAATTTTTGAGACCAATTATTCTATTTCGATTTTTTAAAATATATTTAACATAATTTTAGACTACGCAAGAAATATCTTTATATGTGGTTCACTGCACGGGGACCCCTAATTAAAAACTCACCTCAGTCCACCCCTGATTATATCAAAGGCTTACTCTACCTTCCAATAAGGAAAACAAACGCAAACGTTGTATAGATTTATATTATTTCTAAGAGGAGCACCAACACAAAAGCCACACAAAGAAACAAAAGAGACGCTTAATTAGTTGTCATTATATATTGTGGTTAGGTATATTTCTAACTCCCTAACCTTTAACTTGTCTTTATAGTTGTCACTAATTAGAGGCTTATAAATAGTAGTCTTATTTAGTCATTTGTAAAGATTACCACGCAATGGATATGGACTTGTTGGTTTTCTCCACTTTATTCTATCATTCAGTTGAAAATACACGATGCGGCGTTGTTTTGCAACACGTTATCGATCAATACTATAACTCTACAAGAGAGGGAGACATAGGTCGGCTACGATGAAGAAAGAACTCAGTATGATTGACGGTTCGTTTCTATAAAGTTGCCGATAAATCTTTGTGATCAACTTGTTCATTGATTCATCAAGGTGCACTCAAATTGTTTCTTCCTACAAGTAAGTTTTATATAGGTGTTTCATGATCTTACATCTCATATTACATTAAAGTTATAAATCTCAGTTGCATTGAATAAGCATGCATGTGGCATCAAAACATGTGTTAACTAATGCTATATACTTTTTTTTTTCTTCTAAAAAAAGTAAGTAGAATTGGGAGAACTAAAAGTTATCTATAGATGGACGTACACAATGAATTTATGATACTTGCATTATAATACATAAGTTATCTAACTATTATATTTTTTAGCAAATGACTCATATGCTTTCGTTTGTATTAAACAAGATAAATCTTTGTTAGGCTTGCATATTTATGCCAGGAGAATTTCGTTAATACGACGCTATTATCTTTGTGAAAGTTTATACTCTTTTTTTTAATCATTAGCTAATTCCTGAATCTAGAAGTGACTTATACTAGTATTATTGAAACTGAAAAAGAAAAATCATGATACTGTTTAGGATCTGTAGTATAACAATAAGCGTTGAACTTGTTATTTGTAGGATGATAGTGATAAATGTTTTTAATTAATTTATATATTTTTTTATTATTATTATTTTTAATTAATAGCTCACCACTTAATTTAGTTTGATTTGTAAGTGAAGAAACGTCTCATGTAATTTATGATGTTTAGTTTTATTGTTCTCTCAAAGGAAAATGCCCACTATCTACATTAAAATTTAAAAATGTGATATAAAACTATAAACATATATATTAAACACTTCTTTAGTTGTGCAAATATATGTTCCATTTGTTACAAGAAGTTTGATGAAAACTCTACCTTTAGTTCACATAAATATTTGAGATTTGATGTTTCTATAATTCATTATCCGTGAGTAAATGGATATCGGACACCCAAATATTGTGACCTATTGGAATACACACAAAGAAGCATATACGACTACAAAAGTATTTAAATCAATACAAATACATTAAAAATTATATGAAAACAAATAAAGATAGTTTACATTGTTAACTTGTTGGAATTCCGTTGACAATTTTCCATGAATTCACAACGTGTGTTTTTGTGATCTATTAAAACTACCACAAATATGTTGCGTCTAGAATATCCGTCGCTAGTAATAAAATATTTGTAACAGATTTCTCACAAACTATCTTTGCGTCAATAATCTGTGAGAAACTGAGAAATCTGTAAAAAGTTTTCCATTAACATTTGGTCAAAAAACTGGTGTGTAATTCGTGTTGGAAATTTTCAAAGGATTTTTTTCTGTAAGAAAACCTGCCAAAAATAATAGATTTTCTAGTAGGGCAAAATTCATATAGCCTAGTTGTAAACTTGCTACTAAACATATCAAATCAACTTTTTGATCACTAGACTTTACATATTTTATCCTCAAATTGTTATTATATTAATTAAACAATTATAGCGGTGGTATCATCATCATTAGTTAATAAAGATTTTCATAATTGCGATTCATCTTTCGTTTAATAAGCAAATCAACCGTTAATAACAATAGTGAAACAACATGAATATTCCAATACAAGCTATAACACCGGATACCCACACGAGGTATGGATATGGTGAAAAGGTGATTGAAAAAAGCACAATAATTGAGAGGGCCCCTGTATAATAACATGAACCAAAAACATCCTTATGCTGCGACACATCCACAGGTCAGAAGTTGTAGCTTGTCTGTACTTGTGCTTATTAATCATCCAAGAAACAACACAATACACTAATAACAGAGTTGAAGAAAGAAGCATGCGGTAACGTAGCTTCTTGGTTGAGTGGCTTGCTTCCAATTTGTGCATCGCGGCAAAGGCAATGCCAAAGACGGTATATAACCCAAAACACACAACATGAATATCTTTAATTCTTTTTGACATTTTCATCTCGATCAACCTAGGTGCATACCAAAAAAAAAAAAACATAAAGAAGAACGAATTAGAGACACCAAAAAAGCTTGGGTCTTAGTCTATTTCATATACCAATTTTGTTATTGAAAAGAGTAGAAAGATAAAATGCACTTACTCCATGTCAAGTGTAATTGGAGTAGGAGGCAGAAATAGAGGAGGTGGTGTTAGAGGTGGAGATGGTAGTGGAGTGTGAGTTGATGTTGGCAAAGACTTTGTCGAGTTACTAAGATCTGCACTATTGTTCATCGTTCTTGCTACAACGAAATATGCTAAACATTTCACTTACCGATTGTTTATATACTAGTTATTACGTAAATTATTTACTTTGCACAATTAGTTATAGTCATAAAAATGCTTTGATAATATGATTGTTTTTGGCATTTAAGGTAAGCAATTAATCAACATTTTACTAATATCTTGCGAGCATAACAAAAATAATGAACTAACAATAAAGAAAGTAACAACGTACATATATAAATGTTTAAAAATTATATAGAGAAAACAATCAATCATAGTTACTAATAAAGTTTGAAAGTTTATTAGTAACTATTAGATAATGCTATTTTTTTTTTATTTTTTTTTTACTTTTGAAGGAAAGCAATATTACAAATAATCAAATGTTTTGGATATTACATTCCTGCTAAAAAGAAAAAAAAAAAAAAAAAAAAAAAGTGTTTTACAATATTTTGAACACTTTTTTTCTTTCTTTTTTTTTTTTTTTTTAAAACCATTTGTTCATTTTCTAATTAGTATATTGTTGATTAATCGCTTACCTTATATGCCAGACACAATCATATCATCAAAGCAATTGTATGACTATAACTAATTTGGCAAAGTAAACATATTATGTAATAACGAGTATATATAACACTCATTAAGTCAAAGATTTAGCATTTTTCGCTGTAGCAAGAACAATGAAAAATAGTTCAAATCTTAGTAATCCAACAAAGTTTTTGCCAACATCACCTCACATTGCACTACCATCTCCACCTCTAACACCATTTAACACCTCTAACACCACCCCCTCTGTCTCTACCACCTCCATCTATCACTTCAATTCCACTTGAGATGGAGTAAGTGCATTTTATCTTTCTATTTTTTTCAATAACAAAATTATATTCGTATATGAAATAGACAAAGACCCTAGTTTTTTGTTGTCTCCAATTTGTTCTTTTTTTATGCTTTTTAATCCACATAGGATGATCGAGATGAAAAGGTCAAAAAGAATTACAAATATCCATGTTGTGTTTTTTGGGTTATATACCGTCTTTGGCATTGCATATGCCGTGTCGCTCAAATTGGAAGCAAGTCACTCAATAAAGAAGTTACGTTACGGCATGCTTCTTTCTTCAACTCTCCTATTAGTGTAATTTGTTCTTTATCGGATGATTATCAAACACAAGTAGAGAAAAACTACAACTTTTGACCTGTCGATGTGTCACAGATAATGATGTTGATAAAAAAGTTGATTTCATATGTTTAGTAGCAAATTTACAACTAGGCTATATGTTTTTTGCACTTCTATATAAAATATCTTTGGCGGGTTTCTTGGTAAGAATCCTTTGAAATTTCCAACACGATTTACAAACCAGTTTTTTAAACAAACGTTAATGGAAAACTTTCTAATGATTTCTCATGGATTATTGACACAAAAATAGTTTGTGAGAAATTTTTCGAAAATATTTTAATACTAGCCACGGAATTTCTAGAAGCAACATATTTGTGGCAATGTCAATAAGTAAATTTCCATTTTCCTTTTCGATTATTTTTAATAGATCATAAAAACATGCCGTGAATTCATAGAAAATTGTCAACGAAATTCCAACAAGTTAACAAAGTAAACTATCTTTATGTGTTTCAATATAATTTTTAATGTAACTGCATTGATTTATATTCTTGTGTAGTCGTATATGCTTCGTTGTGTTCCAATAAGTCGCAATATTTAGTGTTGGAATATTAGAATCAAACATCTATAAACTAATAACCATATAATGAACATCAAAGCATATAGCACAGCGGAATGGATCTACATAACATGTAAATAATTAACTAAAACTAAATAGAAAGCGTACCTTTTGATTCCTAGCAAGAACAAGGAATCACGTGCTTCAAGAACAAAATTATAAACCCTGAGATGGGGTTTATATGGATCGAACACCACAAACACACAAGCTAAAGGAAGCTTGTTACTCGTTCTTGTATGCACGTAATACTAGCGTTTCAATGGGAAAAGCTATGTTCTAATTCACTAAACAAATCCAACACTTGTGTTCAAGCAAAATCGACAAACCCTAGGGATAGGGATGTGTACGATCGGCCAAGACTAGAGGAGAGGAGAAAGAAGTTGGAAAAGCTAGGGAATTAGGATTAGTAATCTAAGAATACAAGAGATGTATTTATAGGCTACAATTTCTTGTTCCCTACTCCACCAAAACCGACTTCCATAACCCTAATGGGTTGGATCGGCCGAACATAACCCAAAGGATTGGGTTCTAGATCCTTCTCTTTCTCTATTGCATATTTAGTCCTTTAACGAGCGTTATCTAACCCCGTTAAGTACTAACTGTCGTTAAGTTATTTGTTTTGTGAAATGAATAAATAAATACATAAAATATATTTAATTATTCAAACCATAGAAACTCTTACGTATTGTGTGCAATCCCGAGTCTCGGGTTCGAAACCGGACATACATATATTAATATTTATTCACAAACTCTAACAGCTCCCACTTGAATAACCATTAATATAGTAATGACATGGGTCAGTCTAGCTTAACCTTCCCAATGCCACCAGCTTGATCCGAGTATGGTTTTCCTGGAAAAACCACGTGATGATATTATCATCATACTTATCCTTTTGTTGCTAATACCGCGTTATTATGGATATGGATCTCAGTTATTATGGATATGGATCTCATGATATTATCCTTTTGTTGCTAATACCGCGTTATTATGGATATTATCATCTGAACGTCATTTAGATTGCCTTTGGGCGTGCGCACGCAAACATCTTGTCAATCCTACGAGTGGCCAAGCAGTATTAAACTTCAACAAAAAGTTGAAGGAACAAATCCTTTAATGACTACGAGCATAACCTTTGAACTTCGCATCATTTCCGAAAATAGCCCTTATAACCACCTTTTACGGATATCGTTAGACTATCTTACAGAAAATGAGCTACATCCTCGGCAATTATCTGGTATCTCAAGTCTGAGGATAAATATTCATGATTTACTTAATGACAATGATCCATAAGGTATAATCATATGGTTGGGATAAGTCCTGTATTCAATTTATCAAATATTGAATATCATGTGACATTGGTGTCTCAACCTTACAATACATTCTACCAATCCTCACATTTGTCTTAGTTCAATAATATTCCCATATTATTAATTGAAAATGGACTATTTAGAATAAATTAATTATTCACGGATTTAAACATGCAAATATAGGACACAAATATTATAAATGAGAATAAACGTTATCCGCACTATATTTCATTAACTTAATAATTGTTTACATGTCCCTATCAAAAATACTAATCACAGATTTACATGAAACTATCGGCTAAACGAAGACCAATACCCTCAGCATGTCGAGTAAACGGTTCCTTAGGTAATGCCTTCGTGAAAGGATCAGCCAGATTTTATCTGTGTGAACTTTGAGTACATTGATCTCACCCAGTTCGACTTGTTCTCGAACATAGTGATATTTCCTACGAAAGTGTCTGGCGCCTTTCATAACTCCAGGTTCATTGGCGAATGTGATTGCAGCAGAGTTGTCGCAATACACATTTATAGGTAATTCAATTGACGACATCACTCCAAGATCCGAAATGAATTTCCTTATCCAAACAGCTTCTTGTGCAGCTTCTGATGCAGCAATATACTCAGCTTCTGTAGCAGACATGGCCATTGTGCTCTGCTTCTTACTCTTCTAGTCCACAGCTCCTCCATTAATGACAAAAACGTAACCCGTCTGAGACTTCGTATCATCTTTATCAGTTTGAAAGGATGCATCGCAGTAACCTGTAACATTCAGTTCTGCGTCTGGATTTCCCCAGAAAACTAGAAACATATCTTTAGTATTCCTTAAATACTTAAGAATGTTCTTAACAGCATGCCAGTGATCTTTCCCTGGATTCTGCAGATAACGACTGGTCAAATTTTGAGCGAATGCCACATCTGGCCTTGTGCATCTAACTGCATACATGATAGATTCTACTGCCGAAGCATACGGAACTTTCTTCATGTATGCCACCTCTTCAGGTGTAGAAGCACACATTTCGCTACTTAAGCCATGTTCCACTTGCATGGGCAAATATCCCTTCTTGGAATTTTGCATATTGAATCTCTTCAATATTTTATCCATGTAAGCACTTTGGCTTAAACCGATTAACCTCTTAGATCTGTCTCTATAGATCTTGATTCCAAGGATATAAGCTGCTTCTCCTATATCCTTCATGGAAAAACATTTACTTAGATAAGCCTTAACTTCATTAAGACTAGGTATATGATTTCCCATGATTAATATGTCATCGACATATAAGATAAGAAAAGTAGTGTTACTCCCACTAACTTTGTGGTATACACATGGCTCATCGAAATTTTGAGTAAATCCAAACTTCTTGATTTCCTCATCAAATTTCTTATTCCATTGCCTGGATGCTTGCTTCAATCCATAAATGGATCTCTGAAGCTTGCATACATGCTCAGGAAATTGTGGATTCACAAACCCCTCAGGTTGCGCCATATAGATGTCTTCATCTAGGCGACCATTCAGAAAAGTGGTTTTGACATCCATCTGCCAAATCTCATAGTCATAGTAGGCAGCTATGGCTATAAGAATCCTAATAGCTCTAATGTCGGCCACAGGAGAAAATGTCTCCTCATAGTCAACACCGTATGTTTGGGTAAAGCCTTTAGCCACCAAACGAGCTTTGTAGGTGTGTACATTGCCATCCATGTCCATTTTCTTTTTGAAGAGCCACTTACACCCAACTACCTTAGCATTGGGAGGAATGTCTACTTCAATCCAGACTTTGTTGTCTTTCATGGATTGCATTTCCCCATCCATGGCTACCTGCCATTTGTCCTTTTCAGGACTATTAATGGCAGCCCTATAACTAGTTGGCTCATCAAGATCCCCTAGTATAGTTTCCTCACACTCTACGTTTAAACATAGACGTTCAGGAGCCTTTGTAGATCTTGAAGATCTACGGATGGGTACCACATCAACTTCTGGTGGAGGACCTAAACTTTCAGGTTCCACAGGAAGTGTGTTAGTGCCTTCAGAAGGTGACGTATCTTCATGATCATTTTCAAGATCATATACTCTCCCACTGAATTCTTGAGATGTTAGATTATCCTCAAGAAATTCGCCATACCTAGCCACAATGACCTTATTTTCTAGTGGGAAGTAAAAGTAGTAACCCTTCGTTTCCTTAGGGTATACTATGAAGATACACTTAACAGATCTTTGTTGGAGTTTATCAGGTGAGTCACGTTTAACAAACGCCTCACAACCCCAGACCTTTAAGTAAGAAAATGTTGTTCCCTTAACACGTTTAGAGTTAACTAGAAAGTTAATCTATTTGTGTTTATGACTAATACAATGTTATGATTAATTCTAACAGTTATAAAACGTGAATATAGAAAACTCAAGGTAATTTTCAACGTTTAAATTCTTATTAGAAATGAATCAAAGAATCTATACCCAAGTGTTTTGCGGAACAAACACTTGGGATTGAATAGACAAGGTATGGTGGTGTCTCCTATCTAAACTCAAGTTTTGCTTGAGTGGTAACAATGCGACCTCACTGAGCTATCTCAGGGATGCGTTACTCTTTGTAGGAGAGAAGTTGTTTTGCAAAAGTCTAAGCTTTAATTGTACAAAACACACTCAACTTCTCAATCTATTTATACACAAGTAAACTGAGTAAAAGTAATTAAAATATTACAAGTTGTTGAGCAAGCGTGTCTGACAATTACAACAGTAATTGTCATTTCCAAGAACCAATAGAAATGGCCTATTAAGTCTTTAGGAGTGGTTGGTCTGACACTCCAAGACTTTAAGCCGTCTTAGGAAGGATTTCTTCCTGACAAGATAAGATTTGATCTTATCTTAAATCCTTCCTAGATATTTCTGCCTTTCTTCTCAGGCACTTAGTTCTTCAGGACACGCTTCTCAGTTATCACTCTTAATTACTTCATTGTTGTTGAGGAGACTGGGGTTCAGTGAGTTCTTGTCAAATACTCACTGAACCATCATCTTCTTCTTTGGCTTAAGTGCTACATCAGGGAGTACCGCCTTCCTGAGTAGTGAATCATTCTTCTTGAATTCGCCTTAAGCATCCTGAAGATGACTCACTGAGAGGCTGTTCTCTCAGTGACTTGAATTGTTCTCGGTTTAAGTTAACACTTAGTTAATTTGTGTCCAAATCATGTTTTAAGTATTCTTGGGTTTTTCCTGACCCAACAATCTCCCCCTATTTGGATATAAATTATTCCTAAGTGTTTTGATCAGTTATGAGTGAGCAAATGACTTCTACTCATACTGAATGTACTAGAATGTAAATAAGGATACTGAAATAATAAAAACATCATCTTATTAGTATTATTACAAGTCCTAAGAAACTAAGTACAAAAGGGATAGTGGGGGGTATTCAGGCAGATCTATCAGTTCAACTTAATACCACGGGCTTCAAGCTTGGGCTTCTTTGACTGCAGCTCTTGTTGGTCAGGGTGCTCATGGATTTTCCTTTTCAGATCTTGACAAAACTTCACATTTTCAGGACTCTTGAGTGGAGAGGCCATCATTAGAAAACCAAGCATAGTTTTGATCCCTGACAAATCGATATCACTCCACCTTTGGAAGGCTTGGTCTCCGAACTCATCAATGAAGAACAAACCTCTTTCAGGTTGTTCAATGACCACATTGTTCCTGAAAGGAACACCTTCAGGGAGAGCCCTATTGCAGTCAAGACCAGGAACCTTGATCTCAGGCTCAGCTTCAATCTTCTTTCTTTTTCTTGAAGAAGACTGAGAGGGAGCTGGTTGTGCTGAATCAGGAAGAAGAGATGGAGTGCCAAGTTCCTGAGGTGCAGCTGCCAATCTTTCGTAACTCTGACTCAAGGACTTCATCAAACTAGGGACCAAAACGTTTGATTTCTTTGCTATTAATGGACCCAACTCATCCAATTCTGTGATCCCAAAGTCAGCGAATCTGAAAGGTTGATGAACCTGAAAGTCTCTTTTGTCAGCACTTCTATAGACAGTGACAATGGCAGGATTGGTGTTTCGATGAATATGAACATCAGTGATTGGTTCTGGCTTCAACCTGTTAGTCATATACCACTGATATTTCTTAATCATGTTCTGCCTGATCTCTTCAGCCCTTTGATTCCTTTCCTCCCTTTTCTTCCTGAGAGTGATCATCTCCTTAGTCTGAGCTTTTACAAAAGTCATACCACCCTCTCTTCCTGAAAGAGCCTTAGCTTCAAGACCAATCTTCTCAGCCTCTTCATGAACAACCTTAATAATAGCAGGCTTGCTCACTTTTTCTTCCTCCTTTAACTTCTTCTTTGCTTCCTCTTCCTCTAGGTAAGCACTGAGTTCATCAGCTGAGAAGTGGTGAAGAACTCCATCAATTTCATACGGGATCCTGGGTGGTGATTCAGGATCCTTTTCTACCAAGATTGGTGCTGGTTGAGGCTCAGGATCAGTGAGGATGCCTTTGCTTTTATCTTGATGAGTGGAAGAAGCTTCAGGAATCTCCCCTTCAGTGTGAGAAGGAGGTTGCTGGCTTGTGGAAACTTCAGGGACATGCTGGCTTGTGGAAATTTTAGGGACTCCAGTGTCTTTCTCCCCCTCAACTATTGCTTGAGCCATGGTGATAGCAAGAGTTGGAGTCACTGGAGCAGCAGGACCCTTGAAAGCCTGATAGATCTCAGTCATCATTGATTTGATGTCCGAGGTGTCTTGCTGAAGAGTTGAGATCTTATCCGCAAGAGATGCCTGAGAAGCTTCGATGCCTGACATCCTTGACCCAAGAGACCATGCCAAGGATGTTGAAGATTGTGCCCAAGTACCAAGATGTTTTTCCTGAAGACCCAAAGAAGTCCTGATTGAGTCCAATGAAGAGCTAAGACCCTGAATATTAGAATCCTTCAGTAAGCTGAGAAGATCACTGAATTCAGCTGATTGCTTCTGGTAAGTCTCAGCAGCTTGAAGGACCTTCTTGTTGAGTTCTGGGTCATCCTTGACAGCTGTTTGAATAGTTCCAAGGTTTTTGGTGATGCCTTCAAGAGTAATATTGAACTTCCTGAGATGAAGATCAATAGCTGTCAGGGAGTTATTGGTGTCAGAATGTATTTCGTTCACATCATCATGATAACTTTCAACACCTGCCTTCAGGTTGGCATAGTGAATAGCAGCTTCAGTGTGATGATCGAACATCTCTTCAGTGAGACCAGTGTAAAGAGCTCTATTGGTCTTGAGTAGAAACTTGACCAATTTTCTTTCAGTAAGGGGAAGAGAGTCATCATAATTTTTGAGGATGTCCCTAGTATCAGAAGAATCAGAAGATTGAGAACCTGACTCTTCACTTTGGTGTGGAGATGACTGATGTGATTGTTCAGGTTGTTCAGATTGTACATCAGTTTCCATATCCTCACCCGCCTCAAAAATTTTCTCTTCACTCTCTTCCTTAAGCTCTTCATCAGACTCGATAAGAGCCTGAAAGTCCCCCATGGACTCAATACCTAAAAATTCAACCGGCTCCTCTTTATAAAAAGACTCGCCTTTGGTTTGGCCAGGTCCTGACCCCGTTTTCATAATAACTGAGTGGGTTTGCTCAGCCTGACTAGCCATAATAACTGGGGTAACACCAGCCTGGCTTTTGGGGGAAGTTCCTGAGAGAATCAGACCGCCTGAGGGGTTTATGGGTTCCGTATCAGCGGGTTGTTTCTTTCCCTCTGAGTCTTTGTCCCCCTTAGCACCTTCAACCACTGATGGGTGTTTTTCAGTGGTATCACTAGGTACTGATTGTGAAAGTTGGTGGACCCCCTTCCCATCAGGATTGTGCTGTCCTTTTGGGGATTTAGGGTCCTTTTCTCCCTGAGATCCTGAGGGTGATTGCTCAGGAACGTTAACGGGATGTGAATGTTTGTGGGTCCCCTTCTCAGTAAGGTAGTGCTGCCTTACCGAGGATTTAGAACCCTTTCCTCCCTTGGGAACTGATTATTTTTTTACAGTTCCTTCATCGAGATGTGAGGGGGTGTGGGTCCTCTTCCCAGTAGGGTGGTGCTGCCCTACCGAGGATTCAGGACCCTTTCCTCCCTTGGGCACCGATTGTGATTTATCAGTACCTTCATCGGGATGTGAGGGGGGAATGCTTCCTGATCCCTCTGACTTGTTTATGTCAGTGGAATCATGTGGAAAGGGTGTGCCCGAGGTCACTGAGGATGATTGCTCAGTGACCTCCGTTGGCCTTTGTTTTGAGGTCAAGAGGGTCTCAAAAATTGGTGTCTCAGAGGTCTCGGCCATGTCAATTTTTGTACCCTCAAGGAGACTGAACAGCATCAATTGTTGTGATGAGTTCAATTGTTCCGTAAAGGATTTATTTCCACCCAGGACCTGAATGACAAATGTCATCAGTATCCTCCAGATATGATGGAACCATGTTTTGACTACTGGAGCCTTCTCCAATAGCAGACGTTGTAGGACGTCTGGGGTCATGGGGTGCTAAAAAGATCAGTTCATTCTTTATGTCCTGATCAGTAGGGTTGGGTGCAAACGCTTCAGCAAAGTCAAGGCCTGTGGCTTTGATGAAGGTTGAGTAGTCAAAGGAGAGGGTTTTGCTCCCATTCATCACCGTGAAGGTGATGATTGACTCTTTGGTGTCTTTGGGGCTGGTAGCCACAGCCGTGCACCAGAATTCCCTCAAATAGTCATGGTAGATGACTGAGGGGGTATGGGTGAAAGCCTTTGCAAGAAAACAATTACGAAGAAATTTCATAACGTTCTTGTAGGCTGGGTAGTTTTGTGGAAAAGAGAAATTTCCTACCACATTGTTCTTTGTTAGGTCAACGTCCCCAGTGAGGAATTCCACATTGGGGGCGTATGTGATAGCTTTAGAAGAAGCCATTTGTGGGTAAGTCTGGGTTTGACTAAGGTTTCTGGGTTTCTAAAGCTGAAGAATACACAAACAATTTGTTTTTGAGAATTAAAAATGGCAGAGTTTTGCTTAAGATTCTATAAAAAACGTGTGTGTGTTTCTTTCGGTTGGGTTATTTATAGGGAAGTGGAGATGGGGGTGTTTTAGGCATTTGAGCGGTTTTAATTTATTCAAAAAGAATTATTGGAAACTGTTTTGAATAAAATGTTTTGGGATCCGCATTTAATGCCAACACTACACTTTTCCCTGGTTTGGCGCAGCAGTCAAGGTGAACAGTTGAGCAGTTCTACAAAAGTGTAATTTGCAGAGATGAGTCATCACATATCTGTAATGTGATTGGAGAGGCATTTAATGCCAAGTGGGAATGTGGTGGCCCAGAGGTGGAAGCCAGAAAGGCAAAAAGAACAAATATTCTTAAATTCAATATGAGTTCAGTTACCAACCTCGGACATTTACTAACTAGATACTTAGAGCATTTAAGTCAGTATTTAATGTCTCTTTTCAGGGCCCTGAATGACTTTTCATTCAGTGATGGTTTTTTCAGGGACTTGGGATTAGTCACTGATGATTCAGGAATATGGAATGATTCCTGAGCTACAAGGATTCAGGAACTTGGGTTTAGTTCCTGAACCCTAAAGATTTCAGGAACTTGGGTTTAGTTCCTGAGGTTGAGGATTCAGTGATTTGTTTTCACTGATGTACACATTGAGTCAGGGACCTGAGGTTTTAAGAATTTACACTTCAGTTGGAAGAAATCAATCAGTGGACTGATTTTCTATATCCAACATTCCTAATTCAGCTTTCAGCCTTGTGAAAGTTGGTTCATCCAAAGGTTTGGTGAAGATATCAGCTGATATGTGTCTAAATACACATATATTTTACATTATTTAAACCCACAAAAACAACCAAAAACACTTTGGAAAGTCAAATAATACAGAAAATATCATAAAATTTGTTTTTATATGACTCAGGAACAAAAAGATTGAAAACAAGTGAAAAACGAACAAAGTTTGCATAATTGTCATTTTCAGTCCCTGAAGTTTCACAAATTGGCAGAACTAGTCCCTGGTTATTCAAAACATGTTAAATATCATCAAAGGTCCTTGGGGATTCATAAGTTGTCAAGATTAGTCATTTAAGGTTCAAGTTTGCAAAATTACAACTTTGGTCCCCCAAGTTTGGAAAATGTCATAAAAGGTCCCTGGAGGTTTAAAAAGTGGAAAATTACATTTATGGTCCTTGGGTTATTCACATATGGCAAGAATGGTCCTTGTAATACTTTGGGAAAGTTGCATGTTCAGCCCCTTCACAAATCAGAAATTACAATAATGGTCCTTGTGATTTAACTACAAACCAACCGGCCCTTTATAATAAAAACCCCAACCCATTTTAAATTAAAACCCAACCCAGTTACTAAACCCAATACCCAAGCCCAATCAAATAACCGACCCAACCCTTTTATTTAAACCAGAGTTGACCCCAGTCAAACTCATCCCTTTCCCTTAAAACCCGCCAAACCAGACACCAATACCACCACTTCCCATAGTATTGCTCTGACTCACCACCTCAACCCCCCACCTCATCACCAGCTGTCTACCCACTCCCCTCCACCTCCACAATCACCCAAAAATCTTTAATTGCTAAAACCTGCTCGAATCCACTACCATGATTTTTGGCGCCAAAATCCAAAAGAAGGGCTGAGATTAATTGGAAGCAATCCAAGGGTGTAGAAGTGATCAGAGATGTCGACAAGGGATATCCCACCTCAATTTTGTATATATAGAACAATGTAATAGATAAAAAAGTAGTAGCTAATTTTTAGTGTAATCGTATTTTACTTTTAATAGTTGTAATCTTGTAATTTATCATTTCCAGTTGTAATTCAAGTTAATCTAAGTTATAATAATCTTGTTCCAAGTTATCTTGTGTTAACATTCAATATTGTTCAAATTTGCATGTTTCTGTTAAGATTATTAAGTTCAAACCCATACTAAGAAGCTCTCACAAGCTCCAATACCCTGTATATGAGTTTATACAAGCTTAATATAGCTTGTTATAAGCTTATATTAGATTCTAGTTAGTTTGATCTTGAAGAATCAAGAAAGTCAACGAAAGTCAACCTGGGGTCAAATAAGCTATTCTGGGGGTATTATAAGCTATACTGGATGGCTTTTTGGTTTTCTAGCTTGTGTGAACAAGCTAGGTGTTAGTTCTGGTCCTAGTTCTATCATTTCCATATCTCCTCAATTGTAAGATTTTTCTCAAATATTAGCTTATTTCCCATATCACTGTACAAGTTCTTTTTATTAGGTCATTATTGTTGTTACATGCTTATTGTTAGTTTTTAATCATATTTGATTAGTAGTATCAGTAACTTAATAGTCTTTCTTCATTTTCACCTAAAAACTTATAAAAGTCCAGAAATAGCCAAATCTAGCATAGCTTGTTATTTAGCTTAATTCTATTCTAAAAGTTGCTTATTATAGTTCATATAAGTTATTTAGTCAGCAAAGATCAATAATCATAAGTTAAATTGTGTGTTTCTTTTGAAAATCCAAAACAGAACACCTAAAAGGAGTGTTTGGTTTTGTGCAGTCAAAGGGTCAAACCTCATGTTACTGTAGATTTACCATTTCTCCAAGTTTGTTCAAGCTTATTTTAGCCATTATAAGCTGTTTGGAAGTTCTAATTAGCCATTTAGCTTGAAAACCAAGTTCTATAGGGTCTGTGGAAATTTTAGACCTCAACTAGTCCAAATAAGCCATTAGCAGCTATAAGCTCTCTTGACCCTTATTAGTGGCTTTTCTGAGTCCTTTGTGCACCAATTAGAGTAGCCATAAGAATTGGATTGAAGCCCTTTTGCTTGTGCTACTCTGCACTACCCTGCACATCAGCACTCAGTATATACTGAGTGCTTTTGGCTGCTGATCTCACCTGATTTGTGGCTTATCCACATAAGCTCAGGCCTTGATTTTTACATTTCTGGAAAGCTCATACTACTAGCTCACTTTTGCCCCCATTAGATTGCATCTCAGTAGCTTGTTTAAGTGCTTAAATTGCCCTGCAATTTGGCCATTTCTCTGAGTTTCTGTCTTGAATCCTCAGCTGCATAGGTGCTTATCTTGCTTAATTTCTTGTGCTTATTTGTAATTTTAAGTTTTTTTGTGCTCCTTTTAGCATATTAATCTATTTCTGAGCATTTGGTACTCTTTAGTGCTTTTTAGCTTATTTTTAGCTTATTTGCTAACTGCTTATCTGCCCAAATCAGCTCATCAGGCTTAGATAACTTTTTATTTTAATTTTCCTATCTTTTAAATATTAATTTAGACTTATCCTGAATTTTTTAGATTTTTCTAAAGTCATTTGATATTTTTAATCTTTTTTATTAGTTTCTATTAGTAATTAAATCATAATAAATAGAAAAATAATCAGAAAAATATAATTTTAATTTTCATAATTTTCTTTTATTAAGTAGAATATAGGAAAAATATAATCACATTTTTAGACCTTAAGAAAAACAAAAATAGAAAAATAGTGATAGCTTCTATTTAATAGAATTTATCTTTTTAAATTTTTAATTAAGTAATTTCCATTTTTATAATTTTCTTAACTTCTTTTTACTTAATAATATTTATAGAAAAAGTTTCATATTTTTCTTTGTTTATTTAGTATTTATTATAATTTAAATTAGTTTTAAATAATAAATAAATAATAAATAATTAATAATAATTAGATATAAAGTATAAAATATATAATTTCAATTTTAAAATAAGTTTTAAAGTATTTTAGAATAATTAGCTTTATTTCATAAACTTTTAGAAATTTCACTTTTCAGTCCCGTTTTAGATTTCCCGTTACGCATTTTCAGTTTAATTTAATAGCATTTAATTTTCTTGTGTATATTTGTTTTTAATTTGTTATTTAGAATTATTAAAAAAGCAAAATCTCAAATATCCCCTTTTTCATTCAATAACACTTGATCACAATTCGTCTCTAAACACAATTTCACGCTTCGCTGGGATATAACGACCCGGGAAAACACTATACTCCTTGGTTAATTGTCTTCAAGTAGTTTGACTTTATTTGACCACATCCGTGGTTGATTTAAGTTGACTGTTTGAGGCCGATCATCTAACCTTGTTTTGTAGCTAACTGATATTCAGTAGGGATGAAGTGTAATTCAATGTCACCATTCATGATATGGTCCCTAATGAAATGATATCTGATATCAATGTGTTTTGTTCTCTGATGAAGAACAGGGTTGTTTGAGATTGCAATTGCACTTGTGTTATCACAAAAGATGGGTACCATCTTATACTGAATTCCATAGTCACTGAGTTGACTTTTCATCCAGAGTACATTTGCACAACAACTACCTGCTGCAACATATTTAGCCTCAGCTGAGGACAAGGCAACAGATTGTTGCTTCTTAGCACTCCAACAGACTAGTTTCCCACCAAGAATTTGGCAAGAGCCTGAGGTGCTTTTTCTGTCCATGTTGCATCCAGCATAGTCAGAGTCTGAGTATCCTTTAAGATCAAGGCCTGAGCATTTTGGATAATATAATCCAAGGTGTGGAGTACCTTTCAGGTACCTGAATATCCTTTTCACAGCAGTGATGTATGATTCTCTTGGGTCAGATTGATATCAGGCACACAGACATACTGAGAATTGGATATCAGGCCTTGATGCAAGTAGATACATCAGTGATCCTATCATTCCTCTAAAGAGAGTTTGATTTACTGGTTTACCAGTGAGATCAGGACCAAGGTTGTTTGGGGGAACCATGGGAGTCTTGACTGAGGCACAGTCACTGAGGTCATACTTTTTCAGTAGGTTCTTAACATACTTCTCTTGACTGATAGTGGTTCCTTTATCAGTCTGCTTGATCTGTAGACCAAGGAAGTATGTAAGTTCTCCCATCATGCTCATTTCAAACTTCTTTGCCATTAGTTTTTCTAATTGTTTGCAAAGTTTGAAACTTGTTGAGCCAAAGATGATGTCATCAACATACACTTGTACTAGTATGACATCATTATTTGTCTTATAGATAAACAATGTGTTGTCTATCTTGCCTCTGACAAATTTGTTTTGGATTAAGAAGGCTGAGAGAGTCTCATACCATGCCCTGGGAGCTTGCTTCAGTCCATAAAGGGCTTTGTTAAGCTTACAGACATGATCAGGAGACTCATGGCTTTCAAATCCAGGAGGTTGCTGAACATATACTTCTTCTTTCAGTGAACCATTTAAGAATGCACTCTTAACATCTATTTGGTACACTTTGAAGTTCATGTATGTAGAAAAAGCAAGGAAGATCCTGATGGCTTCCATCCTTGCTACTGGTGCAAATGTTTCTTCATAGTTAATGCCTTCTTGTTGATTATAGCCTTTGGCTACAAGTCTGGCTTTGTTTTTAATGACTATGCCATTTTCATCAGTTTTGTTTTTGAATACCCATTTCATGCCAATGACTGAGACATTCTCAGGACATTTGACCAAGGTCATTACCTTGTTTCTGTCAAATTGTTCCAGTTCATCATGCATGGCCTGAACCCAACTTGGATGTGTAAGTGCTTCTTTAACACTTTTGGGTTCAATTGTGGAAATGAAGTCCACAAATAGGCATTCATTGGATGAGGCTGCTCTTAGACTAGCAGCCATGCTCCTGGTGAGCATGCCTTCAGTAGGCTCTCCAATAATATTGACAAGTTCAATGTCCTGAGGCAGTTGAGAACCTGATTGCATCAGTGCTCTCATCAAAGGTAACATGAAATGTTTCCTCAGTCTGCTGTCTCCTTGTGTTGAACACTCTGAAGGCTTTTGAGACAAGTGAGTATCCCAGGAAGTATCCATCATCAGCTTTTGCATCAAATTTCCCTAAGTGATCCTTGTGATTATGAATAAACACAGGACACCCAAAGACATGAAAGTAGCTGATGTCAGGGATTCTTCCTTTGAATAACTCATATGGGGTTTTCCCATGTCTCTTGACAATGATGGATCTGTTTTGTGTATAACAGGCAGTTTTGACTGCATCAGTCCAAAAATGGTTGGAAAGGACTGATCCACATAGCATTGTCCTAGCAGCTTCAACGAGTGTTCTATTTTTCCTTTCAGCAACACCATTTTGTTCAGGTGTGTATGGAGAGGAAAAGTTTTGGGAAATACCTTTCTCATCATAGAAACATTCAAGTTCATAATTTTTGAACTCAGTCCCATTGTCAGTTCTAATCTGTTTGACCTTAATGTCATTTTGATTTTCAATTTTCCTGACAAAGGACATGATTGTTTCAGCTGCCTGACTCTTTTTGATCAGGAAGAATACCCAAGTGTATCTAGAGTATTCATCCACTATGACCAGAGTATAGTTCTCATGGTTAATAGACCTTGGACTGATAGGTCCAAATAGATCCATATGGAGGAGATGTAGGCAGTTCCTGATGGAAAAGTTGGTTTTGGTTTTAAAGGATGCTCTGTGATGTTTACCTTTTTCACAAGCTGAGCATGGTTTATCCTTTGAAAACACAAGTGATGGTAAGCCAAGGGCCTTGTTTTGTTTTACAAGATTGTTTATGTTTTTAAAGTTCAGGTGGGTGAGTCTCTTATGCCAAAGCCAGTTGAGTGTATCAGTGGCCTTAGCAAAGAGACAAGTTCCATCCTGAGTTAGACTGGACATGTCTAATACATAAACATCTTGTCTTCTTGGTGCAATGAGGACAATTTCCTTATTTGCATTGAAGATGGTTCCTTGCTTATCATCAAACTGAACTATGTATTTTGCATCACATAGTTGACTGACACTGATCAGATTGTACTTAAGACCATTTACATAAGCTATCCTAGTAAAGACAATACCATTGCAGTTTACTGAACCATAACCTTCAGTGAGACATGATGAATTATCAGCAAATATCACTTTGGGTCCTGGTTCTTCCACATATTTGTGCAGACACTCCTTAACACCAGTCATGCTCCTTGAACATCCTCTGCACAAATAGTAAACTGGGTCAGTTCTTTCTAGGACTCCATTTCATGGAGGGTTTGGTTTTGTAGGTCTTTATGAAAGTATTAATTGATTCATGGTCAGTGGTTGAGTGGACTGAGCTACCACATGTTTTGCATTTAGTCGCAGGGGTAGCCTCAGTAGTCTGAGAGGATTGTTTATTCATTCCTCTTCTTGACTGAATGACCCTCTCTTTTCCTGAGGATTTCTGAGTGGAACTTCCACTAGATTCACAGTGTTTGTCAATTTGACAATCCTCAGGATGATGGTCATTGAATCCACATAATGGGCAAGGTGGAAAAGGCTTGGCCTTTTGCTTCTGTTTCTGCTTAGAATCAGAAGGGTAGTTCAAGCACTGAGTCTTAAGTCCTGAAAAGTTTGACATGACTGAGCATTTTTTATGATCAGAGGTCCTGTGATCTTCCCTTTTGCAAATCATGCAATAAAGGACTCTATAGCAATCATCAGTGAGATGATTTGTATAGTTGCACAGTTCACACTTTTTCAGGGGTTTGGTTGGTTTGGGTTTGGTCTTTAAGGAAGCTAGTTTTTGTTCCTTCTTTAATTGAGAAGGTTTTTCAGAAGATACAATCTTCTCACTTAGCTTCCTGACCATTTCAGTCAACTGATCAATTCTTGGATCAGGACTTTTGGTTGCTACTTCAGAAGGGACTGAAGTTGATGAGTCATCAGTATTTACTGAGACATCAAGGGTTGGTCTCTTCAGGATGGTTGTTCCCTTTCCTGATCTCTCCTTTGGAGAGTGTGGTGAGAAGACCATTGGTGGGAGGCCTAAGTTAGGTGCAGCACCCTGAAGGGTATTCAGTGGAGGAAGTGGTGGGTATGATTTTGATTCAGACTCATTCTCAAACTCAGTATCATTGAGTTGTTCAGTGAGTTCAAGCTTACTGATTTGTTCAGTAAGTCCAAGCATATTTTTCAAGGCCTGACTTTCAGGAAGCAAGATCTTTCCAGTCTCAAAGTTTGGTAACTTACTGACTGGGTTGTCCCTGACAATCCAGTCATTAGACTTGGGAAGCATTTCTTGCTCAAAAGATATGCCAGCTGGAACAAAGTTTAGTTCATTGTGACACACATTTGGATCAACCATAAGAGGGTCAATTCCAATGGTTTTCTAAGAGATTAATCCCACAGTGTCAAAAACCTTGGGTTCTTCTTGGTCCAGCTTTGGATGACAGCCTTTTCTTTGTTAAGTTCCGTTTGAAGGGCTTGGTTTTGTTTCAAAATCTCAGTGTTCTGAATTTGTAGAGTTATTGTTTCTAGTTTGGCTTGCTTTAGTACAAGCAGTTCATCTCTACATTTATTCAATTCTGACACAATATTGTTATATTTTGAAAACAGGTTAAGCCTTTGTTCCTCAACAAACTTTAGATCAACACAAATATAATTCATGTAAGACTGCCAATCAGAATCATCATCCATAGAAAGTAAAGTATCTACCTTCTTCATGGTGATGTTGACCCACTCTCCATTCCTAGCATGGCTTTTTCCCACAGCCACCTGATCCTCTTCAGAAAGTGCCATCAGTGCACTAACTCTTATTTCCTCATCTGAGGAAGCCTCCTCTTCATCCCAGTCATATGCTTCAGCTACTAATACCTTGTTCTTTGTCTGAATAGGTTTAGATGTTTGAGCAGCCTGAGGCAATATGGGGTTAGTTTCAAGAAGTGCAAGTTTAGCTTTGATTTTCCTATACTTTGTTTCAAAATCCTTTTGACCCTTGTTTTGAAATTGTTAGGTGGACTGAAACATTTTTGGTTGAAACTTGCTAGTTCCTGAGGAACTGTTACATGAAAATTTGTAAGAGGGTTCTAAGATGGTTTTAGAATAACAGTCCCTAGCAAAATGACCCTTTTTACCACATTTAAAGCATTCAGTGGTCTCATTTGCTTTTGGTTTTGTAAAGTTGGACTGATTTCTTTTGATGAAACGTCTTGAACTAGTAAGGAGTGCCCTTTCTTGGAATTCCAAGTTCAAGTCGTTCAGGTACTCCTCACCAGTCCTTTCATCAATTTCATCTTCAGAATCCTCTTGAGAATCCTGCACAACACCATTAGAATAGAAAGCAGTTGATATGGGTGTGGAGGTTAAGGCCTTTTTGGACTCAAGAGCTTTTGAGTCAGGGTATCTCCTTGAGATCAAGTTGTCCTCATAAACAAACTTCTCATAAATTTCAGGGAGCTCAAGGGTCTGAATGTGGTTAGCATTCCTCAGGCCTTGTGAGAAGTTGAGCCACTTCTCAGGGAGACTGTTGAAAAAGCCAACATTAGTCTCATGCTTAGTCAGTACAACACCATCATTTGATAATTCATTTATCAAAGTCTTGTATCTGGTGTAGGTCTGTGAGAGACTTTCAGAGTCTTTTGCCCTGAAAGTATTATACTCAAGTTTAAGGTCCATGACCCTATTTTTCTTGGTATCTGAGGGACCCTCAAAGCTGTTTACCAAGTCATCCCAAGTTTGCTTGGCTGTTAGACAGTTGATGACTGATTCCATTATATCGTCAGGAAGACATGATATAAGGATGCTTTTCAGGCGTTGGTCTTGGTTGACCACCCTCCTCTCATCAATGGTCCATTGGGCCTCAGGCTTGTTTAGCCCTGCGGCTGTCCTAGGGACAAATGGGCCATCCCTGATACAGGTGATGTAGTAGGGTTCCATACCGGTAATATAGCAAATCATACGCTTCTTCCATTTGCTAAATTTCCCAGCTTCAAGTCTGGGTGCAACAGCGGAGTAGCTGCCACACTTTTTGTCGACTAGCTGGGGCACATTGATATCAGCCATAGTAGGATCTTGGTTTTAAAAAACCTAGAGCACTCTTGGTTAGTTTAAAAAGATTTTATAAACCAGAGGCTCTAATACCACTTGTTGGTCCCTTACACGCTTAGAGTTAACTAGAAAGTTAATCTATTTGTGTTTATGACTAATACAATGTTATGATTAATTCTAACAGTTATAAAACGTTAATATAGAAAACTCAAGATAATTTTCAACGTTTAAATTCTTATTAGAAATGAATCAAAGAATCTATACCCAAGTGTTTTGCGGAACAAACACTTGGGATTGAATAGACAAGGTATGGTGGTGTCTCCTATCTAAACTCAAGTTTTGCTTGAGTGGTAACAATGCGACCTCACTGAGCTATCTCAGGGATACGTTACCCTTTGTAGGAGAGAAGTTGTTTTGTAAAAGACTAAGCTTTAATTGTACAAAACACACTCAACTTCTCTCCTTCTCAATCTATTTATACACAAGTAAGCTGAGTAAAAGTAATTAAAATATTACAAGTTGTTGAGCAAGCGTGTCTGACAATTACAACAGTAATTGTCATTTCCAAGAACCAATAGAAATGGCCTATTAAGTCTTTAGGAGTGGTTGGTCTGACACTCCAAGACTTTAAGCCGTCTTAGGAAGGATTTCTTCCTGACAAGATAAGATTTGATCTTATCTTAAATCCTTCCTAGATATTTCTGCCTTTCTTCTCAGGCACTTAGTTCTTCAGGACACGCTTCTCAGTCATCACTCTTAATTACTTCATTGTTGTTGAGGAGACTGGGGTTCAGTGAGTTCTTGTCAAACACTCACTGAACCATCATCTTCTTCTTTGGCTTAAGTGCTACATCAGGGAGTACCGCCTTCCTGAGTAGTGAATCCTTCTTCATGAATTCGCCTTAAGCATCCTGAAGATGACTCACTGAGAGACTGTTCTCTCAGTGACTTTAATTGTTCTCGGTTTAAGTTAACACTTAGTTAATTTGTGTCCAAATCATGTTTTAAGTATTCTTGGGTTTTTCCTGACCCAACAGAAAAGTTGGGAGCTTTTCCAGTCCATACTTCATATGGAGTCTTATCAACCTTCTTAGTTGGAATCCTATTCAATACGTGAACAACTGTCTCAAGAGCATAGTCCCAAAAGGATAAGGGAAGAGTTGTAAGATTAAACATAGATCGTACCATATCAAGTAATGTACGATTTCTCCTTTCAGATACACCATTTTGCTGTGAAGTATAAGGAGACGTGAGTTGCTGGAAAATGCCACACTCAGCAAGATAATCTTTAAACTCTTGGCTTAAATACTCACCACCACGATCGGATCGAAGGGCCTTAATCTTCCTTCCGAGTTGTAATTCTACTTCATTTTTAAAGACCTTGAATATCTCAAAGACTTCATGTTTATGTTTAAGTAAATAAACATAACCATAACAACTATAGTCATCCGTGAAGGTCAAGAAGTAGCTAGCACCGCGCTTAGACACATGTCTAAGTGGACCACACACATCCGTGTGTATCAATCCAAGTAGATCCGAAGCCTTTTCCATATTGCTATGGAAAGGTTTCTTCGTCATCTTACCTGATATGCAAGATTCACATTTATCAACTGAATCATCATTGGTATTTTTCAAAAGCCCATCGTGTTGCAGCTTTTCCATGCGTTTCTTGCCTATATGGGCAAGACGACAATGCCATAAATAAGACGAATCCAAGTTAGACTTGATTCTCTTATTGCCGATGCTATAGGTTAATACAAATATCGTCCCAAAAACGTTATTTATATTTTTGATCTTTACTTAGTTTTGTTAATGACAATTACAAGGTATATCTTTTAGCAAATTATAAATACTAGCTTAAGTCTCTTAAGTACACATTTTACACTTCACAAAATAACCAAGAATTACAAGTTTGCTTATTTAGTAACTTGTTTCCGTAAAAGGAAACTTTAATTCTTAAAACATTCCATGACATCATTGCATACATCACATATAATATCTTTGTTAGATTGTGATATATCTTGTTTAGATTTACAAGTTACATAGTTGACATTTGAGGATTTTAGATGATTTGGTAAGATATGGAAGATTTGGAAAGATACACCAAATCTATTAGCTGTCAACACCCACGGATCCAAGTCCAATGAAGGACGAATCCATATTATGGGATCCGTGGGATCCGTCAGCTGGATATCAGCTTGTCTATAAATAGCAAGCTGATCATTTGGCTTTCTCATCACTCATATAGCTTAAACACACATATTCATTCAGTATATATCTTACTAACATCATTCATACTTGCATTTCACTTTGATCTTCCTTTTTGTAGAAAAGAGATCAAGCTTTCAAGGATCTACAGAACCGTAATCCTTTAGTTTCATTACTGTGTGATATTGTAGTTTGTTTCACACATCATTATCTATCATTTGTAATCAGTGAGTGTGGTTAGTGTTTTAGTCCTCAAAACACAAAGAGAGTAGGGAGTGGTTGTACCCTTGTAAAGAACTCGACATCTAGCTTAGTGTCGGTAAAGTATATAGGCAACGTCAGGTTGGTTCTACCTTGTAAAAGAACTCGGTGTTTAGCTTAGTACCGGAAAAAGAAGTAAGCGACGCGTAATGGTTTTCTCTGCCTAGAAAAGGAGTTTGTTTCTTAGTGAAGGATAAACTCTCGAGTTGGAAGCTCGGGGAGTGGAGTAGGGCAAGGAAGAGAGTCCTTGTAGCCGAACCACTATAAACAACAGTGTTGTGTGGTTTGATCTTTCCTCTCTTTATCTTTTGTTTATATTATGTGATTATTTGTTTGTGATTGTTTCCTTTGAATTAACATATAGTAACAAAGCAAATAAAACTCGAAAAATGGTAAAAACTATTCAACCCCCCTTCTAGTTTTCCACAATTGGCATCAAGAGCTACGTTACTTAAGACTTTTAAAATATATTGTATTTTAAAACTTAAAACGATCCATGGATTTTGAAAACTTTAAAGAAGGGCAATCTATGTAGAGACCACCTCTATTTGAACCAAATTGCTTTATTTATTGGAAAAATCGCTTTGAGACTTATGTGAAGTCAAAGGATATAGATCTATGGTATATAATAGTTGATGGTGATTGCAAACCTATTAGTAATAATATTTCGGGTGGTCAGGATGAAGGAGTTTCTCTTACTCGTCACAGTGATGAGCAAAAGAAACTAATTGCCAAAAATAATGAAGCCAAAATGATGTTTTATAATGCCTTACCTAAGAAAGAATATGAAAGAGTTTTTATGTGTAAAACGGCTAAGGATATTTGGCAATCTCTTATTATCACACATCAAGGGAACTCACAAGTAAAAGATAACAAAATTGATCTTCTTGTCCAACAATACGAACAATTTGTTATCTCTAAAGATGAGACCATTGATAGTGCGTTTTCTAGGTTCAATACTATTATTACATCACTTAAAGCACTTGACGAATCTTTTTCTAGTAAGAATTTTGTCAGGAAATTTCTAAGAGCACTCCATCCGAAATGGAGAGCAAAGGTGACAGCTATTGAAGAATCTAAAGATCTCTCAAGCATGACACTGGATGAGCTCATAGGAAACCTAAAAGTTCACGAAATGATTATGGAAAAAGACTCGGAAATTGTCAAAGGCAAAAAGGAGAAGATTAAGTCTATTGCCTTGAAAGCCAAAGCCGAGTCAAGTGACGATGATGAATCTTGTTCAAACAGTGATGATGAAGAATATGCCATGGCCGTGAGGGATTTCAAGAAATTCTTCAGGAGACGAGGAAAGTTTGTAAAACCACCTCGTGATGAAAAGAAATCCTCTCGGAAAGATCGTGATGATAAGAAAGGTAAGGTTGACAGGAAATGCTATAGGTGTGGTGACTCCAGTCACTTAATAGGAGAATGTCCAAAGCCTCCAAAGACCAAGTCTCAAAGAGCCTTCGTTAGTGGAGCTTGGAGCGATAGTGAAGGAGATGATGATGATGAGCCTAAGAACAACGAAATTGCCCATATGGCTGATGACACAGAAGAGGTACATTTTGATTCATACTCCTCTATAGATGACGAAACCTTAGAAGTAGAATATAACAAACTGTGTGACGTTACTTTAAAAATCATAAACAAAAACAAATTTTTGAAAACAAAGACAACACTTTTGGAAAATGAAGTATTTTGGCTTAAAGAAAAAGCAATACGAATTGAAAAAGGTAAAGGTAGTAAAGAAACGTGTGTTTCTTGTCAAGAACTAAAACTTGAATTAGAAACCTTAAGATCCACACAGGAAGATTTAATCAAACAAAATTCAAAGTTTAAAAAGTTTGATAAAAACATAAGTTGTGCAGATGAAATAATGAAAATGCAAAAACTACCTCATGATAAAACAGGACTAGGCTTTATGAAACTAGGAACCTTAAGTGACCATAAGGAACAAACTGTGAATAAAACTGATTCAACCAAGTTAGACACTCACGGATCCGACGGATCCATAAATTTGGATCCGCCAGTTGTACCCAAGGGATCCGCGGGTACTGAGGCTAAACAGAAGGTTCACAAAGTCGATCGTTCCGAGTTTGTTAAAGTTACTAGAAAACCTAACAGTAATATAATCAATAATAAACACAAACCAGCAGTATCTTTAGGAAGAGGTCAAGCTAGAAATGAATATATAATTAAAACGGATCAACAGAGACCTCAAATAAGTTTTCCCAAACACCCCTTTCCAAAGAGTATAGTTAATCCACAACACACTTATCAAAATAATTGGAACCAAAACATGCCTAGAAACTTTCATGGTCCTAATTATATGCCATGGAACAATTGTCCACCATTTCCGTACATAAACCATGATAATGTCATGTTTAACCCAAACGGACCCATGAGATATTGGGGACCAAATGCTTGAGTCTTTTATGAACTTAGGTATGCTTGAAAGTTGATCTTGAACCTGATGAGTGGATCAAAGATAGTGGGTGCTCAAGACACATGACGGGAAACAAAAATCTTTTCTCAACCTACCAAGTGTATGACGGAGGTAATGTCACATTCGGTAGCAAGCTTAAAAGTAAAATCATCGGAAAAGGTACAATCTCTCATGACTCTCTATCTATTGATGATGTTGCTCATGTAGATAGTTTAGGATTTAATTTACTTAGTATAAGTCAATTATGCCGCAAAAAGTATAACGTCATTTTCAGTGAAAATGGAAGTAAAATACTTAAAGATGGCATAACCGTAGGAAAAGGTGTTTTAAAGAATAATGTCTATGTTATGAAATTAGATAAAACACCTAAAGATAAGTTATGTCTTACCTCCTTGGACGAAAACTCAACTCTATGGCATCGATGCTTAGGTCATGCAAATATGAGGCTTATTCAATCCTTGTCATCCAAAGAACTCGTTAGGAACCTACCCAAGTTGAAATATGACCAACACTTTTGTGATGCTTGCAAAATTGGGAAACAAGTACATAATAGCCATAAGGCTAAAAACTTGTTATCTACATCTAGATGCCTAGAATTATTACATATGGATTTGTTTGGCCCGTCGGCTATACAAAGTTATGGAGGAAATTTTTACACTTTAGTTATAGTAGACGATTACTCTAGATATACATGGACAAAATATTTGAAAACTAAAAATGAGGCATTCGATAAATTTGAAATTCTAAGCAAGAAAATTCAAAATCAAATAGGAAGTAACATAGTATCTATTAGAACTGACTATGGTCGAGAATTTGACAATGAAATCCAATTTGGAAATTTTTGTGATAATAATGTAATAACTCATAATTTCTCGGCTCCTCGTACACCTCAATCAAATGGTGTAGTACAACGTAAAAATAGAACAATTCAAGAAATGAGTAGAACTATGTTAAATGAACAAAACATACCTCAAAAGTTTTGGTGTCACGCTGTAGATACTTTCACATATATCCTAAATAGAGTTTTAATTAGACCATTTTTAAATAAAACCCCCTATGAAATTTATCGAGGCAAAAAGCCTACATTAGGATATTTTAGAGTTTTTGGAAGCAAGTGCTTCATTTTAAACACTAAGGATTATCTCACCAAGTTCGACCCAAAGTCATATGAAGGTGTATTTCTTGGGTACTCACAAAACAGTAAAGCATACATAGTATTAAACAAGGAAACATCAAGAGTCGAGGAATCATTGAACGTAACATTCAACGAAAGTCCACCTCCCTCTAAGACATCACCTTTGGTAGATGATGACTTAGTTGAAAGTCAAATGGCTAAAGATATAGAAAACATTGAAAATGACAATGAACCTGTAAAAGGAGAGATAGTCAATATCAAAGAAACAAAAAGTCATCCATTAGAAAACGTCATAGGAAAACTTAATACAAGAACATTAAGATCCAAAGCTCAAAATGAAAGTAATTATTTTTGTTTTATTTCAACTGTTGAGCCTAAAAATATAAACGAGGCAATAAAAGATGAATCTTGGGTAATTGCTATGCAAGAAGAACTAAATCAATTTATTAGAAATGATGTTTGGACATTGGTCCATCCACCTAAAAACCAAACCATAATCGGCACCAAATGGGTCTTTAGAAATAAAATGGATGAAAATGGTATTGTATCTAGAAATAAAGCTAGGTTAGTAGCTCAAGGCTACAATCAACAAGAAGGTATAGATTACGATGAAACTTTTGCACCCGTAGCTAGACTTGAGTCTATTAGGATATTACTTGCTGATGAACTCAAATAAGTACATTTTATTATCATCATTTGTCCTATTTATTTGACTTGTTTTATTATATTATATATGAGAATTGATACGTTAATGTTTACTTTTGTAATTCTCAGGTAAAAACAAGTATTATGTGAAACTTGGCGATTTTGGACTAATTATGGAGCAAAACAAGCAAGATGTTAAGAGTCTACTGAAATGTACAAGATCAAGATCATTCTGCTCCAGATACGCCGCAACATACTTCTTACATACGGCGTATCACTATCAAGATTTCACAAGTTACAATCCAAGACAGCAAAGGACATGCGCCACATAGAGAAATGGAGTTACGCCGCATCTTAAGGCGGTGTACGAATATTCCTTAATATATTAATCTTGGACCCCACGCGAAGTTAAGTCAATGCGCCGCATCTACTTATCCTATGCGCCGCATCTATCCCTCATACAGAAACTATAAATACCCCAAGGCCAGACGAATTTCGTGACACTTAGCTTAAACTCAGAAGAGAAAGACAGAAACCCTAAAGCCGAATTCAGACGTATTAGCAGCACAAGACACACCCTAAACGAAGATACAAGAGCTGTAAGAAGGTCCTGCATGTATTCAATTCATTAAGTAGTTTTGTTTTATTGTATTAGTAAACTTTAATTCATCAGGATTGATGGGCTGATGTCATGTGACTACAGAATATCATGTCCACCCCTTAAAATTGCTTTCCCATTAATTAAAATTTATATGTTGATGTCTTTGATGACTTTTATTAGTGCATTGATAACCTCTGTGTCTAGCTGAGCATTGCTTGTGTCGCCATGCCCCTTCCTCGCCTATTTATTCTATCGTTTCTAGGATAGTGGGATAGACATAAGTGATCATTAAGGGTTTACTCGCCGATAAGATTAGAGCCAACGAGAAAGGGTTAATTATATACACTTCATATAAAACTAGCAATAAAACAAGTGACAAGCTACTTAATTATCAGGACAGGTCTTCTTATTGTCTCAAGTATCTATCTGTGTACGTGTGTGCTAATCGCTGATTCGTGCTCATTAGTTTAGTTTACTATTTAATCATAACCAAACCGTGCCAGTCTCTCAGGCTGAACCCCCCTTGCGTTAGATTAGGTTGTATAGCTAACTTAGGATATTAAAATACTGATTAGAATAACTAGATAATACGTTCCACTCTTAGTGATCGACACTCTACTTACCATTATATTCATACTAACCGGGTACACTGCTCGTTAAGTGTGTGTGTTATTGATAAGTCGGCTAAATATAAATTTAAAACTTGAGTAGGCATTAATACTGCTAAACCGCAACGACACGCACGCGCATCAAGTTTTTGGCGCCGTTGCCGGGGAGTGAATTGTTATTATCTGTTAATTTGATTAGTATTTTAATTTTTTTTTTTTTTTTAATTTTTAGATTCTAACCACTAACCCTGTTGTATATTAGATAAATTGCATTCATTGTATTATTTGCATATTTTCTGTTTTTGTGTGTTTTTATTTTCTTTAATTTTTGTTTCTTTTTGCTTGTTTTTATTTTTGTTTTTCTTTTTTTCTGCATTCTGCTATCGTTGTATTGTGCTGATACAAACGATACGGCGCATCTGTTTTCACAGATACGGCGTATTGCGTTTAATTTTTATAAAATACAACGCGTTTAATAAATTCGAGTACGACGCATCTTTCCCCAAGATACGGCATATTCTGTTTTTAATAAGAAATTTTTCTAAACCCTAACGCCATACGACGCATCTGTTTTAACAGATACGGCGTATTGTTTATTTAAATTAAAAACAGTTTTTGAATTTTTAAACAGATACGACGCATCGATTTTTATCGATACGGCGCATCTACTAAATCAAAAATCTTGTATTTTGAAACGTAACGAAAATACGGCGCATTGGCTTTTGTTAATACGACGCATTTAATTTTAATAAATATAATCGATTTTTGATAATTTAAAACTGATACGGCGCATTCTAATTCTAAGCGGCGTATCTACTTTCTGAATAAAAGTTTGATTAAATTTTAACGTAATAAGATACGGCGTATCCAACTTTTTGGATACGGCGCATCGTCTACAGATATCAGTAACTTTTATTTTTCGTATTCCGTTTTCGTTGTTAATTTTCTGATTTCATACTTTCTAGAACATACCCTACTGATGCTTTTGTGATAGTTTCAGGAAGTGCATGACCAGGAGTTCAACTAAGAACTTGATTACACCTTTCGAAGATCCTGAACGAGCCTTACATTCGCTGAAAAGGCTTTTCAACACAAAAAGCTTTGAAATTTCAAGTTCATTCGAGCTTGATTACTTTTCTGAAGAGAAGGAAGAAGAAGAAACAGAAACAATGGCGGAAAACACTACTATGGAGGAATACATGAACAAAACCCGTGTTGATTACAGTTCAGGAGTTGCTAGACCAAAGTTTGATGAAAAGTCAAAGTTTGAGTTGAAGGGTCAGTTTCTCAAGGAGCTAAGAGAAAATGCTTTCAGTGGAAAAGAACATGAAGATGCTAATGAACGTGTTGAAAAAGTCCTCGAGATTGCAGATTTGTTTACTACAGAAGGAGTCTCTGACGATCAACTTATGCTAAGAATCTTTCCAATTTCGCTTAAAGGAGCTGCTAATAAGTGGCTAAGGAATGAACCTGCTAGTTCAATTACAACATGGGAAGATTTGAAGAGCAAATTCCTGAAAAGATATTATCCACCTGCTAAAACTGCTAAAAAGATGGAGGCTATCAACAGTTTCAAGCAAGAGCCTAATGAAACTCTTTATCAAGCTTGGAAACGATTTAAAGACCTATTGATGAAATGCCCTCAACATTATCTAAGTCCAATGCAAGAGATAATATTGTTCTATCAAGGATTGGACGTGCCTACTAGACAAATCTTAGATGCTAAGGGAGCTGTGCCTCAAATGAGTGCAACCAATGCTAGAAAAGCTATCCAAGAAGCTGCTGATCACTCTTAAAAATGGCACGACGGAACCTCTACTAGATCTAAGAGCAGCACTAATTTTGACGGGTTTGCTGCTATTCAAGCTCAATTGGATAAAATTTGTAGAGAGATGAAGAAGCGTGATGAGAAAGTTTCTGCTGCCCAAGTTGGATGTGAAAAATGCGAAGGACCTCACTACACTACAGATTGCCCTAATAAGAATGAGAGTGAGACTTTTGAAGAAGCATACTACACACAATTTGGACAACCATTCTGACCTTCAGGAAGATTTAGGGAAGCTACTCCGGGATACTATCAAAAGAACAATTTCAATCCCACTTATCAAGAAAGGAGGCAGACTTTGGATGACACTTTAAAGCAAATTATGGCCGATGCTGCTAAAAGACATGAAGAGAACACTGCTATGATCAAAGAAATCCGAGCCTCAACGGATACTATAACAAGAAATCAAGGAGCTTCGATCAAAGCATTGGAACAACAAATCGGACAAATGAGCAAAGTTCTTCAAGAAAGAGGATACGGAAGTTTACCTAGCTCAACTGAAACTAACCCAAGAGATCATGTCAAGGCCATATGCACTACTGAAGAAGTCACACCTAACATACCTTTTCCTAGAAGATTGATGAATGGTAATGATGCTGCAAAGCCCGAATTTTTCTTTAATTCTTCAATCAGTTTAAGGAGGTTACTCAAAGAGAATACAAAGATTGAAGAGGAGATCAAGGCTACAATGAAAGAAGAGAGCTCTGCAACCGACTTACATGCCTTGCCTCATAAAGAAAAGAACCCAGGAAGTTTTACTTTAACTTGTTTAATTAATGACATATCTTTCAATAATGCATTAGCTGACTTAGGAGCTAGCATTAGTGTTATGCCCCTTAAGACATTCACTACTCTAGGACTAGGAAAATTAGCACCAACTAAGCTGCTTATTGAATTGGCTGATAAAACGGTAAAACAACCTAAAGGGATTGCTGAAAATGTGCTAGTTAAGATTGAGAAGTTTGTTTTCCCCGTAGACTTTGTTATATTAGATATGCCCGAGGATGTTAAGATTCCTTTAATCCTTGGAAGACCTTTCTTGTCTACCGCCCATGCTAAGATTGATGTGTTTAAAAGGAAAATCTCATTAAAGGTAGGGAATAATAAACTAGTCTATAAGTGCCAAAATCCTGCTAAAAGCATAATTAGAGGCGTCTATGTGCTAGGATTAAGAGAATGTATGGACCTCGATCTTGAAGCTAGGTTTATGGGAGAAACCTTGGTAAATAATGAATCACTTGAGACCTATAGTGGAGACTACATTGAATTAAATGATCTTAATTTACCAATAGGAATCAATGATCAATTTATGGAGGATTTTGAACCCGAAATTGAAGAAGGAGAAATTATGGATATACCTAGAATCAGTATGATCAACACTAAGAATTATGATGAATTTGAAGGATATCCTAGTTTCTGTGATTATGGTAGAAAGATCCATGTAGATTGTGCTTATAATTTATAATTTCCTTGCATGATAGGATTTAAACAGGTTAGTGCCAACTTTTTCTCTATTTTACCAATTAATGTAATGTCAAAAGATTTCTATAATTCTATAATGAAAAACAAAGTTGAGTATAGAGGGAAAAACGTAGTTGGAATGTTCATGAATGTACCTATTTTTGTCGGGAATTTAACTATTGTTACAGATTTCACCGTGGTGGAAAACATGGATGCTTATCGTGATGTTGAGATGGGTGACGTGATCGTTGGGAAACCATTTTGTAAGGAGGTCGAAATTAACGCTAAAAGATTTGAAGGAAAGATCACCTTTAAAAGTGGAAGCGACGTCATCACTTACATGATGCCTCGTGCTCACCCAAGGTTTAAACATGCCCCTAACAAATTTTGTTACAAATTTACACCATTTCTTTTTGTAGATGAAAATGACGCTGAGAAAGGGATCGAGTATCCGTACCAAAAGATGAAAGGATTCTACAAAGGTGTACTTGAATTGGGGAAAGAGTATGTTCGTGACGAAGTAATTCGCAACTACATCGTGCACGGACATGTGGGGATCAATAGAACGAAATAAGGAGCTGAACGTGAGTCTAACTTGAAGACTCTGGAATAAAGACAAGTGCTGACCGGGAGACAACCCGGAAAATTTTTACTTTTCTGTTCTGTGTCGAGTCTGTCAGACCTGCAGAAGATGCGGTGCATCTCCATCCTAAGATGCGACGCATCACCTGCACTGGTCATATCTTATTTTATTTTCTGCATTTTTATTTTTGACTTTAAAACTTTCTGTCAGTATTTTAATGCGGCGCATCCCTGGTTAAGGATGCGACGCATCTTTTATTCTGATTCGTATTTATTCCAGGCTCGATACGGCGTATCTTTTTCCATAAGATACGGCGTATCGACTGACCTGATGATTTTCATTTTAATTTTTTTTATGTTTTAACTTTACTAACTACTAATGTATTATGCAAGTTTGAACCTTCTTAACTGTGAGTGTGTTAAAGTCTTAATGGTATTTTAGATTCCTGCAATTTTTGTGGACACATCATTTTTGAAGCTTAAACGTTCTAATCCACAAGAAAGATGATTTTTGCTCTTATACGAATAATGGAGGATCATACCGAGCAAATCTCAGGGGAGTTTTTCTGTTCTAATTCGTTTATTTTCCAATTTTTAATCTTTGATACAAACAACGAGGACGTTGTTTAACTTAAGTGGGGGGATTGGAGAATTAGAACACTTACTTGTCCTAAACTTTTGCAAAATATGCTTAAAATGCGCTTAATATATCAAAATTTAAAATTTTTTAGCATGTTTTTGTTTAAAGTCTAAATTACATAGATGCACACATAACATTATTTCCAAAAATTGTGAACTTATCAAAATTCACAAATCTATGAGTATGCCGGTGACTTGTAAACTTTAGAACTTGGCTTATATACTATTCGAGACCACCATAATAAGTATTATCTATATAATTGGAATGACTTGTCTAAATTGGTAAATTTCTAGGATTACACCCAAATAGCCTTTATATGTTATGTGATATTAACTAACTACACTGGTTAGGTAACCCCCGTATAAACCCTTTTGTTACTCTCACTTTTAGAGTAAGATACCCCTAGAAAAACAATCAGAGCCATTCCTTTCGTTTCTTACACCTTTGTTATAATGTTTCGTTACACCCTTACACCTTAGCCTACCCTGTAGATTAAAATCCGTGGTTGGTTAATTGCTTTAGGCAAAGTGTGTTTCCTTACATTACCTGTGTTCGTGTGCGTAATTCATTATCTTTGGTTAGGTCAGGAAATTGCACAATGCAATTGGTATGAAAGTAAATATTGTATATCTTTGAGTTTATTTTTCGTGTGTTTACTACTTTCACTATTACAGTTATTTCTGAAAGTATGAAAAGTATGGAAAAATTATCCGGAAAGATAGTGATAGAAAAGTTGTGAAATTTTACACATATATGTTGATGTCAAAAAAAAAAAAAAAAAAGAAATCGAAAAAAAATAGAAAGAAAAAGAAAAAGAAAGAGTTGGAAGTTTGTTTTAACCAACTTATGTAAAGTTTTGTATTAAGTGGGAGATATCACCACTATTTGTTATATATTATATTTATGGATTGAATGGGAGTTGGCCATTATGGGAACGCCAACTAAGGTTATTCTTTGATTGAGATCTTGTTGAGTATAATTCGTGTCTACCTAAAGCGTGTGTTTCAAGTGTTAAAGCGTGAGTTATTCGATGATATTAGTCTTATTCATGGGATGGTTGGGAAAGTAATTTACCACACTTAGGATTTTAATTTATCTGTTTTGTTTATTTTTCATTTTACACCAATCTGTATCCCAAATATTATCCATACCCTATATCATTCTTTATCCAAACCTTTGATTTATTGAGATTAGGGATTTGAGCAATCTTAAGTATCGTAGTTGTGGATTCGGCTATGTATTTATGATTTTGTCGCCCTTTTTGATATAATATTATTGGTGAAGATTACTTGATCCTATCTTTAGCCTATTCGAGTTAAGGATTTGAGCAATTGCAAGTATCGTGGTCGTGGATTCGATCATGTATTTGTGATTTTGTCGCCTTTTCTGGAATATGAGATCGATAGAGATTAAAAAGGATGATTAACCCTTAACCAACAAACCCTTTTTACCGCTTTAGACTTGTCATTCCTTAGCTTTAGTGGGGGAGATGGGTATACTTGCCAAGCTTATGATAGAATATTCGTCACGACTGGACAGTTAAACGATTAGATTTGCTTTTATCAAAATATTTTATTTTATTTCTAATTCATTAAGTGTTTGGTTGTGCAATTATGACAAAACGAATACATGCTTAAATATAAAAATAAATCCTAATATCTTTTAGGATACATTTTCATAAGATTTATTCTAAGGTTTACTTGGGGACAAGTAAAGTTCAAGTGGGGGGATATTTGATGAACTCAAATAAGTACATTTTATTATCATCATTTGTCCTATTTATTTGACTTGTTTTATTATATTATATATGAGAATTGATACGTTAATGTTTTCTTTTGTAATTCTCAGGTAAAAACAAGTATTATGTGAAACTTGGCGATTTTGGACTAATTATGGAGCAAAACAAGCAAGATGTTAAGTGTCTACTGAAATGTACAAGATCAAGATCATTCTGCTCCAGATACGCCGCAACATACTTCTTACATACGGCGTATCACTATCAAGATTTCACAAGTTACAATCCAAGACAGCAAAGGATATGCGCCGCATAGAGAAATGGAGTTACGCCGCATCTTAAGGCGGTGTACGAATATTCCTTAATATATTAATCTTGGACCCCACGCGAAGTTAAGTCAATGCGCCGCATCTACTTATCCTATGCGCCGCATCTATCCCTCATACAGAAACTATAAATACCCCAAGGCCAGACGAATTTCGTGACACTTAGCTTAAACTCAGAAGAGAAAGACAGAAACCCTAAAGCCGAATTCAGACGTATTAGCAGCACAAGACACACCCTAAACGAAGATACAAGAGCTGTAAGAAGGTCCTGCATGTATTCAATTCATTAAGTAGTTTTGTTTTATTGTATTAGTACACTTTAATTCATCAGGATTGATGGGCTGATGTCATGTGACTACGGAATATCATGTCCACCCCTTAAAATTGCTTTCCCATTAATTAAAATTTATATGTTGATGTCTTTGATGACTTTTATTAGTGCATTGATAACCTCTGTGTCTAGCTGAGCATTGCTTGTGTCGCCATGCCCCTTCCTCGCCTATTTATTCTATCGTTTCTAGGATAGTGGGATAGACATAAGTGATCATTAAGGGTTTACTCGCCGATAAGATTAGAGCCAACGAGAAAGGGTTAATTATATACACTTCATATAAAACTAGCAATAAAACAAGTGAAAAGCTACTTAATTATCAGGACAGGTCTTCTTATTGTCTCAAGTATCTATCTGTGTACGTGTGTGCTAATCGCTGATTCGTGCTCATTAGTTTAGTTTACTATTTAATCATAACCAAACCGTGCCAGTCTCTCAGGCTGAACCCCCCTTGCGTTAGATTAGGTTGTATAGCTAACTTAGGATATTAAAATACTGATTAGAATAACTAGATAATACGTTCCACTCTTAGTGATCGACACTCTACTTACCATTATATTCATACTGACCGGGTACACTGCTCGTTAAGTGTGTGTGTTATTGATAAGTCGGCTAAATATAAATTTAAAACTTGAGTAGGCATTAATACTGCTAAACCGCAACGATACGCACGCGCATCACTTGCTTATGCATGTGCACATGATTTTAAGCTATTTCAAATGGATGTCAAAAGTGCTTTCTTAAATGGTTTTATAAATGAAGAAGTATATGTTGCACAACCTCCCGGCTTTGCCGACTTTGAAAAACCAAATTATGTTTTCAAACTTAAGAAAGCTTTATACAGACTTAAGCAAGCACCAAAGGCTTGGTATGATCGACTTAAGACTTTCCTAGTTGACCATAAGTATACCATGGGCCTAGTAGATAATACTCTCTTCACCAAGATAAAGGGATCACATATTATCATTGTCCAAATATATGTGGATGACATTATTTTCGGTTCAACTTGTCAAGAGTTATGCAACGATTTCTCAAAAATCATGCATGACGAGTTTGAAATGAGTATGATGAGGGAACTAAACTTTTTCTTAGGTCTCCAAATAAAACAATTAGAAGATGGGATATTCTTCAACCAATCAAAGTATATCAAATATATGCTTAAGAAGTTTGGTCTTGAAGACTCAAAACCCATGAAAACACCCATGACCTCCGAAACCAAACTCACAAAGGATGAAGAAAATGAATCCGTAGATAGCACTAAATATAGATGAATGATTGGTAGTTTACTCTATCTTACGGCTACTAGGCCTGATATTATGTTTAGTGTTTGTCTATGTGCACGTTTTCAAGAAGATCCAAAAATGTCCCATCTTGAAGCCGTTAAACGGATATTTAGGTACATCAAAGGGACTACACACTTAGGATTATGGTATCCCAAAGGAACGGGTGTAGAAACCATAGTGTATACCGACTCAGACCATGCCGGTGACTATGTTGATAGGAAATGTACTAGCGGTATTTGTACTTTTGTAGGATTTTGTCTCACATCATGGTTCGCTAAGAAACAAACTGCCCTCGCAATCTCAACAACAGAGGCAGAGTATGTATCTGCAGGAAAGGCGTGTCAACAAGCACTATGGATGAAACAAGCTCTCGTTGACTATGGAATTGAACTCAACAACATTCCTATTCTTTGCGACAACAAAGGTGCTATTGATCTAAGCAAAAATCCCGTCCAACATGCTAGAACCAAACATATTGAAATACGCCATCACTTCCTTCGCGACAATGTACAGAAGGGAATCATCTCAATTGAGAAAGTTTCTTCAGAGGACAACATTGCCGATATTCTCACAAAACCTCTAAAACGAGAACCCTTCAACAATCTTAGACTTGGATTAGGATTAATGGAACCTAGTGATTAGGTAAAACATTAGTGTAAATATTAGTTTAACCAAACTCGAAACTAAACCAAAAATTGCATTCTGATCCGCGGAACCAATCAATAACAAAGGCGGATCCTTTGTTTTGGATCCGCCGGATCCGTCGCATGCACAGCCAAGTTTATTATTAAATAAACAAGAACAAGTACTATTCATTCCTTACTCCAAAACATATCACCCTACTGTATTCGACACACAGTCAATCTCCATCACAATTTAGACCATTTTCTTCCACAAATTTGTGCTTCTAACACCACTGTAAGTATTCTTATCATGTTTATACTCCTGATCTGCGTCTAGGATTTCTATTTCATGCACAAAACCAAAACTTGGGGTATATGCATAATTCTTGAAAAATCATGAAGCATATTTACTGTATCATACTTAAAAACATGTTTTTCTTAGTTAGGAATTACATCTCATAGCACATTGTCTTAATTAAAAAAAAAAAAAAAAAAAAAAAAAAAAACCCATGAAAATTTTCTTACTAAAACCTTCTAACGACTAGGTAAAATGATCTTTTTGAACATTGTTCATACAAATGCAAAAACGTTATCTTTTAGACATCACTTGCATAATGTCTCTTGAATGCTAAAGGGAATACATAATTAATATGTATTTTCGGGTACATTCAACCGTAGCTACATTGAAATAGGAGCGTTTGGGTTATCTCTCGTTTTTAACACAAAACTTGCATAAACTAAATTTTCATGCATCAAAAAGGGTCGAGATAACCACACCTCCACATTGTCCCCATGTAGGCACACACTAGAAATTTTACACTTACTTTGATCATTTCAACTAAAACTATGTAACTTTTGTACTTAGGAAAATCATGCCTCCCGCAACAAACTACGATCACAAAAGAACCGTTAACTACTTACCCGAAGTCCACAAAACCAAAGGTCTAACCAAAGCCCAAGTCGACATTTTCAAAGCCTTAGAGAAAAAGTATGTCCATGAGGGTAGAGCCGTAGATTCCTCGTTTTATGAAGGAACCCAACTTAGGGAAAACTTAGCCGCAATTCGATTTGATACTCTTTTAGATATAGATGAACAAATCGTTCCTAGGTTCATTCTTGAGTTTTATGCTAGTGTAGGTCTCAGTTCGAGTGACCAAGGTTACTTAAGTCTTCACTTTACTCTAAATGGAAATCATATCAACATCCCTCTTGATCAATTTGGTGAGGTCTTGGGCATTCCAAATCAAGGGATATGTATTTACTCGGACAAATGGTCTTTAACTATCTTAGAATCCAATCTCGAAAGGACGGCACCATATGTCACTCCTATCGCATCAAAAGAAGTGCTTAGGGAACATCTCTTCATTCCTAAGAACAACCCCACAAGGATGTATCGTGGCCGTGAAGTTGCTAGAGACCCATTTGCCATGGAGCTAAATGAACTCAAGCCCGAATTCAAGAAAATGGAAGAGGTCTTAAGGGCCAATGTCATGTGTACGGTAGGAAACCGTGATCACATAAATGCGTGCTTGTGTCATATGATGTTCAACATCTCAACTCGTCAACCCTTCAATCTTGCGTATTATGTTGCTAAAAGGATGTGTGACATTCCGATTCAAGGCAAGATTGCATTGCCTTATGGAATGCTCTTGACTAGACTCGACTCTATAGAGCTTTTGCACCTGTCCGTCCAAACTCCTTAGGATTTGTCCCAGAATACACAGAGATCCCACACACTTTCGTTCCCTTAAGTAACTTTCGAGTATCGGTTGATAAGGGCAAACGTCCTCGTGCACCAACATCATCCTCATCATCTTCAATGAGTGAAGATGATGGTTTGCCAAATTCTAGGATTCCTCCACCCGAATACTTGAGCCATCTTCCTCCAATTCCAAATGAATCCGCTGAGTATCGCAACATTAAAGGAATGGTGAAGAATCTTGGTCGTTGGATGATGAAATTGCACAAAGGTATGAAGAAGTTGAAGAAGAAGCTTAGTTGAAGGAGTGTTTGGATTTGAACAATGTTAGACAATGTGATGTTAAACTTGTATGTGTCTCGACTTTATCTGATAATACTTGTTATGTATGTGTAATAACTAACATTTGCAGGTAGATAACCCTCATGGTTATCAATTTTCCGGGTTATAGCCTATGTTTGGCATAACACCTAAAAAGGTAAGTTTCTAAGAACGGATTAATCTATGATCAATCGTGTGTTAATATTATCATATTTAGTTGTTTTGCTATACATATTAGTTGTTAAATAAGTTCTAGGAGAATTTTTGGGTTTTCGTCGAAAAACGCGAAATATGATAAGTCTTCTGTTTAGTTTTAGTATTATGGGACACGGATTCGGCGGATCCCAAAACTTGGCTCCGCCAAGGGTTATCGTTGGTTCCGCCATCCGCCAACCTGCGGATTTGGCGGATCCCATACTTTGGATCCGCATTTGATCCCATTTGGATCCGCAGGTTCCACAGTAAAATCCTTAAACTTTTTTGACTCATCTCGATTCTTAAATCTTAGTGTTTAGTCTTATTTAGGAATAATTAACTGCTTATAAAACAACTTAGAATCATTTAGGAATTTTAGAAACTTAGGAACAAAATTTCCCACCAAAATTTAAATTTTTGAATTTTAGGTGTGAGTTACCAAACTGATACAAGGAAGGAACCCTTTTTAGGGATCCGTCAAATCCGTAGAAACATCATATCATAAGATTTTCCACTATCTCCTTTTATTTACTGCAAATCCCCAACACATTACTCAACCCAAGCTCAATGGATTGACTTCCTTGATATGACCTGCACAAATTTTTGTTCCAAATCATTAGAAACCTACATTCTCTATTGGATTCACATCAAATCCAAACACACAGACTCACAAACCTTCTGCCTATAAATTAGTACTTTAGGATCATCAATTCACATCACAACCATCTCTTCTCCTGTACATTTTAGCTTTCATACTTCACCATGACCAAGTCAAACAACTCCTCCACATCTAAGCCACCAAAAAGGACAGCCCGTATTAGTGTGAAACCTTGTTGTCTCATCAACATCCACAATTCATCCTCAGAAGAATCATCACCACTAAAGATCTCCTCACCAATTGCTAGTGAAAATTTCCTTACCTTGTCTACTCCAACTCCCTCACATGTAGTCATAAAAACACCACCTCCTACCATTACTCCTGTAGCAACCACACCACCACCCGCTCCATCACAGTATGAGAAGTCTGCATCATCACCATCCTCACCAAAACTCCAACCCATGGAACTCTTTAGGACACCACCAACATCTCCACAACCATATCTTGAAGAGTTAGAAGATCTTCCACCTATATCAACCAATCCTCCACCAATGAGTCTTGAAAACTTAGAGCCCATGCTATTCCATCCTCTCCATCCGAAGATTCATGGTCCTCTATACCGTGAAGCACCACAATATCATCCCCAAATACCACCACTATCACCAACTTCAACACTCATCGCCATAGATGAGGCGATGTGGAGCAACATTCCTCAAACCCAAGAGGAGATAAGTGCGGAATTAACACAACTCTATGCTTTCTTGGGTATGGTTGACCATCTCCTTCATGAAGCCATGGACATTCAAAAGATCCTAATGAACTCCCTCCAAACAACACCACCAACCAATGAACAACAACAACAACCATCCAACAACAACAACAACCAACCACCACCACCACCACCACCACAAAACTTGGAGCCTACTCTTCCTCCTGGTTTTTCAAGTCATGATTGCGCACATTGTGAGAGAACATCTCACTTGGCCCAAAGGACCAACATTTTGGTCCATGAGCTTCAAAATGAGATGAGGTTCATCTTGAACCACATTCTTGAGCGTTTAAACGCCATCTCTCATCCTCCTCAATAGGAGCTTTCTAGACTAGTTGTTAGGACTTTCTATATTGTTGGTTTAGGACTTTTTATTTCTTTCTAGGATGTCTTTTTATTGTACTTGTAACATCATTTCATCATTGTGACTTTTGTCACAAAATTTTCAATATCTATGAATGTGATGTTTTATACTTATGAGTGATCAACATATTGCATATTATCATTATCTTTGATAACTAACATCCTTATATAGCTTGTTGTACTCTATATCATGATTGCTTTAGGTACAAATAATCATCAGACACTTACTTTGACTTTTTAAAGTCAAAACATATTAAAAGGCTTGTTTGGAAGAACACTTCACATGCATTCTACTTCTTCATTGAAGTTATTCATCACTAACACTTCATTTGCAGCATATCATACCCTTCAAAAGTATACGTTGGTACTCGAATAATGGGGATATACATCGAGGGGGAGCATTTCATGATAATTTCATTTTATAACCATTTGTTTTGTAGGTACATACATCATTTACTTGTTACTCCTTCTAGGGGAGTATAAAACAAGGGGGAGCTTTAAAGTTCTCAAAATCACATTCCGCTATGCTACTCTTTTTGTTTCGACAAAAAGGGGGAGAAAGGACTAAGTTTGCATTAACTGTGATTCATCACAGTACATACACTTTTACAAAACTTTTCTTTAATAAACAAACTTAATATATATTTTTAAGAACGCATGCTATATTTATTCTCTTGCTCAAAAATATACCTTATGTTTTGTCATCAACAAAAAGGGGGAGATTGTTAATACAAATATCGTCCCAAAAACGTTATTTATATTTTTGATCTTTACTTAGTTTTGTTAATGACAATTACAAGGTATATCTTTTAGCAAATTATAAATACTAGCTTAAGTCTCTTAAGTACACATTTTACACTTCACAAAATAACCAAGAATTACAAGTTTGCTTATTTAGTAACTTGTTTCCTTAAAAGGAAACTTTAATTCTAAAAACATTCCATGACATCATTGCATACATCACATATAATATCTTTGTTAGATTGTGATATATCTTGTTTAGATTTACAAGTTACATAGTTGACATTTGAGGATTTTAGATGATTTGGTAAGATATGGAAGATTTGGAAAGATACACCAAATCTATTAGCTGTCAACACCCACAGATCCAAGTCCAATGAAGGACGAATCCATATTATGGGATCCGTGGGATCCGTCAGCTGGATATCAGCTTGTCTATAAATAGCAAGCTGATCATTTGGCTTTCTCATCACTCATATAGCTTAAACACACATATTCATTCAGTATATATCTTACTAACATCATTCATACTTGCATTTCACTTTGATCTTCCTTTTTGTAGAAAAGAGATCAAGCTTTCAAGGATCTACAGAACCGTAATCCTTTAGTTTCATTACTGTGTGATACTGTAGTTTGTTTCACACATCATTATCTATCATTTGTAATCAGTGAGTGTGGTTAGTGTTTTAGTCCTCAAAACACAAAGAGAGTAGGGAGTGGTTGTACCCTTGTAAAGAACTCGACATCTAGCTTAGTGTCGTTAAAGTATATAGGCGACGTCAGGTTGGTTCTACCTTGTAAAAGAACCCGGTGTTTAGCTTGGTACCGGAAAAAGAAGTAAGCGACGTGTAAAGGTTTTCTCCGCCTAGAAAAGGAGTTTGTTTCTTAGTGAAGGATAAACTCTCGAGTTGGAAGCTCGGGGAGTGGAGTAGGGCAAGGAAGAGAGTCCTTGTAGCCGAACCACTATAAACAACAGTGTTGTGTGGTTTGATCTTTCCTCTCTTTATCTTTTGTTTATATTGTGTGATTATTTGTTTGTGATTGTTTCCTTTGAATTAACATATAGTAACAAAGCAAATAAAACTCGAAAAACGGTAAAAACTATTCAACCCCCCTTCTAGTTTTCCACACTATACATAGAATTATTTTCGTTGGATACACGATTTTCCATGTCTATTTCAAACACACCATTTACAGGAATTGCATTAAAGTAAAAAACAGAATTTAAAGAAACAGAAATTCCATTATTATTAAATGTGTGCTCAAAACCAATATCCAACAATAAAGAAACTGAAATAACACCTCTAACAATAGACGGTGCATAATGACAATTGTTCAATACTAAAATTAAACCCGAAGGTAAAACTAGATCAAAAGTCCCTATGGCTTCTACTGCTGCACGTATTCCATTTCCCACGTACAAGTAGCATTCCCCATAGTTCAACTTCTTAGCTCCTCTAAGCCCCTGCGATGTATTACAAATGTGAGTACCACATCCTGTATCATATATCCAGGCATTTTGCTTACGAGGAAAAGAAAATAATTCAACCATAAAAATACCTGAAGTGCTGGCGCCCTGCCCAGCCTTGGCATTTTTATTCTTGCGGCACTCCTCAAGCAGCAATGGACAGTCCCTCTTCCAGTGTCCAGGAGTGTTGCAGTGGTGACAAGCAGCCGTATCCTTCTTGGGATAATCCTTCTTGGGAGGAGGATTCTGCTTCTTTGGCTTCTGCTGATAAGTCACAATCTGCTTGCCCTTGTCAGCTTTAGCCTTTCCTTTCTTGTTCACATGTTTCGGTTTACCGGGCTTAGCTACTCTACCACCTCTAATTTCCATCACAGCAGGTGTTGGAGCTTTCTTAGTGAGTCCTTTCTCATAATCAATGAGCATTGCATGGAAGTCAGTAAATGTCTTCCCCTTGCAATGCATGTTGAAGTTGCGCACAAACTCACCATAAAATTCCTCATTGAGGGATCTATTGATGAGGCCAACTTTAACATCTTCCACATACCCGTATCCAAGTGCATCCAATTGGTCAAGATATCCTTTCATTTCTAGCACATGGGTAGTTACGGGTTTGGTTGCTTCCTGCTTGCACTTGCCAATAGAGTCTAGCACGTCATATAACTCAGCCATTAGAGGTTTTTCAAACATGAGTTTGAGTTCCTCAATCATAGCCATCGGACCATAATTCTCAAACTGTTTTACCAGCTGAGGATCCATCCCCGATAGCATGAGACAAGCTACATCATTATGCTTGTCATAAGCTTCGTTATACTCTCTAAGTATTTCATTAGGAGAGTTAGCAGGAGGAGCTTCTGGAAGAGGCTCACTAAGATATTCATAACGTTTGGCAATCCTAAGAACAAGCCTTAGATTACGGTACCAATCGTTGAAATTTTTAGTCCCACTCAATTTCTCTTTTTCAATCATCATTTTGAAAGCAGAGGTTATGTTTGACATGTTTCTGGGTTGGGCCATTTCTACAGAAAAAGTTTAAAATTTAGTACTTTTGACAATAAACTTTTCAAGAAAATTAAACACCCATTGGTTAAATAACCATTTAATTTTCACTGAAAACTAGGATCCTAATTGACGTCGTTTCATTACATCAGCTTTGGCTGCTAGCAATGAAAGTACTCAATAAGGTACGGGTCAATCGCAATTCCTAGAAATCATGGGACTTACATTATATTGCCAACCTCATTTGCAAAATGTAAGCATGTTTCATCCCCAAATCTTTATGCCTTGGCGCCGTTCCATTACATCAGCTTTGGCTACTAGTAATGAAAGTGCCCAATTAAGTTAACCAACTTAAGAAACATGTAAATTGGCGTCGTTTCATCACATCAGCTTTGGCTGCTAGCAATGAAAGTACCCAATTTACCCTTAGACTCCCACCCTTTAAACATTAGCATTCAGCTTTGGCTGCTAGCAATGTAGGATGTAACCTTAGGTGTTCCTTTTTGTAGTTGGGTGGCATATTACTTATATTTTAAGGGTATAAGTTTTTGATGTGTATAATCAAAAATATGTACAAAGATGTCATGCATTCATCTTTGTATCATATGTTTTCAAAAAAAAAACGTTTACTCATTTGTAGCTCAAATCATCAAAGTTTTTAATTGAGGCGTTGAGAAACTTACAACTTTACCTTAAGATGCTTCGTATGTATCATGGTGTACTTGGTAAGTCTAAAATTGACGCACAGGCGAGCGGAGGAGCAAACGTTCACCTGAAGGTGATTAAAAACGCGCCCCTTTAAGGTCACAATTTAATGCGAACCAACCTTATACCCACTTTATAGTTTGTCAATTTTAGGTCCGCCGCTTCGACCACTTAGTACAGTCGCATCAATCAACTAAAACTTATGATTTTCTTGCTAAAACAATTTTATATAGTAAATTATTAATTGCTAGTCTCGCCAGGGAGCAAATTACCGTGCGAAGCGAACCACTATCGGCACATAAGACTTGGCAATAAATAATATACTACAAAGGTTTCATAGTTATTAGGTTCATTTATTTTTTATTCAAAAAATTACCCTCTTTGATGTTACAATCCATCATAATTAAACACAAAGATCAAGTAATTAAAAAAAATAAATAAACAGTTAATAACACATATATGATCATTAACAATATCATATAGCCACATGCAAACCTTTTCAATAAATCCCATTAATAATTCTATGTGAATTTTAATGTATGTAATTAATAAAACTCCCATTGGTTTTCGAGCTCATTGTGCCCAATGGACCACAGACGCCAAATAATTTGGCCGCGTAAGTTTTAATTAATTAGATACCACATTGCACATAACCAATTAATTAATATATTAGGGTCTTTCCTAATTTTAGATTTATCTTAAAAAACATGTAGCAATTAAACAACAAACATTCCATTACAAAACATGCAAGGTTTTGTCATGGATCCCATATTGCACTTTAAATCATGTATCACATATTTACAAGTCAATATTGTACGCAATCTAATTAATGAAATCACATAGGTACTCATTAATTAAACACTTAAAATTGCATGCAATCCTAGGGTTTCTACTAAATTTTACCAACAACCAAAAACCCTAAAAAAAATTATGGGTGTCGACCCATATTAGGGTTTGTAAAAAAAAATAAAACCCTAGATAACCAATTGCATGTATCTATTCAATCAAGATTCAATTTTAAGGTTTTTAGTAATATATTACATGTTAAAAACGAGCTCATGATGCCACTGTTGGAATATTAGAATCATACATCTATAAACTAATAACCATATAATGAACATCAAAGCATATAGCACAGCGGAATGGATCTACATAACATGTAAATAATTAATTAAAACTAAATAGAAAGCGTATCTTTTGATTCCTAGCAAGAACAAGGAATCATGTGCTTCAAGAACAAAATTATAAACCCTAAGATGGGGTTTATATGGATCGAACACCACAAACACACAAGCTAAAGGAAGCTTGTTACTCGTTCTTGTACACACGTAATACTAGCGTTTCAATGGGAAAAGCTAGGTTCTAATTCACTAAACAAATCCAACACTTGTGTTCAAGCAAAATCGACAAACCCTAGGGATAGGGATGTGTACAATCGGCCAAGACTAGAGGAGAGGAGAAAGAAGTTGGAAAAGCTAGGGAATTAGGATTAGTAATCTAAGAATACAAGAAATGTATTTATAGGCTACAATTTCTTGTTCCCTACTCCACCAAAACCGACTTCCATAACCCTAATGGGTTGGATCGGCCGAACATAACCCAAAGAATTGGATTCTAGATCCTTCTCTTTCTCTATTGCATATTTAGTCCTTTAACGAGCGTTATCTAACCCCGTTAAGTACTAACTGCCGTTAAGTTATTTGTTTTGTGAAATGAATAAATAAATACATAAAATATATTTAATTATTCAAACCATAGAAACTCTTATGTATTGTGTGCAATCCCGAGTCTCGGGTTCCAAACCGGACATACATATATTAATATTTATTCACAAACTCTAACATTTAGGTGTCCCAATAAGTGATATGTGTGTTTAATAATTATAAAGCTACTGTAAAATCATATACCACCAGGATACTAAGAACCTCTGATGTCAAATGACAGAGGATGCGCGGAAGCGTATTTAGATAAACCTTAATCCAAGGTTGATATACGAGGCGCACCTCAAGGGAATAAACCCTGTTAGCATTTAAATTATTATGAGGTGATGGTCATTTTGCAATATTAAGAAATGTAATAGGATAAGAAAGCTTATGTAAATTGTCCAACCCAACAAAGCCCAACCAAATCCCATGCTAAGGCCCTTAGGGCGTCTCACACTTTGTATAAATACCCACATACTCTCACAAAAATAGTGTGCCTCATAGTTATTTGAAGGTGAGAGTGTGTAGGAGTGTGTGTGTTATCTTTGTGTTGTTCTCTCATGGTTTGAATACAAATCATTCGACTAAGGTTTTAAGTTTACACTCCACATCTTATCTATTCTCATCTTTACATATATTCATATTGAGTGTCACGTTATTTATAATAGTTAGTTTGTAGTATAAGGTCGATTCATATAGGGTTTACAAACCCAAACAAGAGTAAAGACTTTAAAACAGGAAGTTTATTAATAATCAATAATTAAAAGATAAATTACAATGAAAGCTACGCCCTATATTTATAGGGCAGTAAAACTTGTAGAACAAGTTAACCTAATTATTCTAGAACCAACAAAATAAAGAAATTAAAATAAAAAGTAACGACACAAATAAAACCTAGTAGGGTTACTTCAAAAGTCTCGACACAAACAACCAGTAATATCAGTATGTTTAGAAGTAGGGTTACTTATGTTTAGTAGTAGGATTACATGGAAGTAATGACACAAACACAAGTAACCTTAGTATGATTAGCAGTACCCTTATTCCTCCTTATCATACCCCTCACTTTAGAAGAACTCGTCTCGAGTTCTTACGTGTACTTTTGCTCGTGGGAAAGACCTTGAACACTTGTATGATGACTTTAATCTTCACTTGTTTTCCACATTCCCACAAGTCAACATACGAACCCGATATTCGATTAGTTAATCCCAAATAATCTTCCTTCTTTAGAAAAGAAATCATCTTCGAGCTCTTGGGGTAAATAGACTTGCTTGACGAATAATTATAAACTTTGAGATGCTTCAAGTACCTAACTTTATCCGTCTTCTTTCATTAAGATACATACCAAAGTCTTGATTGACTTCACCAATCTTCAAACCTTCAACACGTTCTTCATCGTTAAAACCCAAAACTTTGTCTTCACCATTCTTCCCATTCCCTACCCACCAATACCCCCAACCAAGCACCCCCTAAGATACTATTGGTTTCTTGAGCCGGATATTGCTACCCATTTTTTTTGGGGTAAAGGATTTCCCCTTTAAATTTATTACTATTCGTTGTACTTGCTAACCCAAATTGGCTTGCACGTCAAGGAGTTCCTCGTTCACTTCTTGCATCGTAGGTCTTTCCTCGCCTTCACATCCCAAACAAGATTTAACGAGATGAGCAACTCGATAAAGTTGGTCAGGAGTGCCATCTAGCTTTACTTTCCGGTCAAGAATTTCGAGAAATTGATCCTCATTCACTGAGAAAACAAAATGATCTACTTGGAATCGGTTTCATCTAACCACCTCAGGTGAGTTTACTTTTTCTCCCGTTAGCATCTCTACTAGTAAAACCCCGAATCTATTGACATCGATCACTCTTCTCAGTCAAGATATGTAACCGAGTGTCCCTTGCTAAAGTATCCAGGATCTATGTAACCGAGTGTCCCTTGAATGGCAGTGGAAACTTGAGTCTAGTCCTTTGGAACGGATGGTGAGATACCAAAGTCAGACTTTAACGGTGTAGTCATTGCTCAATAATATATTAGAAGATTTAATATCTCTATGTATGATATTAGTTGTAGAATGCATATAAGCAAGAGCTCCTGCTTTAACCTCATTTTCCATGTCAATAAAGCTCCTTGGGAGCTCCCGTGTAAGTGGTGGTGCAGCGTCTCGTTGACTATATACTCATAAGCTAGTAAAAGAACATATGTTTTAATACAGCATCCCACGAGCTTTATAATATTAGGATGGTTGATTTGTGAACAAACTGTCCTATTTAGGTTGGATCAATCACCTTTGACTTCTTGATCGCCACCTCGGTGTTATCTATCATTATCCCTTTGTAAACCTTCCCAAAACCTCCTTGACCAATAATTTTTTTCGGATTGAAGTTGTTTGTTGCCTTCTTCAGCTCCTCTTCGGTGAAAATTTTACCAATTTGTGTCGATCCTTTACATTCAGAAAGTAACTTCTCAAAAATTGTACCTCTATTTCTCTTGAAAATAGCTTCTTTCTGTTTAATTAGCAATACGTCGTTGTTGCAACAAACAACAGGATAGAAACAATGTACGGGATGTTACTACTATGGCCATTTCAATGCCTGCATTTAATTTTAAGTGTTCAATTGTTGGAGCATTTAGCCGAAAAGAAACCAAACCATCATAGAATGAGTTATAGGTGTATGAATGATAAACTTACCGTTATATAGTACAAGTTTCTGTAGATTTCTCATGTTTTTTTTGCAACCAGTTCCTTTCTTTCGTCCATCAGCACTATGACCCTTCGGACACTCGCAAGTATAATTCCCGGCAGTGTTATGACATGCATGTATGCAGCCGCTCAGATCAGGGTCATCACAGTCATTAGCATCTGGTCAATTAAATAGGCATAGAATTAGTCACATACAATAAGCTAAAACTTATGTTTAGGGCTACATGCTTCATCAAGTGCAAGTTCCAAACTGTAGCAAAAGATATAGAAATAAAATTGAAAACACTTATATGAACCTAGTTAGAACTCGAACAACTTAATATTAGGCATCATTAGGCTCAAAACTAGAACAACCAATTGAATAGGAAATTTATACCTTGGCAGCCATGTTCGAGGTATGGATTTCCTTGGTAACCAACGGAACATTTACAGCTGTAGCCATATCAACGTTTCCAGAATCAAAACACTCACAGTTTTCTTTACACAAGTAACCACGTGTTTTCTTCTTAGCTTCTTGACATTTTGTATTACCGATGGTCCAATCTAGCAGCATTTCATATGACCCAAGCCCTTCTTTGGTCAAGTTGACAAGTTATATACATCAAACATGGAAAAATCATAGCGACCACCTTCAACGATGAATGCATAGCTGCAGCTCGTATAGCCCTTCTTTCCCACAAGATCTTCAGCACTCTTTAATAAAAAGTGGAAATCCGTATGATTTTAGTTTCTATCATGTTTTGGCAACAATTGATAGATTTTGAACATGACACCATCGGAAGGCATTCTCCACGTGCGGTGGGGAATATGACTCTATATTCATGGCCATCCTTGACGTATGACTGAGTGTCACAACCTAAAGTCATGAACATGTTCTGAAGACGAGATACTGGGAACCTTGATAATTTCATCCTTGATTCGTCTAAAAAGAGCACAGTGGTTTGGTTGTAACAGACCCGACCTACACTTGATAGAGCACGTAGATGACCATCAAGTGATATGTTTACTACATCTACATTCATTCCCCATATCGAGACCCTCCCTGTGGTTTCGTTACAAATTACATACCTTGTAACGTATGCCGAGGTAACAGTTTTCTTCTATTCTAAAAGGGTAAGGAATGGTAATGTTTCAGCATTGATTGGAGCATTCAGGGCCAAGTAATTGTAAAGACTATAGACCGAATCCGCATGAATTGAGTAGATAGAGTTTTGTCCTCTAATTAAACGAGTGTATCTTGTTTGTAAGTGTGTGGGGCGTGGGTGGGAGAATGGAGCGGCAAAGAATGATTCCATTGCGGGAACCAAAAATTCATGGCACAATCCAAAAATTATCACAATTGAATTTTCACACAATCCAAAAATTATCACAATTGAATTTTCACACAATCCAAAATTATCACAATTGAATTTTCTAGCGGGAAAATCTAGAAAAGTTCCTTCACGTGACTTAAGTCCCGATTGAATTTTCACACAATCCAAAAATTATCATTGTTGACCAAACGTATGCCTTTTGTTTTTCTCCTTTTTCCTTTTTTTTCTTTTTTCTTTATTAACTTTCTATAAAATTTAAACCCTAAATTTATCTTAGAGGTAGCAAAACGGATGGGAAGGGCAGGCACGGGCCACGGTTCAAACGGGCTAAGGCCAAACGAGCTCATGTTATACGAATCGCTTTAAAAAAGACTCAAAATGACGAAATAAATTCCTCAAACGTTGTAATCTTTTATTTTAAATTAATTAATGAATGTTTAATTTTATATATTGTGTTATTTAAATTAAGTAACATTTTAAATAATAAAAAAGAGTAAAATTTGATAGGAGAAGAGAGAAAGTGCTGCAGAGGTTGAGGGAAAGGAGGCAACCACACCATCCACCATTATATGTTTAGTAGATTGTCCTTATTGTTCGTTTCGGGTGTTGATTAATGATACCTTATGTTGTACGGTATATATTAGATTTTTAAGACTCATTTAGGTAAGGTCAAAGGTGTACGTATATATAGTAACTCAAATGTCAATCTTGTGTAGTGTAAGTGGATTCATATGGATAAAGCAGTGGCATGGGTGTTCGTGTATGTGTCCGGACAACCCATGCCGAACGGAATGATCCGGATGGATCCCATTCATGCCGTCCGGCCCGGACTGTATAAAGTATGAATAAATAATAATAAACAAGGACAAAAGATATCTCGGGAAAGACCAATATATGCACAGTACACTCAATCCCAGATTTCACGGGATGTGTATGACGGTACGCCGCCCCGGGTTTTAAGGAATAGTACTCCAAGTACATGAACAGTGGTCTATAGGCCACTGTGCATAGAGCGGCTCCAATCCTTTCTGGAACAGTAAGTTGACAGTGTTGGGGTACTATAAATATCCCAACAGATTCAATACATACACCAACTTCTTTCACTCTCATTTATTACTCATAAAACCATATTTATTATCCCTAGCCGAACGAACACTTATCCTTGCGCCGGAGCTTGGTCTTGGGATAAAACCCGAGACGAGGCTAACGTGCATTATCTTTGTTTCAGGTCACTCAAGGTCAAGAAGAAGATCTAAATGAGCCTAGGGTAACCTTTTACCTCAACAAACTGGCGCCATCCGTGGGACCCAAATTCAATATACCAAAAAGTAGAAGAGAATGAGCAGTCCTAACCCCATCACTCCTCCTCCCAACCCTTCGGGAGGAGGACAAGGCTCTGGAAGGGCTGGTTCGTCTGGTGGAGAGGGACCCTCCCCCCGGACACACGAGCCATCATAGAGGGCCACGTATCGGCTCTCAAGGAATTGTTGAAGCAGCAAGCTAACCGTAACCTAATAAAGCCGATACTATTGGACTTTGAAGATAATCTGACAGACGAGGAAGAAGGAAACGTCGTGGGGAAAACAAACAATAAGGAGAAGGTTGCGGTGGTCGACGACCTCGGCAAACCCTACAAGGAAATGATAAAGTGCCCGTTCACCAGAAGGATCATTGAGTTCTCTGCTCCGAAGCACAAGATACCTACAAACCTCAAGTTATATGACGGGATGACCCACCCGGATGACCACATCAACCGCTTCACAAGGGCGGGAAACCACGAAGAATGGCCGATGCCTGTGTGGTGTCGAATGTTCCAGCAAACTTTAGACGGGAAGGCAAGGGGATGGTTTGATAAGCTGCCAACTGGAAGCATCGATAGTTGGGACGATCTCCAAAGGAAGTTCTTTAACAGGTTCAGCATACTGAGAGCGTGTGTCAAGGACCTCACAGAGATCAACAAGATACACAGAAGAGCCAATGAAAGCCTCCCGGATTTCAAAGAACGATGGGTGAGCGAGGCTAACTATTTCCCGGATGCTCCAGAGATAATGAAAATCTCCTCTTTCATGAACGGCCACCACTGCCCATAACTAGCAAAGAAGTTCTTTGAGAAGATCCCCAAGACGGTAGATGAGATGCTGGAAAGGTTCGAAGATTTTATCCGCTCAGAAGAAGCTTTTCGGAACACCGAGTTGCCAAAAGGAGAGTATGCCCGAAAGGAGGCCGGAGGATCACAACCAACGAGGAATGAACGATCCCACAAAAGCTTTTAAGATATGAGAGGATGGGGACCGAGACCCCCCTTTCGCCCCAAGGACCGTCACTTCCCATATGTTGCGCCAAGGCAGGATCCCGTCCGGAATCCTAGATATGGATTCAAGGACGACAAGAACAGGCTAACTTTGGAGTCACTAAAGCGCACCCCAAAAGAGATCCTGGCCACCGAACACCACCTTCAGTTGCCGCAGCCACCCCCTCTGTCCGGCGTTCCGAGAAAAGAAAATTTAGACCGATACTGTGACTAACACGGAGAAAAAGGACATTACACCAATGACTGTTACCAGTTGAAAAAGCAGTTAGAGCTGGTCCTAGAGTCCGGTAAGCTGAACCACTTGGTTAAGGACGTAAGGCAAAGAGGAAGAGCTCAACAGAAAAAGGATGGTCCACAGAAGGGGAAAAATATTAATATGGTTAATTATCAAGAAGAGAACCGGAAGAGAAAGACGATGACCGCCATGGAAAATTGGATAAACGTACCCATAACCTTTCCCCCGGTTCCAACGGACGATTTATCTGAGGAAGCCATTGTGGTCGAGGCGGAAATAGCAGGGTATCTGGTAAGGAGAGTCCACATAGACGAAGGGGCCTCATGCGAAATTATGTTCAAACATTGTTTCGACAACCTACATCCGACCATTAGGGCTAAGATAGTGGAAACGGCGACAACTTTGTCAGGTTTCTCCGGGGAACAAGTAAAACCCCTAGGGAAGATAGAATTGGACGTGTGCTTCGGGAGTGACTGCTTGTGCAGCCGCACAACTATGAAGTTCTTCGTAGCAGACGCATCTTCACCTTTCAACATAATAATAGGAAGATCAGGGTTAAAAAGGCTGTGGGCCATTCCTTCAACCATACACTCGATGATGAAATTCCCAACTCCTAGAGGGATAGCGACATTAGTCTCGCAAACGGCATCAGTATTCGAATGCCGGGGGGTGGATAAGAGGAGAATAGTGAAAGATGAAACCAAACCGGAGGAACAGAAAGAAGTCAACCTAACCGAGGAGGTCGTGGTGAACCCCGCGTACCCAGATCAATCTGTAACAATAGGGCGAAATCTATCAGCAGCCGGTTCGGAAAGTCTGAAGATCCTGCTCAAACGAAATTTGGATGTCTTCGCATGGGAGCCGGCCGACATAACGGGTGTTCCCAGACGAATCATAGAACACACCCTAAACGCTAACCCATCAATCACCCCCATAAGCCAAAAGAAGAGACCTCTCTCAACAGAAAAAAGCCAAGCGGTGACGAAGGAGGTGACCGAATGGTTAAAGGCAGGGATAGTGAGGCCGGTCAAGTACCCAACATGGATATCCAACCCAGTATTGGTAAAGAAAGGAGATAGAAGTTGGAGGATGTGTATCGACTTCAAAAACATTAACTCAGCGTGCCCAAAGGATTACTATCCCCTCCCAGAGATAGAATTAAAGGTAGAATCAATAATAGACTTGAAGTACAAGTGCTTCCTAGACGCTTACAAAGGGTACCACCAAGTACAAATGGCCAAAGAAGACGAAGAGAAAACAACTTTTTACACAGACCAAGGAACATTCTGCTACACTAAGATGCCGTTCGGCCTAAAAAATACAGGGGCCACATACCAGCGCTTAGTAGACTCGGCTTTCCACTCTCAGATTGGCCAAAATCTAGAGGCATATGTTGATGACATGGTGATTAAAAGTTCAAAGGAGAAGACTCTACTGGCCGACGTAGCAGAAACATTCGACAACCTTACAAGGATAAACATGAAGCTCAATCCCAAGAAATGCTCATTCGGCGTGGAAGAAGGAAAATTCTGAGGGTACATGGTAACATCTGAAGGTATATGGGCAAATCCGGCAAAGACTAAAGCCATCGCAGAAATGCAATCCCCGAGGACACTGCGAGAAATGCAGAGCTTATTCAGAAAACTGGCTGCCTTGAACCGATTCCTCGCTAGATCGGCCGAAAAAGCCCTACCGTTCTTCGAAACTCTGAAAAATATCACAAAAATCAACAAGGATGAGTATCGTTTGACGAAAGACGCGGAGAAGCCTTCCAGGAACTTAAGAAAGTCATTGTTAACCTTCCTTCCTTGGCTTCCCCAAAATCGAAGGAACCATTGTGTGTCTACCTGGCAGCAGCAAAAGAGGCAGTCAGCGCCGTCCTATTGGTCGAGCGGAACGGGAAGCAGCTTCCGGTCCATTATGTCAGCCGAACATTACAGGAGGCCGAATGTAACTACGCCTCACTCGAGAAGCTAGCTCTAACATTAATCCACATGTCCAGAAGACTTAGGAGATATTTTGAAGCACACCCAATCAAGGTCATTACTGACCAACCGATCAAACATATCCTGAACAGAGCAGAGTCTTCAGGGAAATTGGCCAAGTATTCGGTCGAATTGGGGACGTACGACATAACGTACGAACCCAGAAGCTCGATCAAAAGGCAAGTATTGGCAGACTTCATAAACGAAGTCCTGGTAGATAGTAACAGAAAGATGAAAGAACAAATAACAACTGAGCCAAAGAATCTGGATGGAGAAGACGAGTGGACGCTATATACGGATGGTGCATCAGGGAAAAGTGGATCAGGAGCAGGTCTGGTTCTAATAAGCCCATCAGGGACAGAATAAACCTACGCCCTCAGGTTAAATTTCCTAAGCACAAACAACCAAGCAGAGTACGAGGCGTTGCTTGCCGGGTTGAGAATGGCGAAAGAAATGAAAGTTTCAGCACTATCTGCAAAGGTCGACTCCTAGCTGGTTGCCCGGCAAATCAAGGGTGAATTTGTGGCTTGCACTGATAACATGATCAAATACTTTGCTGAAGCAAAGAAAAACATAAGCCACTTTCGGAAGTTCCGGATAACAAATATCCCTCGGAATCAAACCAGAAGGCGGACATACTCAGCAAATTAGCGTCGGTCGCTTTCAACCACCTCATAAAAGAAATTCTAGTCGAAATACTGAGCAAGCCATCCATAGAGGCGACAGAGGTCAATACAATAGTGGAAGAAGAGGGGGACAACTGGATGAATCCAATCATAAAGTGTCTCCAGCAAGGAAAATGGCCGGGGTAAACGAGGCCAGGTTCTTCAGCATATCCCACTGAGGAGTGAAGACCTGGTCACCAAAACGCCCACCGGAAGTACCTATGGAGAGACAAAAAAAATTATTATTAATAACATAAGACAAAAATAGAAGTAAAAAAGAGAAAGGAACGACAAAGCTAAGTCCCTCACCCTCTCCATCACCCGCAGGACCAGAAGAGAAACCAAGAGGACGCTCCTGATGTCCGGAGGAATGCACTACAAACAGAGGGAAGTTAGAACCAAAAGATTAAAACGAATGCAGCAAACAAGTTGTACAACACCAACCTGAATGGGCAAGAGAAGGATTGGGCGACCTTACGGACAACGCAGTGTTCCCCTCCTCATTAACGGTCCGTTCAAGGGGTGGGGACTGATGGCCAGCTGAGCGGGACTGAAACTCATCGCTTTGCTGACGAAGCGAGCTCAACCGCTCATGCTTATTTTCTTCCTCATGATGAGAGGAGTCAGATTGAACACCCACATGAGCCGGTACAGCCAGGATGAGAGGGTTGGGAGAAGAAACATGCGTCGAACTTAGCTTGTGGTCGGGGGACTTCTCAACATATTTTTTCTTCTTGGAGACACGAGAAAACACCACAGCATGCCTCTTCCGAGAGCCCCTATCCCCCTCGGCCGCCGCCTTGACAGCCGCCTGGGCTTCCTTCCTCTGCCTAGCGGCCACTACCTCATCACAAGGTGACTCCACCACCTGCATAAACTTAGATTTGGGAGAAATGGCCTCCATATTCTCGGCTGGGGGAGAGGTGTAGGTCAAATGCGTCTCTCTCTCGAGCAAAGGATTTCCAGCCAAAACCTTACATCCCTCAAAATTGGGAAAGTGAAGAAATTCGGACATACTGACAACTGCATCAAAAAAAAAAAAAAAAAAAAAAAAAAAAAAAAAAAAAAAAAAGTGTAACACAAGAAAAGTTAGAAATAAAAGAAGCAAACAAAATGCACCAAGGTTCGTATTACCATTTCCCCCCAGACCCTTCAAGACAGGATGGTGTCCGGCGTATTTCCATACGGAGCTAAGGCCAGCGGCGTACAATAAACTGGGATGAGGCTTGTGAAGTGGAATGACCACCTCACGAAGTCTTGCAACGACATCCTCATCATTGGAACCGGCGGAAGGAGGAGGATCGGTAATGTTAGAATCTACATGACGCCAGGGCATAGCGATTGGAATGGCCCTCCGATCAACTAACAAGAACTGATTCTTCCAATTTTTAAGGCTAGAATGAATCTCTTTAAAACAAGGCTTGTACGTTTTGACCGTCCGAGCCTGGAAAGAAAACCAATGGCCCTGTTTGCAAAGTTTGTAAAAGACTCTGAACAACAGGACAGTAGGATCTATCTCCAATGACCGGCAATACATCTCAAACATGGTAGTCCGGTTCACGCCAATCGGCACCAACTGAGAAATGTGAACTCTAAAATGCTTCAGAACCCTCAGAAGAAATGTAGAAACCGGAATCCTAAACCCACCTTGCTTGAAAAAATGTAGGTACAAACCTAGAGCATCATTCGGAACTTGAAGCATTGTCATCCCCTCCGGAGCGGGCCGTGGATGCAAGTCGAGCGGAATACCATAAACGTTGGCGGCCCAACTCACGCTAGCCTCATCCATATCAGATGTGTGAATATGCATATCAAACTTTGGAATGTAGGAAGTACCGCTATTACCCTCTTGATTATCCGGTGAAAGGTAGTCGCCTGACATGTCTTGAAAGGCCGGGCAGGAAGGAAGGGAAAGTCTAAACTAGAAAAGAAGGAAGAAGATAGACGCACCTGAAGATGGAAAGGAGGATCACAGATAGCTCGGAGAAAGACAGTGAAAAGATAGAGGTGGTAAAAAATGGGGATTCACCCCCTATTTATAGGCACAAGGGGACTAAGACGAAACGTCAAATCGTACCATCCAACGCATCATAACCGTTGAAAGAACTGAAATAGGACATGTGTCGATACTCACGAAAATCAAGGTGTGACTCATGGTATTCTCGTAACATCAACTGAAATAGGACATGTGTCGATACTCACGAAAATCAAGGTGTGACTCATGGTATTCTCGTAACATCCCACATTAATTATGTTTGTCCGTCCCATACAGTAACTTTTTTTCTTATTATTATATTGTACCTTTGATTCGGAAACCAAAGATACAATACTTAGGGGGGGACATGTTCGTGTACGTGTCCGGACGACCCATGCCAAACGGAATGATCCGGACGGATCCCATTCATGCCGTCCGGCCCGGACTGCATAAAGTATGAATAAATAATAATAAATAGGGACAGAAGATATCTCGGGAAAGGCCAAGATATGCACAGTACACTCAATCCCAGATTTCACGGGATGTGTATGACGTTACGCCGCCCCAGGTTTTAAGGAATAGTACTCCAAGTACATGAACAGTGGTCTATAGGCCACTGTGCATAGAGCGGCTCCAATCCCTTAAGGAACAGTAAGTTTACAGTGTTGGGGTACTATAAATATCCTAACACATTCAATACACACACCAACTTCTTTTACTCTCATTTATTACTCATAAAACCATATTTATTATCCCTAGCCGAATGAACACTTATCCTTGCGCTGGAGCTTGGTCTTGGGAAAAAACCCGAGACGAGGCTAACGTGCATTATCTTTGTTTCAGGTCACTCAAGGTCAAGAAGAAGATCTAAAAGTGCTGCAGAGGTTGAGGGAAAGCTGAAGGAAAGAGTTGAGGCGAGAGAAATTGATGAGTTGTCACTGATGTGGCAAGAGAAAGGAGGCAACCACACCATCCACCATTATATGTTTAGTAGGTTGTCCTTATTGTTCGTTTGGGGTGTTGATTATTGATACCTTATGTTGTACGGTATATATTAGATTTTTAAGACTCATTTAGGTAAGGTCAAAGGTGTACGTACATATAGTAACTAAAATGTCAATCTTGTGTAGTGTAAGTGGATTCATATGGATAAAGCAGTGGCATGGGTATATCTAGGAGCTGAAAATACTGACAGAGTGACAGAAGAAAGAACATATTGGCGACAACCAGTGAGAAAAGCAAAGACGTATTCGAAGAAACTTGGCGATAGATTGGTGAAATAGAGACGATTGGTTCCTTGTCGTCGGCTACAAACCACAGATCTTCCGCTATTAATGCGGATGATATTCAACTATCTAGCATTGCAATCAAAATTCGATTTGAACCTTAATTTTGCGGGATAATGATATGTAAATGTATCCAACTTGCCACCATTTACTAAGTTATGTAGCGAATTATTAATCTCGCAAAATAATGTATCCAACTTACTAATCTTGACATTATTGTGTATGCGTTAGATTTATTTACATAAATCGTCCTTGTGGTTGGGTCCAAATTGCAACCACAGTCCTTAACGTCCTTAACGACCGTTAAGTTATTTGCAAACACGAGAGGTCGTGGGTTCGAATCCCAGCTGAGGCAAACTTTGGGTATATTATACATGCCACGTGGCACCACCTCAGTGGTCCACGTGGCACACGACCCGTACCCAGATCCGACCCGACCCGTTTATGACCCGGATCCGACACGTTTATGACCCTGATGCCACATGGCACCACTCAGGTGGTGACACGTGGCACCCGACCCGTTGAGTTGACCCTTGACCAACAGGGATGATTTATGCAAATAAGTTAAGGACTGTCGTTGCAATATGGTCCCAACCACAAGGACGATTTATGTAAATAAATCTAACGGAAACCCCGTTAATACACAATAATGTCAAGATTAGTAAGTTGGATACATTATTTTGCGAGATTAATAGTTTGCTACACAACTTAGTAAATGGTGTCAAGTTGGATACATTTACATACCATTATCCCTTTAGAATAAACTACTCTTTTGTTGGAAAGTAACTGCCACAACCCACGATTTAATTAATACCAAATTGCATGAGAACATAAAACAAGGCAGTTAATAGATCACTACACCAAGAGATAAGTTCAAAGTTAATAGCAGCAAGTTGCAATTTCATCGTTCGAACATAAACTAAATTATGTCCACCTTATAGTCAATATCCACGAATGCAACGATCAACACATATTCGTATAATAATATCCGCCAAAACCATATATCTTTGATTAACGTAAGAGTTATAGCCGTATACCAATGAGTTTAATCCATCAAGTAAAGAGTATATTTACTTTCTTGTATAGAACATACATATATATATATACACATGCAATTAAACACACAATTTAACCATGTTATACCATGTGTTAATCATATCAAGATAGATGTCATGTAAAACCTAGAAAACCATTTCAGAGACCATAATTTAACGTGGCTTTAGGCTTTACTTCTAACATATACACACTACAAAAAATGAAACGATTTGGGACTACAATATCATCCCAAATCTTGAAGCCATGTCGAGACAAAAACAATTTGGGTTGACATTTAGACCCTTTTTGGTCGTACCATTTTCTTTGTCCAAAAAAAATTTAGGTCGACATTTTTCCAAAGGAATGGGACGACATTTAACGGGGACCCACATACCAGTCAATTTACCTATATACCCTTATTTTCATCATTTTTTATTGGCCTATTTGTTTCATGGTTATTATTCACTAAACTATATCCCTTCGTAATCTGTTGATTCTAGAATGTATATTGTTCTGATACATCCTTTTTATATCCTTTAAAATTGTCATTGGTTGACATCCACGTTAATCTAACCAATTTGTAAAGCGAAAGAGCAAAATGACTGTGAATTCATTTTTATTAATGTTTGAAACTATTTCGTCTCTATTTGTTAATATTGAAATAATTATTCGTTCCTCTAACTTATAAAATTTGTTAATCGAGACTACTTACTAAACGATTGTATTTCATTATAAACAACACAAGGTTAAATTAGTAATTTGTGCTATTCAGAGCATCAAATTAGATCATTTGTCAAACAACTCGTTTTAATTAATAACTAAGTTCATTCAGAGTCATTGATTCATTCAGAGTTTCTCTACGACATTCTTGGCCGCAGGTTGTTGTTACCCGCGAGTTCAATAGCTCGTACTCTCGGCTCGTAGCTTCAAGGGGCTCATAGTAATCGCGCGAGAGATAACGAACTGGGAAACATAATCATAGCGAACAAATTACTAATCTCAAAGCCTTTTTCAATTAAAATACTATATTTTAATATAACATATACAAAGAAAAGACGGTAAATATATTTTTATAAACGTAATGTTTTCATACCTATGAGAGCATACACATTTTATTCTATTGCAATGTGCTTAGTAACTATCCAACCATATTGATAAGCACCTCCAAAACTAATTCATGTTGATCACCTTCTCTTCTCAAGGAACTCTTGATCCACTTTTTCGTCACTGTCTCGGGTTTGGCCTTGCAACAACGACTCCGATAAGACTGTTTTCTCGGTTGCTAACTCTAAATCTCCTTGGTTGTCACTATCTTTTATCAATTCGAGTGGTTTGTTCGTATAGAAATAAGCACAAGTCACATAGTACACTAAATTCACTACTTGTATACCACTCATTACCCAATAGTAATAATCTAGTTTCCCCTTGTTCAAGTTTCGGTCTGGTAGCCAGTTGTGTTCCTTTCCGGTGTTGTCATGAATTACCGTTACCACAAATGTACCAAGATAACTCCCTATGGACCCTGAAATAGAACTCAATGCCACACAAGTGCTTCGCATACTTTCGGGTGATTGATCATAAAGAAACTCTAGATGTCCAACTGAACCAAACGCGTCAGCTACACCGTGTAGGCAAAATTGTGGAATAAGCCAAAAAACCGAAATGGGAATTACAGCGTTTGGTTTGTCGATTAGATTATGATCAGAAGCAACTTGTTTTCGCTTTATCTCAACTAGTGCCGAGACTAATGTTGCAAGTATATTAATAGCGAAACCAATTCCCATTCGTTGTAAGCATGTGATGCCCACGGGGTTTTTGGTGAAACGACGAGCAAATGGGACAAATAAATGATTGTAGATTGACAGACACAGCATCATGGTGAGTACGCTGAATATTGATAGGCTCGCGGGTGGTATTTCAAAGGAAGGGGACATATGACGGTCCATGGTTCTCGCTTGTATGATGATGAAGCTATATTGATGGGATTGTGATGTTACAAAGAGAATAGTGGCTGCCCATATAGGTAACATTCGTATAACGGATTTTATCTCCTCGACCCTGTGGACAGTCGCTAGTCGCCAAAGATTTGGGGAGGTGCCGTCTTTCCTTTCATCGTTGGTCACTATTGCAGCCCGATCAAACCACCTGTGATATTGGTAACAATAGGTTTAGTTTCGAAAACCATCAATATAACAAATATATAATATTTGCACTTGGTGTAATGCATCTTATGATCTTAAAAATTAAGTGAAATACCGTAAAGTATTGCTATGCAATAGCCTTCCATTAGACGAAATCCCAGCATCCAACTCTTTATTTTCATACAAAAACGTCTTGTTTTCAGGTACGACAAGTTTCCTCTTCTTAAAAGCAGCCACAACCACTTGAGCCACCCGAACCAACGGACTCCCTTCAGGTTTAACCCTTATATAAAGATGAGCTGCGACTACAAATGCAACAAATGACAAAACCATTCCAATGGTAGGTATCCCGAGCCCAAGGCCCCATCCAACATTATCTTGGATATAAACTACAGTGGTTAGAGCCGAAAGCGTTGCTCCTCCCATACAAAAATAGTACCAATTGAAGAAGTTACGACCAGCACTGCTCGGGTTTGATTTGCCAGTAGTCATGTCGAACTGATCGGCTGCAAATGTGACAATGTTAGGACGAATGGCACCCAAACCAAGAGTGGTTAGGAGAAGGCAAAGGTAGAGTATCCATAGCTGAGATGAAGAGGCTTCTGTGCAGTTTTCTTTAGTGGGACAAGGTGGTGGTCTTAGTTGTGGTAGGATTGAAGATGTTGTGATACATACCATCCCCTGCACATTGGATCATATGTAAATTTTGAGTTATATTGCATCATAGATTGAAGTCAACAGGTATCTGCAGTAACAGATTTGAAGAGAAAGGTTCTATGTTCTTTCACATGTTTTATTACAAAAGTGTAGACACTTTGTAGAATTTCCTAAATATTTTATTAGAAGGACTATGCCTGTGTAAATATGATTATTCACCATCATTCAGGTTGAATTGTTGTTCTCCTATATTGAAAATTATGCTACTTTTACTGATCAAAATAGAAAGAATGAAAGATAGTGGTAAAATTAACATACGATTGAAGACATATAGAGAAAAAAAAAAAAAAAAAAAAAAAAACTGAATTCTTTGGAAAAATATAAGTACCATAATGCAAGGGGTGTCAAATTGGTCACGTCGAATACAAAGGTTGGGTAATAATCAAAACATATCTCGGTTACAGTTTGTAGGTTTTTTTTTTTTTTTTTTTTTTTTTTTTTTTTTTTTTTTTTCTTAATACCTAAATCGACATATTCATTATGTAAGTAAATATATCTAAATTACCATAACCAGGTATGTACGTATGGTAAAAAATATGCAAATGTACATCTAAATAATATAGAGTAATATATCGAAACAGTAAGAAAACTCACCAATAAGTATATAAGCAGACCGACGACGATTGTATAGAACCGGCCAGCCCAAGAATCGGCAATCAAAGCTCCGATAAGAATCATGAAACTTGTTGTGCCACCAAAATTGGTTAGTATGTTTGAAGCCCTCACCAAAGGAAGGTTCAATTGTTGAGTAAGGTAGGTTATCAAGTTGGCATGGAACCCTGTTCCCGCAAATCTATCGCAAACTTCATTTGCTGACAATTTGAAACCAAAACCACGTCAATAATTGCGGTATGATGTTCGTCATTTGTTCTAATTATATGGTTCATTGTGCTAATTTGTTAATAACATGTATTGGCCAACTCACTTCTATTTCTATGTGATATTAAGAAAACATAACATGTATAGGTCAACTCACTTCTATTTACACGATATCACGGTTTTTTTTTTTTAATTTTTTTTTTTTTTTTTTTTTTTGTTTGTTTGTACAAAGTGTTACCCACGGTAAAACATACGCTATATGCGTTACTAAGTATGATAATAGAAATACCAATGATTAGTAAATATCATAAAAAGTCATTTTATGTTTCTTACTAAGAGATTATAATAAAAAATGATTACACGTTTCCTAACATTGTTTTCTCGAGTTGAGTAAAAGGAAGGAAGTAAGTGAAGGTGAGAAAATTTGTGATCTTCATTTTTTTTTAGAAAGTGAAGTGAGGTAAAGTGGTTATATTTTAGTTATAAAACTTTCACTCCACTTTTGGGGTGAAAGTCACTTTACTTCATCTCTCTTACTTTACTTCCTCTTTCTTTTACTTTCATTCATTTTTTTTTTCTCTAGAACGCAGCGTAAATGGCATGTCCATTTCAGTGTGTGTATGGTTCCTCAATTATTGTAAGTTGTTTTGATAATAATATATTTAGACAAATAAAATATGAAAATGTTACTATATTATATCCTATCGACATCCCGTGAATAACTCAAAGTAAGTAGTGGTCGTAACTCTGAATCTTGGCCAATTCGGTGCTCTGTTTATTTGTCATCTATCGAAATTAGATGTGACAATTTATTACCAAAATTAAAAGAATAGGGTTTTTGCATATATATCATTCCGAAAATGCATAATTGTATATATATTTAAAGCATGCATAAAAATCATTGTACTATGTGCATAAAAGACTTGTACAAATGATAATTTATAAAATATTTGTGCACATTTATCCCCTTCTTATTTTTTGAAATGGGCATGTATGATCCTTTTAAAAGTTAAATGATATTAATGAGCATATATTTTCTCTTAATTGGAGAAAGTTACATTTTTTTTTTTTTAACTTATAGATATAATATATTTAATCTTTTAAATATTAATGAGGAATTTATTTCGTCGTTTTGCGTCTTTTACTAAAACGATTTGTATTACATGAGCCCGTTTGACCCGTGACCGTTTAAGCCAGTGCCCGTTTGGACCCTGGCCCGTGCTCGTCCGACCCGCCCGTTTTGACACCTCTAATTGAAATTATGCACTTAATTTACTGTATTTATTTAATGACTTAAAAACTTGAAGTGTAGTATAAAATAAATTATGTTCCATAATCTTCAAAAAGTTCAAAATTTTAAACTCAGGAGTTTTGCTTTATGCTAATAAACTGTCATAAACTTAAACAAATAGTCCATAACTTCGTATGAACTATAACTATGTAATACAAAAGATTTGATATTGAAAAACGATGTTATAGAAAAAAACAAGAACGAATCATCGTATAAAACATGTGAAAAATATCAATATAAGTCATTTAAAACAGAAAGCATACTAGATATCTTAGTTCATGCTTCATACAATCTCAAAATTATTTATTCTAAGAAATGCGAGACAAACAAAATGTTAGCAACATTTATTTACGTATTGAGGAAATTTTTTGTTAATATGAAAATGTAAAAGGTGCGTGAATCGCCTAGGTATTTTGGAAATATCGATTCGGTAAATCATAGATTCGAATGACATTTGAATCGTATAGGTATGTCATATGTGTATGTGTTTATCTACTTCTTTAAAATGAAATAGTTGTGCTCTTTGGAAGAGCAATTGATGTAAGAATTTGGACAAAAAATCTAAAATGCATATACTAAACCAAAAAAGAATGCATAATCTACTTAAACTATGTCTCAAACCATTACTTAGATTAGTTAATAGGATTAAATACAAGCTAGATATAAGATATAAGTGGATAGAAGAAGATACCTAGAATAAATGGCATTGTTTTGATGCCTCCAAGAGTTTTCTTGCCATTGGCGATGTCTTCATGCTTAGTCTCAACATTCTCATCTTCTTTGTTTGAGGACATTTTGCTCTTGTCTATCTCCATGAATGAGTGAATGAATTTATAGTAATTGAGTGAACCCAATCATTTAGATGAAGATAGTGGCCATAGATGAGTCATGACAAGATGTGAATGTAACTTGTCTCATTCACATTACAAATATATATTAGTCACTCTCACAAGCACCCCACTCACCAAATTTGTTATATATATAGTACAGCAATCCAACAATCACCAAAATGGTAAAAGTTTTACCATACCAATCAACAAACATAAATACTAAGATCTATAGACCAAAAACTATAATTTCAGATTTGGGAATCTAATGTGGTTGCAATTAAGTAAATCGAGGATGTGAAAATTTTTAGCGTCTATTTGACTATAAGATTTCCGTAGGCAGAGGTGGCCATCCAAACCGGTTCGGTTATTGAAGGAACCGCCGCTTAAAAAGAAAATTAACTACTTCATCTAAGATATTAGGAGCATATATAACACATTGTACATTTTATAGACTTGTCTTTTAATAGAAAATAAAAGAAAAAAGAAAAGACAGTCTGATTAAGTTAGTAAGTGGGGTACAATAGAAACTAAGACTAGAGCTTTTTTGGGCAATGAGCGGTGAGAATGAGCTTTTTTATTTTTGATGTTCGTTTGGTAAGAGAGCAATGAGTTGTAGCAATTTTTTAGGAAAGCTTTTTCCCCAATGCTTCCTTTTGAAGCTGTGGATATTTACAAAAGCTGTGGATATATTCAATGACTAAAATACCCCTACCATTCTTAAGAAGAAAGACGATACTTACTTCAGTCAGAATCATCCCTTCACGCATTGACTAGTGCCTACATTTCCATTACAGATTTTATTAAACTGTGCTATTATTTTCATCTTCTTTTTCTCTAACTCAATATGTCAACAAAATAACGAGTAAACTTTTAGCATAAATATCCTTAAACTGAAAGGATGATCCTTACACTACCCTAACCATTAATGTTCGTTTGTTCTTATAGTCACCTTTAACTCAGCAAAATACCCATTGTACAGTCACTGTTTTTCAAAATCAAAAGCAACCAAATATTCTCTCAGACATCCTACAACACCACAAAACTAGATCATTCCCGGAAAGAAAACGCATACTCCTAATCACAATCACTTTCTATGTATCCTAATCTCCATCCTCTTGCAATATCTAATCACCTTACTTATGTTACTAGTGTATAATTGTATTATGAAATGTCCGGCATGTAAACGTAACTTTATTATTTACTTAGACAATTTTCTATTGAAATATGTATATGTCCTTTTATGTCATTTTACATATATATAAATACAGCTACAGCTATGTTACCAAACATTTTTATTTAAAAAACAACTACTGCTCGCAACTACTGCTCACAGCTACTGCTCGCAACTACTGCTCACTGCTACTGCTACTTTTACCAAACACAACCTAAATATCTGGATACACAAGATTAGTCCGCACATGTCACACGTCCATTTTTGCAACCAATGTTATCATTTAGCTCGACTGGTAATATGTTTTGTAGGGGATATGTCAAAATACGTACCGATTTGATCCCGTAAACACCGTAATCAGCTTGTTCGTGAATCCTGTAACCTGTTCAACAATATATATTTGTATCTTGGATTGGAACCAGAATCGTGTAATCACTTTCAGAACAAACTATTTGTTGGTACACACAAATATTTGAGCGGATAAGACTGGTTTCCATTCAAGAACTAGATTTTGATCCGTTGAGAAATCTTGTACCAATAGTATTAAATGGTTTCTCCTTTTGCGTATGAACCGAAGATGTCACAGGGAAGTTTTTTTGAGTTTTCCACAAAACTAAAGTTTGTGTGTCCCATACCAAATGACGGTTCCATCAAATTGATACCAATTTCAATTTATAGGTTTTATCATTAAATATATAACATCAAAATATATTCACAATATTAATTTAATTTAATAATATTATACCAAATCGTTAATACGCAATCATCTTAATATACAAAATCGAGTCCGCACTCCCGCGTCACCTAACCCGATTAATTAAATATTAAGATCAACCAATCGACAAGTTAATCCAATACCACTACGGAACATTGATATCGTTAAAATATCCAACATTCCTCCCCATTTTAGTGATAACCATGATCAACTTAAATATATTCTCAATGAATACAAACTTATGCATAAATGAAATGTCGTGACGATTGAATTTCATCTTAGTACATTACACATTTCGAATATTCGAATGCCAGGGTGTCGCTTAGGATTGAACCCTGGGAACTCATAGTGAATACACGAAGATAACGTACACACAAGTTTTAAATTCATATGTTCTTACATGACACTATATTTTACTAGCCTTTGTCCTATCCTTCAAAGAGTATATCGAAGCCAAGTTCAAGCTTCTTGAAGTGGCTAAACTTCATACTCTTATAGGTAGTTCTTTAGATCTTGCACCTGCACTGCAATTTTTCAAAGAACTATTAAGAAGTTTTACTTCAGCCTCCTTTATCTTGCAGTCTGAACACATGCCTTGGGATGATAATAATATGTGTTCCAATGTCCTCATGCAAGAGTTCCACATTGAATTCAGCACCTAGCGTCATACTAGGAGGGAATTGGGTATCTTGTCACAAGGACATTTAAGTATGGACTTTAAACTCATCCCTTTGACTGATTTATTCACGAGATTTCTTCCTAACCCTTTGGTTAGATCATCAGTCGAATTAAATTCTGATCTTACAAATTCAACAAATATCACTCCGTGCATGATGAGCTCATGAATCATGCTATGTATAATATAAATATCCATCTAGATTTCCATTATACACCTGACTATAATCCTTAGCCAGCAATATCATATCTTATAGTTATAAGTGATATTTGTTTAGGCCATAATGGAATCTCAAAGATCATGTTTCTTAGCTACTTAGCTTCCTTACCAACTCATGTTAGTAATATGAGTTTAGATTCCATTGTAGAACTCATAATGCAAGTCTGTTTCTCGAAACACCAAGCAATAACACTACCACCAAGCAGAAATATCCATCTACTTATATAAGAATCATCTTTAAATTGCTCATTCAGCTTGCATCAGTAAATCCTTCAATAACAGAAGACTGATGCGTGCTAGAATTACTAATATATCTACTAAGTTTTCCCACACTATAGGCTGCTAATCACATCATACATCAAACATCCTATAGCCTTAGAATATTCAAGCTGAAATATAGGATCATCTTGGTCAGGTATAAGCCTAATACTAGGATTAATGGGAGTTCCACTCGGTGAACAATTTAGATAATTGAAATCAATCAAGATACAATTGTTCCCACATATAATTCTTATACCCAGAATTACTTCTACCTCCCCATGTCCTTTATATCAAACATAGATGACAAAATCCTTTGTTTATATCAACTTGATCTTGATAGTACCAAAGATCACCATGTCACCATAGATAGAAAAATTACATCTCTTTATCAGATGTATCAAATTTGCTATATACACATTTGTCATCTTGAATAAGAATAAAACCATCTTATTTTATTAACTATGCATGAATGTATACGATGATACACATCAGACAACAAACAAAATATGCAATAACATTACTATATATAATTATCTCCGTTTGGTGTAACACATATATCCGAGATTGACACCGATTATGCTTTCTTCCAACATTGAATAACATTCAACAATGTTATGCTATATCTTGACTGATATACTTGAAAAATAAGACCAAAATTTGGCTACCAACAAAATCCATACATTTGTAACCACAAAAAGGTGTAGTCCATAATCCAACACAAACAAATCTTCAGGTGTTATAATCCAATCATTATATTCACAAAGGATTAATCCAACATTCGACATAAACAAGAATATCTGGTATTGAGTCAACCAGTTAATCTTTAACAATGTAAATCACATGCCATTAGTATTGTCATGTAATTAAATCACGAAGTAGATCATATACATCCTCTAACGATCCGTTCATTCAATTATAGTCCCAACATATATATTTAGAATAGGGATAATGATATGTAAATGTATCCAACTTGCCACCATGTGGAAAACTAGAAGGGGGGTTGAATAGTTTTACGTCTTTTTAATTTTATTATGAAACCTTTGTTTTATACTTTTAAAAACTTTAGATTCTAGTTTGTTATGAAAAATAAAACATAAATCTTATTATTAGTTATATATGTATTCTTTTAAATTGATTGTAAAAGTTTTGGTTTCTTGAATAGATTTTCAATTTGATCTTTATGTGAAGTTGACCTCTAATTAATACTAGCAATTATATAAGCCTATGTGTATGAAAGTAATGACGATGCAAGTAAAGAAATAAATAAGGTATGGAAAGATCTAACCGAGACACGAGAGATTTATAGTGGTTCGGCTACAAGGACACCTTCCTTGCCCTACTCCACTCCCCGAGCACACCTTGCTCGAGAGTTTTCTTCACAACTTCAATAAGCTCCCTTATGGCGGAGAAAACCGTACACAACTTTGGCTTACATAGGTTTAACGACACAAAGCTAAATGTCGAGTTCTAATCGTAGCTAGAACCAATCTCACAACTTCACAACACAACTTCTACACGACTTATTCACGACTTCTTCACGACTTCAACACGACCGCTACACAACCTCTATGATGCGGCTTCACGACTTCAACACTATGTCTTCATGACTTAAGACTTCACGACTTCAACATGACCGCTACACAACCTCTATGCTACGGCTTCACGACTTCAACACTAGGACTTCACGACTAGGACTTCACGGCTTCAACACGACCGCTACACAACTTCTATGCTACGGCTTCACGACTTCAACACTAGGACTTCACGACTAGGACTTCACGGCTTCAACACGACCGCTACACAACTTTTATGCTACGGCTTCATGACTTCAACACAGGGACTTCATGTCTTCTAAGCTACGGCTTCATAACTTCTACACCACGGCTTCACGACTTCTACATTTTGACCTCACAACTTCTATACCACAACTACTTATACAACATCTTCACTACTTACACACAACACTAATCTACAACACACACCTTACATACAAATGAATGAATGATTTACAAACTTTGTTAAACACACAACTTAAGTAACAAAATGATACTAAGTTGTAATACTTCTAATCTTGATTGATAGAAGTATTCTTCTTTTGCACTTGGATGGTGGAAGCTTGGATCACTTGGAAACCAATGCTTAAGATTACATGATCAAAGGTTTATTTAAGATATGAAATGAGATCTACAACAGAAAGTTTTAGTGCAAAAGGGTTAAGAAAAAATCCAGGAGAAGGCTTGTATTTATAGGAAAAAATCTGGACAGCTGGAGCCTACTGGAGCAGGGGCGGTCCCCTTAATTATTAAGGGGGCCGCCTAGTAAAATTAAGGGGGCCGCCCCTTCTGTCCGTTGGCCAATTTTGTCCTTTTGTGGGGAAGGTTTTTCTGGAACATTTTAACTGATTTTGGTTAAAAATTTGAATTCATATTTTTATAAAAGATTAAACATTTTTATTTAATGCCAAAAATGTTTTTCAAAAATATATAAAATGTTTTTGATGTTTTATAAAAAATCTAGTTATTAAGAAAATGTTCCTTTGATCATATAATGCATTAAACACTTGTTTATTCATACCTTAAGTGATTAAGTTGTAGAAATGAATATTTACAACTAAATACTTGTTTATTTGATAAGTTTATGTTTTAATGAGTTTACATTTTGTGATCATCAAAACATAGAGATATGAATAAATATTGATAATGTTTTTAGGCATTATTTATGTCAACAATCTCCCCTTTTTTGATGATTACAAAACCTAAACTCATTAAATCCAAAAAGTTATTTTTGGACAAGTATTTAGTGAGTTTATATTCACTTCTCCCCCTTTTTGTAGCATCAAAAAGGTTGAGCCGACAAGTTTTAGAGACAAAATTTGTCGGAACGCGAACTCCCCCTTGATGTGTGCTCCCCTTGTTTGAGGGCACCAAGGAATCGATATATGGAATACTTGCAAGAAAAATATTAGAAGCACAAGCATATATATAGCAAAAATAAGCATGCATATAAAAACATTCATTAAAAATGTTGTGTATAAATACACAACCATCCAAAATTATATTCAATCCTACATTAGCTAGTAAGTAATGCAATCTACATAATCATTCTAGGAGTACATGATCTTCCATGGGGCTTGCACACAAAATGGTTTGAAAAATTATTTTTGATTAAGCATTGCATATGCTTAATTTGGTGAGAATGAAGGTGGTGGTAGTGTAGTGGGTGAAAAAGATGGAGGTTGTGGTGGAGGTTGGTTGTTAAGCATGTGTTCAAGGGATGAAAACATGCAGTGTATCTCATCTCTAAGACCAAAGATGATGGTTCGGTTGTGGATGTGGTGGTATTGGTGATGATGAGAAATGAGCATCAAGAGGTGTTATTGGTGATATGGAAATGACAAGTTGGGTGAATGGAGGTTCTTGAGTAGGAGGTGGAGTTGATGCTCTTGATGGTGGTGATGAAAGGTGTGAGTTGATGTGGTTATTGATGGATGAAGGGGTGTTTTTGATGGTGCATTTGGTGCACTTGGGGATTAACATTGAGGTGGTGGTGATGGAGTTTTGGTGTCTTAGAGATGATTTTTGTGATAGCATGGTGAATGAAAATGGGTGTATGATGGAGGTGATGGTTGATTTAGGTAAGGTTTGGGCTAGATAAAAGGGGTCGCAAGATGCAAAAGAAAACAGTAAATTTTACTGCCCAGATGGCCGGTCCCCTTAATTGTAGGCCGGCCCCCTTAAAATTAAGGGGACCGCCTAGGGAATTAAGGGGGCCGCCCATCTGGTGTTTTCCCAGGCGACCAAATTTGAAAAATTTCCAGAAAAGGGTCATTTTTAGGGTGTTTTTGCAGCAAACTCCATTTGAATCATGTACATCAAGAATGATTAAATAGTGACATAAACATGTTAATTACGCATGCATACATTTAAAACATATTACGGAATAAGCATGTTATTAATCATCAAACATGTATATATATCATGATATCAAGTATACAAGCAATAAGCATAACAATCATATATTAAAGACAAGAAATAAAGCATTCACTAGTTGAAAATAATTATGTTAAAAACATAATTATTGATACAACACATATTTTGCTTATAGCATGCAATAAGTAGAAAATTTTAAATTGCCTAAGAGATCTATTGGACTTGCTTGAGACATGAAAACTTGGATTATTTTGGATGGATGATGGTAAAGAGGGGGTAAAAAAAATGGATTAATGGGGTTGTAAGTTTGGGTGTATGGATGTTGGAGAGAGTGTTGATGGAGGAATTGGAGGTGGAGAGCTTGGACTTGACCATGTTGAATGAGGGTTTTGATGTTGTTCAAGTGGTGGTTTTGGATTAGATCTAGTGAGAAGATACTCAATCCAAGTGAGACGCTCATTTAAGGTGATGGTTTGATTTTGGAGAAAGATGCAACAAGGACTATTGTTGACATGTTTCTCAATTTGACTCGAGTGATGTGGTGATGATGGTAATGATGGTGAGATGGATGGTGATGATGGTAATGATGGTTTGATTTTCGAGAAAGATGCAACAAGGACAATTGTTGACATGTTTCTCAGTTTGACTCAAGTGATGTGGTGATGATGGTAATGATGGTGATATGGATGGTGATGATGGTAATGATGGTTTAATTTTGGAGAAAGATGCAACAAGGACAATTGTTGACGTGTTTCTCAGTTTGACTCAAGTGATGTGGTGATGATGGTAATGATGGTGATATGGATGGTGATGGGTTTAAGTTGCTTTGAGCAAGGTGCAAAGCAAGGAGAGCATTAAGCTCATGGGCTTCCTTGAGTTCTTCAATGAACTTCAAGTGTTGAGTGGAAGGTGATGATGATGGAGAGTGGTTGTTATTTGGTGGAAGTGGTGGTGACACTTTTGGTGGTGGAGACACTTGTGAACTTGGGTAATTATGAGTGAATGAAGGTGGACATATGGATGATTGGTTATGTGTGTGAAAGGGTTCATTAGGATGAGGTTTAGGTGTTGGTTGAGTTTGAACAACATCATTTGTTGGGTTATGGCAAATGTCAAGCTTCCTCCTCCAAATGGGTATTTATGGTGTAGTGATGATGTGATTGTGGAAGGTAAATTTTGGAGGGTGGTTTGTGACAAAATGTGTTTGTGAATTTTGGGAGGTATAGGATAAAATGGGTTGGAAATTTAAGGAGAAATCAGTAATCCGTCACTCCAGATGGCCGGTCCCCTTAAATAGGGGCCGGTCCCCTTAAATAGGGGCCGGTCCCCTTAATTTTAAGGGGGCCGCCTGGGTATTTAAGGGGGCCGCCCATCTGCTGACTTCCAGATTACTGGAAATGGGTTTTTGGCATAAATTTGTAGAAAAGGTTGTGTTTTTGGGTTTAGTTTCAAGCAAGTCCAACTTCTTTCAAGGCAATTTAGGATTTAATAACTCATATATGCTAAGCATATTTATTTAAGCAACTTTATCTAACATGCAAACTACTCATTAAGCATATAACATGTATATACATATATTAGACATGAAGATAATACATAGCACCAAGTAATTCATAGTATCATACTTAGGAAGATTAAAAGGCTAGTTAATTAATCCTATTGATTATCTATGTACAAGGGAATGTGGAGTTGTGATAGCATGGACTTCTAGACTTGTACCAAGTGAGATCTTTAATAAGTAAACCATGATTTTTCATTTTTGATTTAGTTCACTTATAAGTGTCATATACACAAGTATATATGACATATATGAGATCACCAAGCATGATTTAAAGAAATGTTTTTGGCGTTATTCAACAATGTTTGAAAGTGGGTTTTTATGTGGATGTGAAAAATATTTTAATGAAATAGTTTTGGTTTTATTTCAAAATGTTTTTATGAGGAAAGAAAACATATTTTTCCAATCTTTGGTTTTGATAAACATGTAATTATGGACACAAGTTTGGAAGAAAGGTAGGATGGTGAAACATGTAAAATAGAAATGTGTCATAATCTTTTGAAAAATTATTTTTCCAAAATGTGAAGTTTTTGCAAATTTAAAAATAAGTCCCATTAATTATAGATTTAAAAAATAATGGTTTATAAAAGATCTCATGCTCAAGTCTATTGTCACATGCTACCTCTTTCTACATATCCTATGACATTTACGCATGTATTATGACTAAATACAAAAATACATCAGGTCAGAGTAGTTAGAGAAAAACAAAAGCTATTATAATGACAATGCATTCAACTAAACAAATAATTACGAAGGCATGCAGTCAAATCACATAAGAGCAAGTAAACATCTAGAAATTTTATATACGCAAGATGACATAAATCTAGGAATAAAAAGCTCTAGTGAAAAGCAAAGTTCATAACAGTAAACTATCGTTAGGTATATTTAGGAAGAATAATGTATTCAAGTTGGAGAATGAGTATGAGACTATTACTAGTGGTGCTCAATTCAGGCTAAACACGACCGTTTTTACGGGTTACACACACCCAACTTCTCACATAGAAGCAATTCAACCGTTAGGTCAAATTGAGTTTCTAGTCAATAGATTCTCCAGTAGTCATTCTCTTTTTAGAAGAAATTAAGTTCCTAAATTTACTTATCGAAGAGTACCAAATATGAAGATTGCTTGGTTCACTAACACTTAGGGGGGCTAACTAAAGGGTTTCTAGTTTATTAAGCCACAGAACGAATATAACTAAAGTGTAAAGGCAAAGCAACCTATCAGACTAAGCATATCCTAAGGCATTAATAAGATTATATGCATGAAGTAATTACTTATGAAATTTTAAATAGAGAACTTACTTCACGTCCTAGCTTTTCTTCGTAATGTCTCAGATGATGATCTTATTTAAACCGAAGTGGCTTGACCCGAACATGTCTTGTACGGATCATGATCTTCTCCTTCGTCTGTGTCACTTCATGATTTTGGATTGAGTTCACTTTGGAGTTGATTCATGTAGTCTTCGTCGCTAATACCTACATTAACAACATTTGAACTAGTAGTACATGTATCTATTTTATCTAAAAGTTTATCTATTAAATTTCTAAGATAACTAATTCATGTACAAGATTAAAATCCTCATCTTTGGCATGACATTTTTCTTGATGAAAGTTTTAGAAATTTTTTTCAAATATCATTTGCCGTTTTACAGAAGAATATTCTTTCATATTCAACTTTCGGCAATGTTTTTATAAATAATTATTTTAGCTTTATTATTTATTTCATTCTTTGTTTTCAAATAATCAATTTGACTTTCAAAATCCGTTTTTGTTTGATTTTCAAAATCACCAATCGAAATGACATGCCAAAGATCTAGATCAATTAATTTCACATAAGTTTCAAATTTATTTTTTCATTCAAGAAAAGTATAGTTTTCAAATAGTGGTGGTTTTAGCAAAGATTCCCCTTCTAGATATTTTTCGAATTCCATAGATCGATTCAAGTTTTAAAATACAATATATTTTAAAGATCTTGATTGACGTGGCTCTTGATATCAATTGTGGAAAACTAGAAGGGGGGTTGAATAGTTTTACGTCTTTTTAATTTTATTATGAAACCTTTGTTTTATACTTTTAAAAACTTTAGATTCTAGTTTGTTATGAAAAATAAAACATAAATCTTATTATTAGTTATATATGTATTCTTTTAAATTGATTGTAAAAGTTTTGGTTTCTTGAATAGATTTTCAATTTGATCTTTATCTGAAGTTGACCTCTAATTAATACTAGCAATTATATAAGCCTATGTGTATGAAAGTAATGACGATGCAAGTAAAGAAATAAATAAGGTATGGAAAGATCTAACCGAGACACGAGAGATTTATAGTGGTTCGGCTACAAGGACACCTTCCTTGCCCTACTCCACTCCCCGAGCACACCTTGCTCGAGAGTTTTCTTCACAACTTCAATAAGCTCCCTTATGGCGGAGAAAACCGTACACAACTTTGGCTTACACAGGTTTAACGACACAAAGCTAAATGTCGAGTTCTAATCGTAGCTAGAACCAATCTCACAACTTCACAACACAACTTCTACACGACTTAATCACGACTTCTTCACGACTTCTTCACGACTTCTTCACGACTTCAACACGACCGCTACACAACCTCTATGATGCGGCTTCACGACTTCAACACTATGTCTTCATGACTTAAGATTTCACGACTTCAACATGACCGCTACCCAACCTCTATGCTACAGCTTCACAACTTCAACACTAGGACTTCACGACTAGGACTTCACGGCTTCAACACAACCGCTACACAACTTCTATGCTACGGCTTCACGACTTCAACACTAGGACTTCACGACTAGGACTTCACGGCTTCAACACGACCGCTACACAACTTTTATGCTACGGCTTCATGACTTCAACACAAGGACTTCATGTCTTCTAAGCTACGGCTTCACAACTTCTACACCACGGCTTCACGACTTCTACATTTTGACCTCACAACTTCTATACCACAACTACTTATACAACATCTTCACTACTTACACACAACACTAATCTACAACACACACCTTACATACAAATGAATGAATGATTTACAAACTTTGTTAAACACACAACTTAAGTAACAAAATGATACTAAGTTGTAATACTTCTAATCTTGATTGATAGAAGTATTCTTCTTTTGCACTTGGATGGTGGAAGCTTGGATCACTTGGAAACCAATGCTTAAGATTACATGATCAAAGGTTTATTTAATATATGAAATGAGATCTACAACAGAAAGTTTTAGTGCAAAAGGGTTAAGAAAAAATCCAGGAGAAGGCTTGTATTTATAGGAAAAAATCTGGACAGCTGGAGCCTACTGGAGCGGGGGCGGTCCCCTTAATTATTAAGGGGCGGTCCCCTTAATTATTAAGGGGGCCGCCTAGTAAAATTAAGGGGGCCGCCCCTTCTGTCCGTTGGCCAATTTTGTCCTTTTGTGGGGAAGGTTTTTCTGGAATATTTTAACTGATTTTGGTTAAAAATTTGAATTCATATTTTTATAAAAGATTAAACATTTTTATTTAATGCCAAAAATGTTTTTCAAAAATATATAAAATGTTTTTGATGTTTTATAAAAAATCTAGTTATTAAGAAAATGTTCCTTTGATCATATAATGCATTAAACACTTGTTTATTCATACCTTAAGTGATTAAGTTGTAGAAATGAATATTTACAACTAAATACTTGTTTATTTGATAAGTTTATGTTTTAATGAGTTTACATTTTGTGATCATCAAAACATAGAGATATGAATAAATATTGATAATGTTTTTAGGCATTATTTATGTCAACATATCCAACTTGCCACCATTTTCTAAGCTGTGTAGCGAACTATTAATCTCGCAAAATAATGTATCCAACTTACTAATCTTGACATTATTGTGTATGCGTTAGATTTATTTACATAAATCATCCTTGTGGTTGGGACCAAATTGCAACCACAGTCCTTAAGGACTTTAACGGCCGTTAAGTTATTTGCAAAAATCGTCCTTTTTAGAAAAATTAATTTTTTTTCGAAATTAATTTTTTTACAAAAAATAATTTTTTTTCGAAATTAATTTTTTTTAAATTATTTTTTTTTCGAAATTAATTTTTTTAGAAAAATTAATTTTTTTCGAAATTAATTTTTTTAGAAAAATTAATTTTTATTACAAAAATTAATTTTTTTCGAAACTAATTTTTTTACAAAAATTGATTTTTTTTTTCCGAAATTATTTTTTTTAAATTAATTTTTTTTCGAAATTAATTTTTTTAAAAAAATTAATTTTTTTTTTCGAAATAATTTTTTTTTTTCGAATTTTTTTTTTAGAAAAATTAATTTTTTTTCGAAATTAATTTTTTAGAAAAAAACTCATTATTTTTTTCGAAATTAATTTTGTGCTCAAGTGAACATGCATTGTGAAGCCTGTGCTCAAGAGATCAGAAAATGTATTCTTAGAATGAAATGTTTTCATTTCTTCTTTTTTTGAGTAACCATGAAATATGCGAAATTATATTGCAAATGTGTTTGTTATGTGCTATTTTGTCTTACATGTACAAGGGTTTGAAAACAAAGCAAAAACGGTGATTTTTTTATTAGTTTCGATGACGTTTTGGCGTTTAACGAGGTTCAGACGAACTCGGAAAAATTCCCCGAGCACACCATTGGAAAGAGCACGAAAAAACGAGTCCAACGGTATGTTTATATATTTTTGAACCAGTCCAAAACTCCTTGAAATGACATGTCAAATTATATCTAAATGGACCATTTACTAAGTTGTGTTATATAATTAATATTGCGTGTATATATCGAAGTCACACTCCAGCGCAGCTGGAAGCACTCTCACACAAGAGGTCGTGGGTTCGAATCCTAGTTGAGGCAAACTTTGGGTATATTATACATGCCACGTGGCACCTCCTCAGTGGTCCACGTGGCACACGACCCGTACCCAAATCCGACCCGACCCGTTTATGACCCGATCTGACCCGGATCCGACCCGTTTATGACCCCCCGATGCCACGTGGCACCACTCAGGTGGTGACACGTGGCACCCGACCGTTGAGTTGACCCTTGACCAACAAGGACGATTTATGCAAATAAGTTAAGGACTGTCGTTGCAATATGGTTCCAACCACAAGGATGATTTATGTAAATAAATCTAACGAAAACCCCGTTAATACACAATAATGTCAAGATTAGTAAGTTGGATACATTATTTTGCGAGATTAATAGTTCGCTACACAACTTAGTAAATGGTGTCAAGTTGGATACATTTACATATCATTATCCCTAATTTTGCTGTAATAGTAAATCTGTTAACATATTCCATAATTTAATCTTAAAATGTCACAATATCTTTATCTTCCCTTATATGGTCGATACCTTCACAAATTTTTGCTCTTGAGCAGATTTTTTTTATTTTTAAATGTACAATGTTTATCAAACCAAATATAGTAAAGACTAAAGAGTCCTTGTCTCAATTATAAGTTCAAAACTTTTTAGGCTGCCAAAAGTGGCATATACAACACAACATGCCTATTTTCTCTTCATCCTTTTCTTTTCTAAAAATGATTTCAATCCGGCTTTATTTTTTAGATTATAAGTCACGGTTGAGTTAGTAACCAAAAACAAGTAATGATAACGATGAAACAGAAGATAAGACTAGTTCAAACGCCAAACATATAGAAGTCATTGTTGTCTTAACACGAAATAATTCTTTCTAAAACGACAACAGTGTTGAGGTAAAAGATTACCCTAAGCTCGTCAGATCTTTTCCTTGACCTTGTATGAAACTGAAACAAAGGTAATGCACGTTAGCCTCGTCTTGAGTTTTATCCCAAGACCAAGCTTCGGCGCAAGAATGAGTGTTCGTCCGAACGGAAGTAATAAATATCGTGTGAGTTAGTAATAAATATAGGTGAAAGGAATTAATGCATGCATTGAATGTGTTGGGGTATTTATAGTACCCCAACCACTATATACTTACTGTGCATGGAGATAAGGAGCGGGTCAATGTACAGTAACCTAAAGGCCACTGTTCATGTACTTAGAGTACTGTTCCGTAAAAGCTGGGGCGGCGTACTTGACGGACATATCCCGTAAAATCTGGGAACGACGGTGCTGCGTATCTTGGTCCTTCCCGAGGTTCCTCTTGTCCTTGTTTATTATTTATTTATTTATTATTATTTGTACTATCGTAATCCGGACCGGACGACCTGAATGTGGCCCGTCCTGTTTGTTCCGTCCGTCCTGAGTCGTCCGGATACCTACACGAACATGTCCCTCCCCCCATTATCGTATCTTTGATTTCTAAATTAAAGGTACAATATTAAAAAGTTACTATTTAAGATGGACAAATGCAATTATTACGGAAGGCGAAGAGGACCGTGAGTCACACCTGAAATTTCGTGAGTCTTGACACGTGTCTTGCTCGGTCTTTTTAACGGCTGCGATGCACCTTCTGACATGATTTGACGTTTCGTCTTTCTCACCTTGCGCCTATAAATAGGGGGTGGTGAATCCTTTATTTTCACCACATCTCTCTTTTTTCACTGTCTTCCTTCGAGCAATCTGCGATTGTCTTTCCCGTCTTCAGATGCGTCCATCTTTCTTCTTATTTTCTATTTTAGACTCTTCCTTTTCTGTCCGGCCTTTCAAGACATGTCGGGCGACCATCTTTCTCCGGACAACCAGGAGGGTACGAGCGATACTTCTTATATTACGAAGTTTGATATGCATATTCACACTTCTGACATGGATGAGGCCAATGTGAGTTGGGCTACTAAAAGTTATGGCATTCCGCTCGACCTACATCCACGCCCTGCACCGGAAGGCATGAAAATTCTTGATGTGCCGAACGATGATCTTGTTTTGTAAGCAAGGTGGGTTTAGGATTCCTGTCTCCACATTTCTTCTAAGGTTTTTGAAGCATTTTAGAGTTCATATCTCCCAGCTGATGCCGATTGGTATAAACCGGACCACCATGTTCGAGATGTATTGCCGGGCTTTAGAAATAGATCCAACCGTCCTATTGTTCCGGGTTTTCTACAAACTCTACAAGCAAGGCCATTGGTTTTCCTTCCAGGCCCGGACAGGCAAAACATACAAGCCTTGTTTCAAAGAAATTCAGTCCAGCCTCAAGAATTGGAAGAATCAGTTGTTCTTGGTCGACCGGAGGGCCATCCCTATTGCTATGCCGTGGCGTCATGTGGATTCCAACATTTTTGACCCTCCTCCGACGGCCGGCTCTTATGACGAGGATGCAGTTGCAAAGCTTCGTGAGGTGGTTATCCCACTTCATAAGCCTCATCCCAGCGTTTTATATGCCGCTGGGCTCAGTTCCGTGTGGAAGTATATCGGACACCATCCTGTCTTGAAAGGTCCGGGGGGCAATGGTAATGTGACCCTTAGTATGTTTTAATTGTCTCCTTTTATGTCTAACTCTTTTTGTCTTACCGCTTTCTTCTTCTTTTTTTCTTTTTTTCTTTTTTTTTTTTTTTTTTTTTTTTTTTTTTCCAGTTGTCAGTATGTCTGAGTTTCTCCGCTTTCCCACTTTTGATGGGTGTAAGGTTACCGCTGGGGAGCCTTTGGCTAAGGGTGAAGCCCATGTTACTTATACTAGTCCCCCGGCCGAGAGCCTTGAAGCCATCCCACCCAAAACCAAATATATGTTGGTGGTGGAATCGCCGAATGAGGATGTGGTTGCTGCTAGGCAGCAGAAAGAGTCTCAAGCGCTTGCGAAGGCAGCGGCTGAGGGCGAGGGGCGCACCAAAAAGAGGCGTGTCATTGCGGGGGGCATTCGTGCGCCCAAAATGAGGAAGAATGTCGAGCAGCCTTCTGATCATGAGTTAAGTTCCAAACACATTTCCTCTCCTGATCCCCTCAATCAGTCTATTCCTGCTACTGTTGTGGTTCAATCCGGGTCTTCTCGGCCTGAACAACAAGATAAGAGGTTGACTTCCCTCCGTTAGCATAGTGACGTGTTTGAGTCTCCTTAGAACAGCCGCCGATCGCCTTCTCCGAAGCATGCTGGTGATGAGGAAGGGAATACGATTGTATATGTTCAGCCGCCAAGTCCTTCAGCCGATCATTCAGGTTCGTTACGTATGACTTGTTCTTGTCCGTGCTGATTGTGTTGTTCCTAATACTTATGTTATCTTTTCAGCTCACGCTTCCGGATCCCAAGGGCAGTTTGTTACTTTCTCCTCTAGACGTTTGGACGAGAGAGATGGTGAGTGATCCGGAGTTTCCTTTGTTTGTTCTTGTGTTATTTATTTATTTATTTATTTATTTATTTATTTATTTAATTATTTTTTTTAAATAACTTTACCTGTTTGTTCCCTAGGTACCTCCTTTGGTCGCTTTGCGGATCAGGTTTTCACTCCTCAGTGGGGGCTTACTGATAGTTCCCGGATGAACAATGCTGCAAACTGCAGAGACATGCTGAACAACCTGTTTACTCTGGCGGATTACGAGTTCTATGCCGATGGGATGTCCGATGAGACGGATCTCAAGCGCTCGTGGCGCTCTTTGGGGATGTGTATGCAAACCCAAACTAATGTGCTACTGAGGTTTGAAGAACTGTCAGAGCGGTTTGCTGACCTCTCTCATAAGCACGAATCTTGCAAGGATGTGGAACTTCGATTTAAAGAGTGCAAGAAAGTGTTGTTGGGGGCTCGGACCGAAAGGGATGCTGCTGTTGACAAGGCTAGCCGGGCCGAGCAAGAGAAAATGGCTTTGATTATTTCCGCTGCTGAGCAAGCCAACAAGATAAGGGATCTGGAGGCCAAGCTGGACGCTTCTGAGGCCGAGGGACAGAATCTGGCTCATGAGAGGGAAAAGTTTGCCGTGGAATGTAGGCAAACGGCTATTGTCAATCAGCGCTTAATCCAAGACTACTTCCCTACCTTTGTCAGGCAGCTTCTTCAGAGCGAGGAATATAAGAAAAGCCTGGCAGTCCCCTTCAATACGGCTATTGCTGCCGGGTGGCTTTGTGGTGTAAAGGTGGGCCGCTCTCCCGAAGCCGTTAAGGCCATTCTTGATACCTCATTAGGATATGACATGGAGGCTGGTGATAAACTCAACTCGGTTTATGATGAGTTGTTTGACAAGAGGTATTCTTATGTTGACAAAATTTCTAGTGCCTACCTCAAGACTCCAGCCGAGCTGCAAAATTTGTTACTGGATGAGACCCCCCCAACTCCTGGCCAAGGCGGCTCTGGCTCTGCACAGCCTTAATCTTGTAATAGTTTAGTTTTTTGGATGATTGTGTAACATTTTCTGGGACATACAATATTATCTTTGTAACTTTTAATCCCATTTTGAATGGTTGTTCATCCGTATGGCGGATCGACAGTTTTGCTTTTGCAAACTCCCTACTTTATTGTTATGTCATGTGTGAACTTGTGATGAGTTAAACTTTTATTGTTCGGGTTTGATTGTGTTTGATTGTTCGGGAGGAGTATTATAATCGTCTGGTGAATAGCACCTAGATTATTCCCAAGTAAATAGCACATCTCGGGGTATTATAATCGTCCGGTGAATAGCACCTAGATTCTTCTCAAGTGAATAGCACGTTTTGGGGTATTATAATCATCTGGTGAATAGCACCTAGATTCTTCCCAAGTGAATAGCACGTTTAGGGGTATTATAATCGTCCGGTGAATAGCACCTAGATTCTTCCCAAGTGAATAGCACATTTAGGGGTATTATAATCGTCCGGTGAATAGCACCTAGATTAGTGATAATAGACATTGGCTACACATCGATCGAAGGTAGCTAACCACCCGTCGGAGCCATTATTAAATTATGTCTAACTTTATTTTGCTTGGAAAATTGCTATAATTCCAACTTGGAACATAGCAGACATTTCATTTCATATATTTCAAATACTAGATATCGTACATAAAGTTACATTCGTTACATGTAGCACCGCCTTAAGTTCATTGCATTCCAGGTGCGTGGAACTTCCCTACCGTCCATCGTCATAAGTTTGTACGAACCGTTTTGCAAAGCTTCTATCACTCGGTATGGACCCTCCCAAGTTTTCCACCCGGCTGGCTTCATTCTTCCGGTACACAAATTCTCCGACTTTGAAAGACATTGGTTTGACTCTCTTTTTGTAGTACTGTTCTATCTTGGACTTGTACTTCGCTTCTCTTATGGCTGCTGCCTCCCGCCTTTCTTGTAATATGTCTAAGTTCAGACGCATTTCATCTTCATTCATTCCTTCCTGGATCATCATGGTCCTGTGAGTTGGCATTTCAATTTCCGCAGGGATCACCACCTCGCTTCTATACGTGAGACTGAATGGTGTCTCACCGTTGCTTGTTTTTAAAGAAGTTTGGTGTGCCCTCAAGACATTGGGAAGTTCGTCTACCCATCCGGCCCGCTCTCTTCCCAAACGTGTCTTAATGCCTTGCATTAAGCTTTTGTTTGCCCACTCGACCAGTCCGTTAGCTTGTGTGTGTGCTACCGCCGTGTTTATCTGTGTTATCTTTAGCTTTTGGCACCAGGTTTTGAACGGATCTTTGACAAAATTTGTTTCGTTATCCGTGACGATGATGGACAGGAGACCGTAACGACACACTATGTTGTCCCACACAAAATTAATAAGCTCCTTCCCTGTGGTTCTGGCCAAAGGTTTTGCCTCGATCCACTTGGTGAAATAATCAATTGCTACTATGACGTGTTGAACTTTTCCTGGAGCTGCCGGAATGGGACCGAGGACGTCCATTCCCTATTGGTAAAATGGCCAAGGTGCCATGATGGATGTCATAAGATTCTTGGGTAGTTTGGGGACCGGGGAGTGTATCTTACAAGAGTCACATTTCTGTATTTCTTCTCTTGCATCCCGGTGCATAGTCGGCCAATAATATCCCTGTCGGATTGCTTTAGCTACTATTGACCGTGGTCCGGCGTGCATTCTGCATGCTCCCATATGCATCTCTCGAATTACATAATTTTCTTGTAAGGGGCCCACACATCGTATCATTGGCATTAGGTACGATTTCTTGAAGAGTACATCTCCTTCCATGACATAATGACTAATTTTCATTCGTAGAGCCCTAGCCTCATTTTTATCTTCCGACCACTTTCCTTCCTGGAGGCATTTTACTATTGGTGTCATCCAGTTGTCTTCCTCTTCTTCTACTATCACGTTGACCTCTGTTGTTTCGACGGACGGTTTGTTTAGTACTTCGACCAGAATTTTCTTGGTGAGGTGATTGAATGCGACCGAAGCCAACTTGGTGAGGATATATGCCTTTTGGTTTTGATTGCGAGGGATATTGGCTATTCAAAATTTCTGAAAATAGCCTATGTTGTTCTTTGCTTCAGCTAAGTACTTGATCATGTTATCAATGCAAGCCACAAACTCTTCGTTGATTTGTTAGGCGACCAATTAGGAGTCGACCTTTACAGACAGTGCTGACACTTTTATTTCTTTTGCCATTCTCAGTCCGGCAAGTAACGCCTCGTATTCCGCTTGGTTATTTGTGCTTTGGATGTTTAATATGAGGGCGTATGTGTATTCGGTCTTCGATGGGCTTATCAGGACCAGGCCCGCTCCTGATCCACTTTTCCCCGATGCTCCGTCCGTATAGAGCGTTCATTCGTCATTTCCGTCCTGATTTTTTGGTTCGGCTGTTATCTGCTCTTTCATTTTTCCGTTGCTGTCAATTGGAACCTCATTTATGAAATCTGCTAAGACTTGGCCCTCAACTGCACTTCTGGGTTCGTATGTTATATCATATGTCCCTAGCTCAACTGAATATTTGGCTAATTTCTCCGAAGACTCTGCCTTGTTCAGAATCTGCTTGATTGGCTGGTCGGTGATGACTTTAATCGGGTGTGCTTAAAAATACCTCCTAAGCCTTCTAGACGTGTGGAGTAGTGATAAAGCTAGCTTTTCGAGTGGAGCGTAGTTACATTCGGCCTCATGTAGTGTCCGGATGACGTAATGCACCGGGAGCTATTTCCCATTCCGTTCGACCAGTCGGACGGCGCTGACTGCCTCTTTTGCTGAAGCCAAGTAGACACATAATGGTTCTTTCAGTTTTGGGATGGCTAAGGATGGAAGGTTGATAATGACTTTTTTGAGTTCTTGAAAGGCTTTTTCCGCGTCCTCCGTCCAACGGTACTCGTCTTTGTTGATTTTTGTGATATTTTTCAAAGTTTCAAAGAAAGGTAGGGCCCTTTCGGCTGATCTAGCGAGGAATCGATTCAAGGTGGCGAGCTTTCCTAATAAGCTTTGCATTTCTCGCAGTGTCCTGGGGGACTGCATATATGTGATAGCCTTCGTTTTTTCCGGATTCGCCCGTATGCCTTAGGATGTGACCATGTACCCCAAAAATTTTCCTTCTTCTACACCGAATGAACATTTTTTGGGATTGAGCTTCATATTTATTCTTCTTAGGTTATCAAACGTCCCCGCTACATCGGCCAATAGCGCCTTTTCTGTTGAACTTTTAATTACCATGTCAACATACGCCTCTAGGTTTCGGCCAATCTGAGATTAGAAAGCCGTGTCTACCAGACGTTGGTACGTGGCTCCTGCGTTTTTTAAACCGAACGGCATTTTAGTGTAACAGAAGGTTCCTTGATCTGTGTAAAAGGTTGTTTTTTCTTCATCCTCCTCGGCCATTTACACTTGGTGGTACCCTTTGTAAGCGTCCAGAAAGCCCTTGTACTTGGAGTCTTTTATTGATTCTACTTTCAGGTCATTTTCCGGGAGCGGATAGTAGTCCTTCGGGCATGCAGAGTTGATGTTTTTGAAATCAATGCACATCCTCCAACTTCCATCCCCTTTCTTTATCAACACCGGGTTAGATATCCAGGTCGGATATTTGAACGGCCTCACTATTCCTGCTTTTAGCCATTCGGCTACTTCTTTGGCCACCACCTGGCTTTTCTCTGCGGAAAGGGGTCTCTTCTTTTGGCTGACAGGAGTGATTAACGGGTTGGCATTTAAGGTGTGCTCTATGATTTGTCTGGGAACACCTGTCATGTCAGCCGGCTCCCACGCGAAGACATCCATATTTCGTTTGAGAAGGATTTTTAGACTTTTCGAACCGGCTGCCGATAGGTTCCGCCTTATTGTTACAAGTTGATCCGGGTAGGCCAGATTTATCATAACCTCTTCGGTCAAGCCGACCTCCATCCGTTCCTCCTTCTTGAATTCTTCTTCCACTTCTCTCTTCTTGTCCGTACCCCGACACTCGAATACTGAGGATATTTGCGTAACCAGCGTCGCTATTCCCCTAGGAGTTGGGAATTTCATCATCGAATGGATAGTCGAAGGAATGGCTCGCAGCTTCTTTAACACTGATCGTCCTATTATTATGTTGAAATGTGAAGATGCTTTTGCCACAACAAACTTCATGGTCGTGCGGCTGCACAAGCCATCACTTTCGAAGCACACGTCTAGTTCTATTTTTCCAAAAGGTTTTACCTGTTCTCCCAAGAAACCCGCCAAATTTGTTGCTGTTTCCACTATTTTTGCCCTGATAGTCGGATGCCGATTGTCGTAGCAATGTTTGAACATGATTTCACATGAAGCTCCTTCGTCTATGTAAACCCTTCTCACCAGATATCCAGCGACCTCTGCTTCTACCACAATGGCCTCTTCAGAAAGGTCGTCCGTCGGTATCAGCGGGAATGTTATGGGTACGTTCATCCAACTTTCTGTGATGGTCATCGTTTTTCGTTTCCGGCTTTCTTCCTGGCAATTGATCATGTTGATGATCTTCCCCTTTTGCGGACCATCTTTTTTCTGTTGAGCATCCCCCCCCCCCCTTTGCCTTACGTCTTTGACCAGATGGTTTTGACTTACCGGATTCTAGGGCTAGTTCCAACTGCTGTTTTAGCTGATAGCAATCATTGATGTAATGTCCCTTTTCCCCATGGTAATCACAGTATCGATCTAAATGATCCTTCTTTGGGGTGCCTAGTATTTGGGGGGGGGGGGGGGGTTGTGGTAACTGAAGGTGGTGTTCGGTGGCCAAGATTTCCTTGGGGGTGTGTTTTAATGACTCCAACGTCAATCTGTTTTTATCATCTCTGAATCCGTACCTGGGGTTCCGAACGGGCTCTTGCCTTGGGGCAACGTATGGAGAGTGGCGGTCTTTAGGCCGGGAGGGGGGGTTTCTGCCCCCATCCCCTTATCTCTTCAAACCTTTTGTTCCTCATTGGTTGTGATCCTCCTATGTCCTTCCTGGTGTATTCTCCCTTCGGTAGCTCGCTGTTCCGAAAGGCTTCCTCTGATCGGATAAAATCTTCAAATCTCTCCAGCATCTGGTCAACCGTTTTAGGGATTCTATCAGAGAACTTTTTTGCGAGCTCCGGACAGTGGAGGCCACTCATAAATGAGGAGATCCGCATTATCTCTGGAGCGTCTGAAAAATAGTTGGCTTCGCTTACCCACCGTTCTTTGAAGTCCGGGAGGCTCTCATTGGCCCTTCGATGAATTTTGTTAATTTTCGTGAGGTCTTTGACGCATGCCTTCAGTATGCTAAACCTATTCAGGAATTTTCTTTGAAGGTCGTCCCAGCTGTCGATGCTTCCGGTCGGCAACTTGTCAAACCATCCCCTAGCCTTCCCGTCTAAGGTTTGCTGGAACATTCGACACCACATGGGCATTGGCCATTCCTCGTGATTTCTCGCCCCTGTGAAGCGGTTGATATGGTCATCCGGGTTGGTCGTTCCGTCATATAACTTGAGGTTTGTAGGTATCTTGTGCTTTGGAGCGGAGAATTCGACGATCCTTCTGGTGAATGGACACTTTATCATTTCCTTGTAAGGTTTGCTAAGGTCGTCAACCACCGCCGTCTTTTCCTTATTGTTCGTCTTCCCCGCGATGTTTCATTCTTCCTCGTCCGTCAGATTATCTTCAAAGTCCAAGAGCAGCGGTTTTATTAGGTCACGGTTGGCTTGTTGCTTCAGCAGCTCCTTGAGAGCTGACATATGGCCCTCTATGATGGCTCGCGTGTCTGGGGGGGGGGGGGAAGATCATTCCCCTCCGGACAGACCAGCCCTTCCAGAGCCTCGACCTCCTCCCGAATGGTTGGGAGGAGGGGTGGTGAGGTTAGGACCGCTCATTCTTTCCTACTTTTTTGGTAGATTGAATTTGGGTCCCACGGATGGCGCCCGTTTGTTGAGGTAAAAGATTACCCTAAGCTCGTCGGGTCTTCTCCTTGACCTTGTATGAACCTGAAACAAATGTAATGCACGTTAGCCTCGTCTTGGGTTTTATCCCAAGACCAAGCTCTGGCAAAAGAATGAGTGTTCGTCCGAACGGAAGTAATAAATATCGTGTGAGTTAGTAATAAATATAGGTGAAAGGAATTAATGCATGCATTGAATGTGTTGGGGTATTTATAGTACCCCAACCACTGTATACTTACTGTGCCGGGAGACAAGGAGCTGGTCAATGTACAGTAACCTAAAACCCACTGTTCATGTACTTAGAGTACTGGTTCGTAAAAGCTGGGGCGGCGTACTTGACAGACATATCCCGTAAAATCTGGGAATGGCGGCTGCGTATCTTGGTCCTTCCCGAGGTTCCTCTTGTCCTTGTTTATTATTTATTTATTTATTATTATTTCTACTATCGTAATCCGGACCGGACGACCTGAATGGGCCGTCCGTTGTTCCGTCCGTCTGAGTGTCCTGGTCGTCCGATACCTCATAAGGCCTGTTTACTAAATTCCTTTAGCTAAGGCCATGGGGTCCCACGTTCCATATAGCTCTTATTGGGAGGGTTTCATATTTGCCTTGTGATTAGTCAAACAAGGGAATTGGGTCCATTAAAAGAACTATAATTGCTTGGTCCACTATCTTTCCCATTAGCAAGTATACCTCACTAACACAAGATAAATATAAGTATCATGCGATCATCAGCCTATCATTTGGTGTTATTCAATTGGCAAAGAATCTTGTTACTTGCATCAAACCAATTAAAACAGCAAGGATATTTGGTACCTAATTATATAAGTTTGTAGCCGGCCAAGTCATTTTCTGCGGTCTCATGTTTCATGTAGATTAATGATTTAATCTATCTATAAGAAATAAACATGGAATCTGTGATTAAACGATAAAAATAGCTATGAGACAAATACTGCTCTTGAACACAGTGTTATGCTCAAATACTTTTTCTAGTTTAGCCACACGTGCTCCGAAATGCTCAAGTAAATGTGGTGATGTCAACATTCCATACCCTTTTGGAAAACATTAATTTCAGTATGCGGTGCATCTCAAATTTTTTCTTCTTGTTCCTTGTAACTGCTCATGGCTAAAAACGTTGCATGCAATTAGACTTTGGAAAAAAATGTATTTCATGCTTTTAAGAGTCATTATTTCATGAATGAAAGTAAATTAATTCAAATTAAGATATTGATGACCATTTAGTATTGTTTTGACTTGAGGTCAAGTAACGTCTATAGTTAGTATTGCATACGTTCATTGACATATTTACACGGACTTTGAAAGCTTGTTAAAATACCGGCCTTTAATCACCTATTAAAACACCATTTCACAAGCTTATTAGGTTTTAAGACTTTGGTCAATGCCATTATTGTGGTTAGGTATATTTCTAACTCCCTAACCTTTAACTTGTCTTTATAGTTGTCACTAATTAGAGGCTTATAAATAGTAGTCTCATTTAGTCATTTGTAACACGTTATCGATCAATACCATAACTCTACAAGAGAGGGAGACATAGGTCGGCTACGATGAAGAAAGAACTCAGTATGATTTTGATGAAGTTGACGGTTCGTTTCTATAAAGTTGCCGACAAATCATTGTGATCAACTTGTTCATTGATTCATCAAGGTGCACTCAAATTGTTTCTTCCTACACGTAAGTTTTATATAGGTGTTTCATGATCTTACATCTCATATTACATTAAAATTATAAATCTCAGTTGCATTGAATAAGCATGTTAATGCAAATATTACAATATTTAAACTAAACGGTTTCTTCGGTTTTAATAATGACAAACATGTAACTTGTAATACATAACGTAAAATGTGCAAGTTACTTGTAAATACAAATTATCAATGCATACTTACATCAACACCTCCCGACGTCTCAAGTATGCTTCAACGAAATCGTAGATCTCCATCCCGACATAAATCACTCAAGGTATGGACAAACAAATCTACTACTTGACAAATCATCAATGCATACTTACATCAACACCTCCCGACGTCTCAAGTATGCTTCAACGAAGTCATAGATTTTCATCCCGACATAAATCACTCAAGGTATGGACAAATAAATGTACTACTTGACAAATGATCAAAAGATTATATTTTTCTAAACTTCACATTTTTAATGTGACAAAACATTTTTTTCAAAAATATATTTTACAAATTATTTTTGAGTTAAAAAGAAATATTTTATTTTGAAAAATAAGTGTGAAAATCCCAACAGTCAATTTCCCCCCCAAAACAGCTCCAACATTCCCAAATAAGCCTTCCCCACTAAAGATAAACGAAGGAGCGTCCAAGGTACCACTAAAGTACCGACGGCTCCACTAAATTTAGTGGAGCCATCTGAAAATTAGTGGAGCCGTGCCCCTGTAACGGCTATTTTTCCCCTTGCCTATAAATAGTGGACCATTTTACACTTTCAACTTCATTTTTCCAGTCCTTTTTCTCTGGTCTAATCCCTCCTCACTTAGATGACTTTCTTTGATCATTTGGAGAGTCTTAGTTTGTTTAAGAGTGATCCAATCATCCACTCAAGTGATCCTCCTCATTCCTCTTGATTAGCAAGAGAAGAACACAAAGTATTCAAGTAGATACAAAGTGTTGTCATCCCTCTTGATTAGCAAGAGAAGAACACAAAGTATCCAAGTAGAACACAAAGTATCCAAGTAGATACAAATGAAATGTTGTCATGCCTCTTGATTAGCAAGAGAAGAACACAAAGTATCCAAGTAGATACAAAATGTTATCATTCCTCTTCATTTGCAAGAGAAGAACTCAAGGTATCCAAGAAGATACAAGAGTTGTAGTTGTTAGGTCTTGTAACATTTGTTACACTCTTGATTGTATCATAGCATATATCAAGATCATTTTTCTTTTGAGAGTTTGTGAGAGAAGATCATTGTGATCTTATAGAGATATTGAATATCTCTAATAGCCATTGGGCTAGTGTGTTGATCAAGTGGATCAAGGGTAGATCGAGTCAAGTGGGAGTTGATCATTGTGATCGTGTAGAGATCTTGGAGATCTCTTGAAGCCATTGGGCTTGTGTGATTGATCAAGGGTAGAACGGGTAGATCGAGTCAAGTGGGAGTTGATCATTATCATCGTGTAGAGATCTTGGAGATCTCTTGAAGCCATTGGGCTTGTGTGATTGATCATGTGGATCAAGGGTGGATCGTGGTAGATTGATGCTAGCTAAGATTAGCACTCGACATCTAGCTTAGTGTCGGAAATAGGATAAGCGACGTGTATGGTTTTCTCCGCCTGAAGGGAGCTTATTGATTAGTGAAGTAACTCTTGAGTGTGATACTCGGGGAGTGGAGTAGGGCGAAGAGGTGCTTCGTGACTGAACCACTATAAATCACCGTGTCCGGTTTGCGCCTTCTTACTTATCTCTTTACTTTAATTTCATTCTTTATCGCTTTATACTTATAATTGCATGGCGTTTATGTTTGTGTGGCTAGTTGCTTATGTTATGTTGATTAAGTATGTGTCATGGTTTGATTGTGCTTGTGTTGTAGTTTACTACATTTATCTCTAGATGTTAAATGACCATAGTTGACATTTTTCGTAACGCCCCGTGACCGTTTAGGCTAAAATTTTAAACTTTTTACGCAAAAAAGATTTACTTTTATGGGCATTTGACCACTCTTTTGATGACTGATAAAAATGTATAAACATTCAGCCCTTAAGGCAATTTTTAAATGAAAGTACACTCCATTACCTTCGAAACGATAGGTGGTACGACTGGTGACAACTTACGGATTAAAAGATATGAATTTTTGAAAATCGACAAAATCTGGAACTTGGCCCAGACCGCCGGCCAGAGGACCTTGGCCGCCGGCCTCAGCCCATACCGGGCGGCCCAGACCTTCTGGTCGAATTGGGGGTTTCCCAAACTCCTCCAGGCCGTGGGTTTGGCTTCCAAACCTCCGTCCAAGGCCTGCAAACTTCCAAATATACTTCGTTTTCATCTCGTTTTCGCTATAAACAACCCATACGACTTCCGTTTTACACCAAACTTGACCAACTTTATTAATTTAACATAACCAACACGTTACAACAACACTTGACCCGTTGACAACCCAAAATTGGTACAAACACACTTAAATCCAAACGCCCATTAAACATTCACTAAAAACACTTAAAACACGCTTGACAACTCGTTAGACCCCCAAACCATTACCCGACTTTGACACACATTATGCGACTCATAAAATAGACTCTCGGGGTACAACATTGACTCGAGCCCGGTATTCTACCTAGCTCCTAACGCTTATTATTTTCCAATCCACTTCCGTATCCTTAAGCTATAATCCAAGCCTTGCTCTCTTCCAAGCCATAGTACAAACATACGAACCTACAAAACATTAACAACTAAAGGGGTAAGCTTACGCTTAGTAAGTAACCCAACATAAAACATATATCATACACATACTTTCATATAAGCATCATAACCACATAAAAGCTTCTAAACTACCACATTCCACTCATATCATACACAACTTCATAACATAATCACATTCATTCATCACAACCATAATCAACAACATACCTTAACTAGTCCAAAGCCGATAACTAACATACTCCTATCCAAGGTCACTAGCCATCCATCCTTAGCTTACAACCATACTAACCCAACTCTTATACACTTATACAACCACAATACATACATGATAAATACACATATAACACATGTTTTAGGGAGAGTTACTTACCTTAGTCCAAGCTAACAACATCAAAGTCATCACCATCACCACTATCATCCATCATCATCATCAATCTTCTATAACATATCAAACCCTAATAACATAACAATCAATACATATCAAGGGTTAACATAACCCATTAAACACACTCATCTATCTTCCTACATCATCATATGATCATACCTTGATCATATGATTAAATCCCACTTAGCTCATAATCTATAATTTCATTAACATTAAGAATATAGACACTTACATGTGATGATTATCACTAATGAAGGCTACCAATACTTGATCTTCACCTAGTTCTCTTGGATCATCATTTAGCTATTTCCCTCCCTCTTCCTTCTCTCTAAAATCCGGACTTCAACCACACACCTCAATAATTGAGGAAGCAACTAGAATAAACTAGTTATGACTAGTTAGGTGGCTCTTTGGCCCATTGGCAAGAATGGTCTCTCAAGTCTATTTCTTCTTATTTTAACCACAACTAACTTATACCACATAATTAACACTTGGCAATCTAGGTTCCTTTAGTTTATTCACCATATTTCATATTACTACATTAGTCATACTTTGACTATTAATTGACTACCGGGTTTGACTTCCACATAACCTTGTTGACCAACCAATCACATAAGTCCTTAGCATATTCCATCTAAGGTGGGGCCTACTCGTAACCGGGATACAGGTCTAGCAATTCTACTCCTTATTTAGATTTCGTCCCCGAAATCTCTCGTCTAAAACTATCCAAAACTAAATTCACATCATATACATGCATCTCATTCTCTTGCTTTCTAGGCCACAACCTTGTAACGATCTAAATGATCGTGCAATTTCTAACTTACTATACATAAACATATCTTGCAATCCGCTATAACAACTCTTCTTATCGCGATCTTATCTAAAATTCCCAAAAATGACTACTGGCCATATGGAAAATTTTACTAATTTGTCTTTTTATAAGTCAAACTTCGGCACTATTTCCTCATCATATGCCCCTGTACTAACATTACATAAAACCATATACGGCCAAAATCACATTCCAGATAATACTAGCACGTATCAATATCAAAAACCGGCAACTTTATTCAAAATATACAAAGTACCATACATACGGCACCTTTCAAAATTCCTTCTCACACATCACTTAAACAATCCTTCTTATTACCTATCGGAAAAGCTCACCAATAACTTATCAATTTAATGCATAACTCATTTTAGACGTCTATCTTAAGGTTTCACACATGACCTTAATGCCACTATAAGTTTTATTCATATCCATATATTCTTATGACGTATAACACGTTTTTAGTTTCCACTTTCTCAATTCATTATCCATGCTTACATCATATCGGCTACACATAAGCCTACTTATTCATTCATGCCATTTTCGATTGCCTTCTAAGGCTTGTAGAATTATTACAAGAATTAGCTTTGTAGCACCATACTTTAAGATTATCGCCTCATTACACAAGACATTATCATAAACTGTTTCCATACTCACATTTTGCACCACGGCATAATTACGTATTATAACATTTTGAAACATCATTACGATTCCTTTGTTCCGTCAGTTAACTTAAGACTCAAAACCTAGATTTCTCACAAGCTCTCACTACAATACATACTCTAATCTTAATCCTCCTATCTTGGTCCTTATAATTCCCAACTAACTCTAGACTTTCGCCTTCTACTTCTCTAACCCTACTCGTGCCGTGTCGGCAACACATAAGCCCACTCGTTTATAATTCCTCATTCACATGGAGAGGCGTCCCAATCGATGTAAATCAAGAAATATAAACTCATGGTTATGTACTCCCAACGTAACACTACTACTCCTATTCCCCAATTTAGCTTTTATTCTTTCATTTTCATTTTATATTTCACTCGTTATTTAAACTTTTCCATTTTCTAGCTTGGATCCACTTTACTTTAACATTTTCCCAGAAAGGACTTTTACCCATGCCAAGTATGTAGGCAATCTTTGCCGGTGAAGGCAATACGTTTCACTGGTACAGATTTCACCTATCGTCACACTGGAAATGCGTGACTATATGCATATAGTCACACACGTTTTTTATTGGTGTGTGTGACAAAAAGTCACGCCACCGTAGGTATCATATGGTCACATTGTTTAGTTTGTGGCCGTTTTCATCGAAAAAGTGTGACCAAAACCCGAATATGTGTGACTAATTAGGCACAAGTTTTGTTGGATTCATCAGTATGTGTGTCTATTTCCCATCCTATGGCCACACGAAAATATAATAAATGTGTCGTTTGTGATGATTTAGTCACACATCGTGTGTTGTTTTTTTCGAGTTAGTCACATACAATTTAAAAAATAGTGGCCAAAAGTGTTAATAAGTATGACCATATGCTGTTTAAAGTGAAGAAATGTGTACTATTGATCATCCAATGGTCACATGAATTCTTAGTTTGTGTGGCCTTTTGTAATATTTAGTCACACAAAGCATGTTTGCTTTGGGTATTTAGTCGCATACAATTAAGCATAAAGTGGCCAAAAGTGTTAATAAGTGTGACCATATGCTGTTTTAAGTGAAGAAATGTGTATTTTGTGTGACTATTGATCATCCAATGGTCACATGAATTCTTAGTTTGTGTGGCCTTTTGTAATATTTAGTCACACAAAGCATGTTTGCTTTGGGTATTTAGTCACATACAATTAAGCATAAAGTGGCCAAAAGTGTTAATAAGTGTGACCATATGCTGTTTTAAGTGAAGAAATGTGTATTTTGTGTGACTATTGATCATCCAATGGTCACATGAATTCTTAGTTTGTGTGGCCTTTTGTAATATTTAGTCACACAAAGCATGTTTGTTTTGGGTATTTGGTCACATACAATTAAGCATAAAGTGGCCAAAAGTGTTAATAAGTGTGACCATATGTTGTTTAAAGTGAAGAAATGTGTATTTTGTGTGACTATTGATCATCCAATGGCCACATGAATTTTATGTTTGTGTGGCCTTTTGTAATATTTAGTCACACAAAGCATGTTTGTTTTGGTTATTTAGTCACATACAATTAAGCATTAAGTGGCCAAAAGTGTTGATAAATGTGACCATATGCTGTTTAAAGTGAAGAAATTTGTATTTTGTGTGACTATTGATCATCCAATGGCCACTTGAATTTTATGTTTGTGTGGCCTTTTGTAATATTTAATCACACAAAGCATGCTTGTTTTGGGTATTTAGTCACATACAATTAAGCATAAAGTGGCCAAAGTTGTTAATAAGTGTGACCATATGCTGTTTAATGTGAAGAAATGTGTATTTTGCGTGACTATTGTTCATCCAATGGTCACATGAATTTTTATTTTGTGTGGCCTTTGGTACTATTTAGTCACACATCGAATTAAACAAAGAGTGACCAATAATGTTGGAGCAGAGTTGCTACTGCTAGCAGTACTAAGGTAGTCCTGCTGAAGCAGAGTTACTGCTGCTAGTACTATGCTAGTGCTGCTGGAATGAGTATATATATTATATATAAAACAATATTAAAAACCACAAGAAATTTCAAATTGAATTAAACTCGAATGTATATAACTGGACAGAATGTACAATTGTAATGTCGTACTTAATTAATCAAATATCTAAAGACTTTTGAACCTTCACCCCCTTAGCAGTTTGCCTTAAGTCGTTAGCAGATATATATTGTTTCTTCGATGGTGCCTGTGGTACACATTTAGTCACATGGTTTGTTGGTGTAACCTGTAGTAAACAAAAGACGCTTCTATCAAACATTGAATTACGTATGAATAATTATATATGTAGGTTGAAAAAACACATGTACGTACCACCTATTCAAAAATAACTTGATCCTTTGGCCATGCAACGAAACTACCTTCAACATTCTTAACTATTTTTAACCCATTATTTGCTACGTCCGGTACGCATGCTGCATCAACTAACGATTCATCAATCGACTCTTTGTAGCAATCACTTGGGAGTGGTCGGTTATGCAGCACTTGCTTTCCATGAGACTGGTATACGGTACCCAAAGCAACAATATTTGTTTGCTTTTTAATCCACAGTTTGCACTTAAGTGTCTACAAAAAAAGAATTTTTATGTATATATCAGAAATTATTTAAACAAAAGAATAACAAGAAACATGTTGAAATACATACTGTTGGCAGTGCTTGTGTTAGAGACACATCTTGTTGCGATTGGGAATCTGGAGACCCGTTTCGTCGCTTCTTTTGCTTTGGCTTATTGGGTCTGACAGTTTTAGCAAGTTCCTATATGTATATATAAAACACGTTACATTATTTAAACAAAAGAGTAACAAGAAACATGTTGAAATACATACTGTTGGCAGTGGTTGTGTTGGAGACGACACATTTTGTAGCGATTGGGAATCTGGAGACCCGTTTCGTCGTGACTTAAGGTTATGCTTAGGCCTGACAGTTTTAGCAGCAGGTTCCTATACGTATATATAAAACACGGTACATTAGTTGATCATGTATGTAAAATTCAAAAATCAAAGGGCGATCTTTTATTACTATACTTACCATTGTTTCCGTTACCTTTTTAGAAGTTTCAAGGCCATTGGATTTCTCCTCAATTCCCGCATCTTTAGGACTTACAACACCACTTGTCTGAGTGCCATTGGAGTCACCTGCAATATTGTCAATGGCCATTGGAGTCACCTGCAATATAAATTAAGAAATAAAGTCACTCATCAGTTTATGTTCAATGCCTAGTATCATTAGCATCAGTGGTGTTAGCATTAGAAAATGAAATTGTTAACAACATAAAAAATGGCTTACAACTGAGGCTATTGGCGATGGTTCAGTTGGCAGAGTTATATTCGTCCCTTTATCATTCAACTGTTGCAGAATTTGAGAAAGCACTATATTTGTGTTTTCCACCTCACCGGATAATTTATTGACCTGCACATCTTTTTCGGTCATCTCGGCGGACAATTTCTTGATCAATTTATCTTTTTCTTCACGCTCGCGTCAATCATTATCCAGTTGAGTTTGAAGTAAGGCAATTTTTTCATTGGCTTCTTGTTTTCTTCGAGGAAGGCCAAAATACTCTTTGTATGTTACTGCACCTCCCACTCCTCTGGCATAACCGCCCTTTTCCTTACCAAATACAAATGTCATGGCATCAGTGCCATCATCAAAACTCGATGTTCCTTCCTTGATCTTGTCATCAGCTTCTTTCTGCACAAAAAATATAGGAAATGTTGGGATTAAAAGTCTTCTTGATGCTGTTAGAGTAACTGCTGGTATACAAGCTACTACTGCTAGTACACAGTTAAATGTTGCTGCTATATAAGCATAATAATAGAATTAGCAGTCAAACTTACAAGTTCATCTCCCTTTGATTTAATATCATCATTTGGGTATTCGCCATCTTTGTTTACCCTTCCTTTCACCCACATTACATCACGGGGGGGGGGGGGGGGGGTTCTTCATCCGCTTCAATCTCTTTATTTTTGATCTAATAAACATCAAATGCATACCCATGTAAAGTTAAACCAAGATAAACGAAAATATGAGGATGCTTACACATGTACAGTTAAACCAAGATAATCGAAAATATGAGGGTATTAATGCAAATGTGCAAATTGGGCAATGTAAACAGATTCATTTCTCATACTGATCGTCTCTTAATTGGTAAAACAAACATTGTGTAATCTTACCATTTTCTCTTTGACATAAGCATATCCACCTTGTCCCATTTTATGCTGATAAATATTTTGGGAACGCGCCATTTTACCTTTCTCAGATTTCTCCTAAAAACACAAAATCATAAGGCGTTTAGATGCGGTAATGCTGCAAACTGAAAATAATAAAATGACATATACACTTAATTAAAGATGACTAATTAAAACCTTGTATGCTTCGGTGGTCGTGTATTTAACATACTCGACCCAGTCTTCTGATTTCATTATTGTATTATACAAGTCCGGGACTTCATTCAGTTTGGAAGGTGTATTTAGGTTGGGCAAAATGTAGTTGAATTTGAGCTTCCTTCTGTAATTCCTTAGCATTTTACCAAGACGAATCATTATCAATTTTCTGTATTTGACGTCAACAACAAAAAATTTCTGAAAAGATTAACACAATGTTGTTAATTAGTTGCACATAATGTAACTGCATACATAAACTTATGTAGTACTGGGTTACAAAATAGTATATATGTACCAAGATTTCATCCCATAGTTTATCTCTTGATTCTTTATTCACCTTCTTCCAGTGTAGAATCTTCACACCTATTTGCTCACAAGCCACATCTCCTAAAAAACTCACAAACACTGCTCTGTTTTCCCCTGTTACCTTACCGAATGCATCGAAGGTTACCTTGAGCTTTATTGCACCAGGTTTGTCATGCTTCGCGCGAAACTTTACTAGCCTGGTTGAGCCCTCTTAGCTAGTATCTCAGGTGTTTGGTTGGTTACAGGCTCATCTATATCTTCTTCATCAGAAGACTTTTCGGATTCATATTCTAAGGCGTTATCATCATGTACAATATGATCAGGAGGAAGCAAAGTATGGTTATCAACAATGGGTTCAGTTTCCATGACTCTTGAGCAACAAAGGGTAAAAGAAAATGATTATGGCTTAGCTTGGAGAGTAATGGTGAGAGAAGATTTGATTTTTGTTTTTTATTTGCAGTCTTTTTTTTAAGGAGAGAAAAGAGGCTATACACCAAGAATATGAATCACTGTGATTCAAAAAATTTCGATCCAAAAATTTGCCTCCAAGTTGTAATTTGAAATTAACAATTGAATTATTTGAAAATTTTGCCTTTGAACCTGTTAATTAAAGCATAAACTTGAATAAATCAAATTTTTGGCTCCAAATTTTATAGAGTACTATCTTAATAATCAGAAATAATGTATCATACTGTGCAACCATCACATCAACAGTACAAACTACTACCCATTTAACAAACCAAAATACTTACATAATTACTAGTTATTGTACCCTTACTAATTACATTTACAAAACACAAATTACTAATTACCTTTTTGTTATTTGGTTTCATTGTTTGCGTGCTTGTGTTTGCCATAAGAATGTGTGTGTTGATTAGGGTTTATTGATTTTTGTGTGTGTTTACAAATGACCGGGTAAAGGGATTAATTGCTGGTTGAATATTGAATTTGTGGTTTGGTTTAACTATAGCTGACGTGGCAAGATTTGTTTTTTTTAAAAAAATAATAATAAAAAAATAAAAAAACTAATGGTGATGACGTGGCGGTGAAATCCGGCTATAGCCGGTAAATAGGGATGGCAACGGTTCGGGTTCGGGGCGGGTTTTAGTATACCCATAACCAAACCCGTTTATAATATACCCGTACCCGCCCCATATCCCACCGGATACCCGATTAATATTATCCATCGGTTTTTCGGGTTTCCCCGCGGGTATCAGTTATCCGTACGTAGTTGAATATTATATGGACAAAATTGGCGGTATTAAGATTAAGTCACGCTAAAATCCACCGAAAAAACAAAAGAAAATAATCTAACCACTCCCAACAATAACTCAGCTTTAAACTTTAACACAATGCCACGTCAGCTTTAACACACATCACCCTTAATTAACTGAGCTTTAGTTATACACAAGATGTTTAACGAATGAGCCGAGATGATATGGTTGTATACGAGATGTTTAACGAATGAGCCGAGATGATATGGTTGTATATATACGAGATGTTTAACGAATGAGCCGAGATAATATGGTTGTATACGAGATGTTTAACGAATGAGCCGAGATGATATGGTTATACACGAGATGTTTAACGAATGAGCCGAGATGATATGGTTGTATACGAGATGTTTAACGAATGAGCCGAGATGATATGGTTGTATATATACGAGATGTTTAACGAATGAGCCGAGATAATATGGTTGTATACGAGATGTTTAACGAATGAGCCGAGATGATATGGTTATACACGAGATGTTTAACGAATGAGCCGAGATGATATGGTTGTATACGAGATGTTTAACGAATGAGCCGAGATGATATGGTTGTATACGAGATGTTTAACGAATGAGCCGAGATAATATGGTTGTATATGAGATGTTTAACGAATGAGCCGAGATGATATGGTTATACACGAGATGTTTAACGAATGAGCCGAGATGATATGGCTGTATACGAGATGTTTAACGAATGAGCCGAGATTATATGTTTGTACATGATCAACACACCCAACAATAACTCACGCAACCTTTCGACCCTGTTTCATCATTTCTTAAAAGAGTTTAATTTCTAGACCAACCCTGATAGCTGGATGGTCTTGAGGCAACTCACGCAACCTTTCGACCTCTGGATCAGCACGATTATGCATATGTAGCATAATACGAGTTATCTTACCTAGCAAATTGTTAATCAATTTGAGTTCTTTTTCTTGTTCATTGCGTAATCGGGTGAGGATAGCCTTTTGCACCTCTGCTAGTTAATTTGTTAGCCACAGTGTTTATGTTAAAATTAGTGATACTTGCGAGAGAGTTTTATAAGAAGTTGTGTGAGAAAATGAAGTGTTGTGAAAGTGGCTTTGATAGTGGAAAGCCGTTAAACTAGCCGTTGGAGGCTATTTTAAAAATCAGATTGAAAGTAAAAGTAACCGTACGAGTATTATTCAAATTCAAACGTAAAGTAACAGTACAACATATTAATAACGAGCGGGATATTTAAAATTTAAAATTTAAAATTCAAATTAAACAAAAGGGCGGGATATATTTAAAATTTATCAATTTAATTCAAATTCAATTCAATTTATAAATTGAAAATAAAGTATCAAATACAAATACATTAAACATGAAATAGAAATACATTAAACATGAAATAGAAATACATTAAATGTCAAATAAAAACTACGTTAACATAAACAACGATTGATTAACATAAACAACATACGATTAACATAAACAACGGACGATTAATAAAAACTATCATCTGAATCTGGGTAACCATCTTCAGAGGATTCGGAAGGTGTGAAAAAACCAGACTCCCACCTTTGCCTACGTTCTTCATCCTCCCTGGCTTGCCGCTCCAAACGATCAGCTTCCTCTTCTCTTTCAAGTGCTTCCATTTCCAGGAGGACTTGCATATCTGCTTCCTCTTGCCTAAGTTGTTCCTCAGTTAACCCAAACGGATTTGGGTCTTGGTTGGGAACCGGTTCATTTTCAGGTTGATTATTCACCGGAAAATTTTCCGGTTGGAAAACCGGAAAGATATGCTCGGGTGGAGTATGGAATTTTTCATTTTCGCTAGGTGGGCTTGGAAATTGTTGGCCAAAATCCTTTTGGCGAGGTGGGCTTGGAAATTGTTGCCCGAAATCTTTTCTGGAAGACATCTTGAATTTGAGATGCTTGGATCTTGAGTATTTGAGAAGTTTGGAATGTGTTTCTGTGTGACTTGTGCTTCAGAAGCATTGGTATTTATAGGGTACAAATGCACACGTTTTATTAACGTGACTTTGAATTTTAATTGTTGGGGCTAACCTGCGTTAACGCAGCGTTAATATGTTGTACTTTATCTTACGTTTGAATTTGAATTTGAATTTGTTAAGGCTGAGTTATTGTTGGAAGTGGCCTAAATATACCCATACTTCTCAAACACATCTCACACACAAACACATTCAGACTGCGATAGATATTAAAGAATGTATTTACATTAAACATGTACTAGAAAATATCAATTACCCTAATGAAAAAGTCAATTAGTCATTAAAGTTAGCACACAAATTACATTAAACATCATTAATATAGAAAATATCAATTACCCTAATGAAAAAGTCAATTAGTCAATCCAACACCAAACACACTTCTAGATCAACTACACTAGTCAAATCCAAACCAAACACAAACCAAATCCGATCAATATTATCCATCTGTTTACTTTTGGCGCCTCTCGATGGTCCCTCTTCCCGCCTAAAGTATTGGGAACCGTTCGTATACCTCTCTAGCCTATTTGTACAACTCGACATGGAAAACCGTTCATAATCAACCGTACCATATACAACTCCTTTGATATTTTCATTAGAAAATAAATTTCAAATTTCAATGGCTGACTCCTCTTCAACTCCTTCTTCCAACAAAAACAAACGCCCAAGGGATGATTCTCCTCCACCAATGCCTGAAAAATATAAAAAATTTGGCATATCCCAACATATTTGGGAGAAATGTAGTGAAGGCCGGTATGGTGTTGAAAACGCATTGTTAGAAATTCACAACAAGCGTATAAAGATGTATGAAGAAAGGAATAAGAAAGATTTAGAGGTCATTGAGGAGCATCAGAAGAAAATTGAGGAGAGGAACAAAAAAATAGAAGAAGAAAGAGAAAAAATAGTTGATGTTTACAGAAGTATTGAAGCTAGTAAATATGTGTCTTAATGTATCTTTTCTTTATATATTTTGCCTATGTAAATGTAAACTTATTTTGACTTGGTTTAATATATGAATGCAGTTATTATTACAAGTTTATGATATTTGAATGTAGTTATTATTATTGTACTGCTAGGTAAACAATTGTACTGCTAGCGAAACGTTGTACTGCTGGGTATCCTTTTAGCAGTGGTTGGGAGTGCAGGGTAGTTTGTATCACTTTTTACTTAAAGTTAAAGGGTATAAACCCCCAATTGCTGCACACAATCACATTCACGCACACATTACTCTCTCTCTTCCACTCCCTAATCGAATTTTAATCGTCAAATTGCAAAACCCCCAAATCAAATCATAATGTCGAACCTAACTTTTACCGAACCTCATAATAATGTTGCCTTTTTAGAAAAATCCAATGAGTCTGTAGATTTTACTGAGATTATTGATTTCCTTAATGCAAGCTATATTAAGTTTGCATTAACAGTAAAACCTACTATATATACTTCCAACATTATCCAGTTTTGGTCGTCTGCTAAGGTCAAAACTATTAATGGGGAAGCACAAATCCATGCCCTTGTAGATGGGCAGATGATTATCATTACAGAGGCGTCTATTCGAAGAGATCTTCTCCTAGATGATGCTAACGGAGTTGAGAATCTTCCAAATACTACAATCTTTGAAAAACTTGCACTGATGGGCTATGAGAGATATACAGATGCTTTAAAGTTCCAAAAAGGTAATTTTTCTCCTCAGTGGAAATTCTTAATTCATACTGTCTTAGTGTGTCTAAGTCCAAAGACCACTGCATGGAATGAATTTAGCAGTAATTTAGCTTCTGCTATAATTTGTTTGGCTGAAAATACTCAAAGATTTAATTTCTCAAAATTAATTTTTGATAATATGGTTAAGAACTTGGATAGTTCTTTGGCTAAATATTTTCTATATCCAAGGTTTTTGCAACTCGTTTTGGACAACCAATTTAAAAAAAAGAAAAGTCACAAAAATGTTTCTCCCACTCCCTGCCTTACCAAAAAGGTTTTTGCTAATATGAGGAGGGTTGGAAAAGATTTTTCAGGGAGAGTGACACCTTTGTTTCCAACAATGTTGGCACTAGCCCAAACCCAAATGGGTGAAGGTTCAGCAATCCCAGCTGGTACCCATCACACACCCACAGAACAACAACAACAGACCTATAAACGTAGGACTAACACCAAGAACACTGAGCTACCTCAGGCTAGTGGTTCTATACCAACTGTTGCAGATGAGGATGTCACTGGGGGGGGGGAGAGTGACATGTTGGCAAGGGCTGCCACTATTGTGTCTAGCTTAGCAGCAGCACAGGACAGTGGTAACATCATTAAGACCCGAACCAAGACAACTTCTAATGAAGAAAGTTCCTCTAGAACTGATTCAGGTGAAGGTCCCAGTCACATGGAAACAATGGGGGGTTCGGATGTTCATCCTAGGGGTGAGGCTGAACTTAACTTTTCCAGTGATCCACCTCTCGGGCTAGGTAACACAAGCCGAAGTGGTGAGGATAGTCTGCAACTTTTGAATGAATTAAAGGATACCTGTGCCAAGCTGTCTGCACAAATTGGTGATCTGCGAGCAATAGCTTCTTCCCAAGATGGAGTCATCAAAGCTCAAGGTGGGAGATAAAGGCTTTGAAGAGAAGGGTTAGGTATTTAGAAGGAGTCAAAGGATCAAGAATTCCCAAACAAAAGGTTAAATCTTCTGAAGCTTCTAAGGATGCTCCCAAACAGGGGGGGGGGGGAATGAAGGCAAAGTTTCAGGGGAGGATAAAGAGGGTGAAAGTATTTGTGAAGAGAGTGATCCAATGGAATTTCTAGTTGCTGATAACCAAGGGAATGAAGCGGTGATGGATAGGCGTTTGGGCAAGGTTACAACTGTTGATAGTGAGCCACCTATTCCTGCTAGTGAGCCAGTTATTCCTGCTAGTGGTCCAGTTATTCCTGCTAGTGAGCCAGTTATTCCTGCTATTCCTGCTATTGATAAGGTTAGTTCTCTATACTGAGACTGAAGTTAGTATTGCTGCTATTGATGTTAGTGCTACTGAGACTAAATTTATTCCTGCTATTGATAAGGTTACTGCTACTCAAGGTGATGATGATATGACTATGGCTCAAATATTAACAAAGATGAGGAGTGCAAAACCTAAGAAGAAATTTAAGTTTCAGTCACCTAGTCAACAACAACAACAACCAATGATTACAGATGAAGAATTGACAAGACAAGTGGCTGATCTTGATGCTCAAGAAGCTGCTCAGATTCTTTCAGAAAAGGAGTATGTAGAAAAATTACAAGCGCAAAAAAATGCAGAGTTAATAGCTTCATGGTTTGAGGAAAGGGCTCAGGTTGAAGCTGATTGTGAGCTTGCTAAAATAGTACATAAAGAAGAGCAAGATAAGTACTCAGTAGATGAAAAAGCCAGGATGCTGAAAGAAATTTTTGATGCAAAAAAGAAGTTGTTTGCAGCACAAAGATATGCAGCTAAGAAGAACAAGCCACCTACTCAAAAACAAAGAAGAGATCTCATGTGCTGGTATTTTTTTATTTTTTTATTTTTTTATTTTTTATTTTTTTGTTCCAAAGGTAAATTTATATTAATATCCACAACACCCAATATGTACATCATAAACATCTACTCATGTGCAGATATTTGAAGAATGTAGCCAGTTGGAAACTAAAGGATTTGAAATTCTTGGATGATAAAAGCATTGAAGAATTGTATGCAATTGCCAAGAGAAACAATGAACTCTTCTTGAATGACAGTTCAAAGAGAGCAGGTGAACAGTTGGAAATAGAAAGCAGTAAAAAGAGAAAACAAGAACAAACTGAGCAAGCTGTTGCTAAAGAACAAATGCAAGCTCACACTGAACTTGCAGTTGACTCTGTAGGAGAAGCCATGGATGCACAACCTTTAACTGTCAAACATCCCATTGTTGATTATAAGTCTGGATCTCATGGGGAAACAATTTATTACGATATTAAGAGGCATGATGGTTCTTCTAGAAGGTTTGTAAGCTTTCTTCACATGGTTCATGATTTTGATAGACGAGATATGATAGCTCTATGGAAATTACTCAAACAAAGATTTGGTAATAAGACACCAGAACAAGCTTATGATAGAGAAGTCTGGAATTATTTGAAAGTAATGTTTGAACCAAATCATGAAGATGAATGTTGGAGAAGACTAACGCACAATACTGTTAAAGAATGGAAAAATTTTCAACGATGTGGAGTACATGCTTTAACTGTGAATGAGTTGGTGATCTACATGCTTGTAGAAAAGGATTACCCTTTAAAGTTTCACAAAGACATTCTACATCAGATGTTGCGTGGGAAGAAAATACTCAAGCTTCAGCTTAATTATGATAACATGGCATATGAACTGCTCAAGAAGATGGAAGAGTATTGATGAAGTGAAAAGTGTACCGCTTTTAGGGGGTCATTTAAGCCCTAAATCGTATTTATATGATCAAATATTGCCCTAAATCGTTCCTTTTGTCATTTTAGGTACTTTGGAGAAGAAATCTGGAAAAGGAAGCATTTTGGACGTTTTTGGAGCATAAAAGTGAAGAAAACGACAAAGTCTCCAAAGCTGCTGGAAAAGTACACGTGACGGCGTCAAGGATTGCTCCTGACGGCGTCACGGCTTGGCAAAAGAGGTGGATATGACAAATACACGTGACGCGCCAGAAAGTTTTACAATGGAAGTCTGACGGCGTCACCCTTTAAGGTGATCAAGGTCGTCACGGTTTAAGTTAAAGAGAGACGGCGTCAAGCACAATTGTGACGGCGTCAAACCTTGACGCGCCAGAGTGGATTTTGGAGGATTAAAGAGGGACGGCGTCAGGAAGACCATCCGGGAACCCTAGCCGCGGCGAGGTGACGGCGTCACCTCCTACAACGTGACACCGTCAGCCCCTAAATTCTATATATAGTTTTGTAATTTTTAGTCATTAGTGTGCAACTTTGTGAGGAGAAACCCTAAGACGAATTTTCTGCCATTTTTAAGGGTTTTATACCCTTGGATCTCCCATGTTTAATTGAAGATAAGTAATCAATTAATCATTCAATATGTCTATGTGTTGTTTGATTATATCTTGTTCTTGTCTTTTAATTAACATGCTAGGCTAGATTTATCTTGTGTTTGCATAGATCTAATGAAACCTAACTATTGATTATTGGTTGTTGGTGTGTTATTAATTGTATTGGATGATTGTTTATCGATGTTAGGCTTAAGAAAACTGGCTAACCTCCTATACGGTAACTTGCTTGAACGTCTTAAGAAACATGAACCAATGCGTACTAAGGTTTTTATGGTTGTATTTAATTCATGAGCGTATTCTAGTGATCCCATGTTAGGAGCTTCTTAGCCGGCTCGACATAGGAGTGAAGTAGGAGCTTGTAGAGTTGGGGAAGTACGTACGCCACCCCACGATTGGTATTAAGGAATACACCCGTCATCCACGCAATTAATACACACTAATCAACCGGTAAAAGATAGTTAGGGAGTAAGGAAATCTAAGTAAACACATTTCTCCCCATATAAGTTCCACAACCTTTTTATTTTCAGTCATTTTATTTTATTTGCATTTGTAGTTATTTGGGTTAGTTGACTAGCAACTAATTCCGCCCACTCCTTCAAACCCGAGATTTTACTTGCTTTTATAGAAATATAAAAATACAAAAAGAATCTTCCCTCACCCTTAGACCTATTAGAGTAGTTTTTCAATCCTAACGACACTATTCCCCTAGAGAACGATCAATCCCCCGGTACTTGCCATTACACTATACTACATCGGTCAGGTACACTGCCTGGTGGGGATTGCAAGCCTCTTGAGATCCCTCGAGAGGTAAAACCTGTTGTAAGGTCGCAAAACCACGCATCAAGTATCTAGGACCCAAGAACAAGAAATAGAATGTATAGTTATTACTACTAGAATGTATAGTTTGACTTAAACATGTATAGTTATTACTGCTTATGAGATAAACATGTGTAGTTATTACTGCTAGAATGTATAGTTATTACTGCTAGAATGTATAGTCTGACAAAATATGCTTACATAAATGCTTACAATGGAGCCAAAACATTGATATTTTTAAATTTTTGACTATTGCATAAGTTATCAGAAATGTGTGACCATATGTATCGAATTGTGACTACACTTAAATAATGTGTGACAAAATTTGACTATTGCCTATAGTCACATGATTGTGCTACAATTAAATGTGTGACCATACACATTAGGAATTGGCAGGCAAACACACACTTAACTTTAGACACACATATTAACTTACGTGACTATTTGTATCGAATTTCGGTCACACTTAATCATGTATGCCTATGGTTTAGTGTGACCATATATGACATTTGGTCACACATCTAAAGTGTGTGACATATATTTGTCACTTTTAAATGCATATCGTGACTATGCTTCAAACTTACTTTTCAGTTGTCACACATTTCAAATTCATATGTGGCTAAATTTTCAACAAAAACTAGTAGTCACGCTTAAATAATGTGTGACAAACTTGAGCATATGATTTAGCCACATACACAATTACTTCGTGTGACCATATATGGATTTTGGTCACACTTTTCAATTGCGTGACATTTATTTGTCACATATGTATATATATAGTGTGACTAATTTTTCAACCTTATTTGTATCTGTCACACGTCCCAAATTATAAGTGTCTAAAAAATCAAAATTTTTTTTACCAGATACGTATAGTCACAAAAATATTCAAATGTGTGGCTGTAGCCTCGGATGTAATTCCAAAATGGTCACACAAGTCGGATCAAGTATGGCTGTTTATTTTATTCTGGTACATTTAGTCACATAAAAAGGCGACTGTGTGGCTGTTCGAAAAACAGCATGTGTGACTAACTCCACATTCTGGCGTAGTGTTTTATCCCGAAGGATCTTTAACACACCCCGAAGGATTCTTTATCATTCATTGACTTGGTCATGCAAAAGGATACCACCTTTAACATTCATCCCAAAGGATCATTAACATTCACACTTCATCATTTTCACATTATAGCATTGGATCCAAGCTGTTAACATTTAAACACACACACCTTATCCTATCCATTTCATTTAGTGAGCGCAAGCTCATAATGCATATGAACTTGCTTATTATAAGTGCACGTTTCGACGTGTTTTCACTCTTTATTACCTCCTGCATTGTTAGCCCACATTAATCATTTTCACATTATTACATTTTAGTCTACTTAACTCATTTACATCTAGACCTTGCACATATTGCCAATCGTAACTCATGCATTCATTATAGTAATTACCGCTAATCGCCTTAGCAGTAACATGATAATTTCAGGACAACGCCTTTATCTCATACACACTCCTCTCATTCTTTCTTACATTCTTAGCTCGTTGCATTCTTATTCTAATACCTTATCTCATTTCTTAAATTATTTATGTATTTAAGCGATATTATTCTATCTCGCCATTTACATATATACCCTTCATAGATCAATAACGTTAACACCTTCATTAGAGTTCTTTTCACACATCCTATTTACGTAAGTTCATTACGTTTACAGCGCAATGTATTATTTTATTCTTGCTTGCATACTTGACTCGTCTCATTCAACCGTTAGCGTTTAAAACGTACTATTTTTATCTTGTCATTATCTTACCAACACACCTTACTTTAATCCTGTAAATTTTACGTCATGTTAAGTATACCATTTACATTCTTAACTTATCGCATTTAATTTCTGACACTCAAACTTTTTCATTTAATTTCTATCCTTTATATATCTCCGCTTAATCACAACTTCACCTTCACGCTTAATCGTCAAGTACTTTACCTTACCGTTACCCCGTCTCTATACCAATTTAACTTTTAGTCCTTAATCACTAAATTTAATGAGACCCTATGTTGGTCACAATTCATGCCATCCTTTCCTATCCTCATTCTTTAACCCTCAAGTTATCAAACACCTTAATATTAACTCGTTAGTCTCATCTTGTCTTTTCACACTATTCGTTAGTACTCTCAATATCATCACGATCCATACTTAAAGCGTCGTTACTAAATCTTATTCGTTTCCCTTATGTCAACAACCCCTAACAATTAGCGTGTCAATTTCATCTTATCATTACACATTATGATTTAGTACACTTCTCGTCATCACGATCTATTATTTATGCGTTAACACCCTAAGTTACTTATTGATCCCATCCCTAATACCATTTAGCATCTCTCTTCACATCTTGCTATTGCTATTCTTTTATCACACACAATCTTGTGTTGTTTACCATTACGTTGATCCACTTGCTTACACATCTACGACCCAACTATAAACTCATTCTTACGTTCGTCAACAACTCACTACGTTACATCTTTATTTTAGACAAGTTCTATATAATGTTTGTCCATTACAATTTACACATTTCTATGTGTTCTTACAACGCACTTTTACTATTACCCATTGATATGTGTTAAAATACACATATCTGTTACCTTAGAAAACGGACCAAATAAACCAGAAACTGGCCAAATATGCCAAATATATTGTGTTTTTGTGTTTATGCAATTGCAGGTAGGAATATGTGAAAAATGGACAAAAACGATCACAAAATAGACAAAATCGAGCATGAGATTGAAAGGAGTTCAAAAGCCGAAGCCGGGAAAGGAATTTACGAGTTTGGACCGGGATATTGCTCAAGTTGTCAAAAGTCAACCTCAGGAATATCAAAAGGTCAAGAATGGTCCTTGGATTTTTAGCTTTTACAACATTGGTCCCTAAAATTAAATACCAATCCAATCCAATCCTAAACTATTACTGGACTTAAATTAAAACCCCAAGCCCAATCCCACACCAAAGGCCCAACCATTTTTATTAAACCCTAATCCCAGTCAAATTTCGGTCAAACAAAGCAGTAATAAGAAATATAAGCGCGGGTTTTATGGTACTGTTTATCTTCCTCCTTTGTCCCCCCAACTTGCAGCTTGTTTATACCTTTCTATCCTCGTTCTCACCCCTTTCCCACTTCCCCACCTTCAACCCATCACTTCCCTTATACCCACAACCATGTGCACTGTTCCCTCGAGTTAAACCCATAACCCTGTGTTTCCCGCCAAAACTGAATTCAACAGAGGAGATGAATTGGAGCCATTCCAACGGTGGGAAATTGATCAGAGATGAAGACAAAGAAGTTCCCAGATATTTTTAGTATAAATAGGGTTTTTTTGTAAGCTTATAGACGTAGTAGTTAATTTAGTCATAGTCGTTTTAGTAGTAATAAAATAGCCAGTGTAATTTTGAAAGTTCCAGTGTTCAATTCAAGTTGTTTTTAGTGTAATTGTTCTAATCTTATCAGTGTTGTACTCAATTCTACTCTTAATAAAAATTCAAGTTTGTCTCTCAATTCGAATTAAGCTAGTTTACTGTTAACATAAGTTCACCAGTGTTCCTAACCATTCCTATAAGCTTATAAAAGCTCTTCATAGCTTTGTGTAAGTTTATATTAGATAGAACCAGATTAATTCAAAGAATTTAAGAAAAGTCAAAGAAAGTCAACCTGAGCTCACAATAAGCAGTTTTGGATAATAAGCTGCTCATGGAAGAGCTTATGGGGTTTATTAGCTTGTGTTGACAAGCTTGGGTTTGTGTGGTTAGTAGTTCAGTCCTGTTCTAAGCAAATTCAGTTGTAAGCAATTTTCATTTTTTGCATTATTTTCTAAATTACTGTTCTATAGCTTATTTTTAGCTTATCTCTTAAATTATCTGCTTATTGGTAGTTTAGAAGTACTTATTATCTGTTTTAAAGTCTATAATAACAGTTGCTTTAGTTTTTCTTAAAAACCTCATAAAAAGCCAAAAATAACTCATATAAGGCTCAGCTTATCTGAGTGCTTATTGTCATTTTAAAAACTGATCATTAGGGTTAAATTAAAGTAGTAAATCAGTAACAACTCAAGTTCTAGCTTAAAATACTTTTAATCATTATAAAATTGCAAATCAGTCACAATTAAGGGGTGTTTGGGTCAAAGTCAAAACGGGTCAAAATGGTGACCACTGTTCATGTGCCCTTGGGTCTGTCTTGATCTCCCCTAGATTAGCTTATATAAAGCTGTTGATTTGAGATTAGAGCCTATTGGGATGTTTTTATGGTTATGTTTCAGTCACTGTAGGATTAAGGTTAATCTTTGTCTGAACAGCTTATTGCAGCCATAAGCTATTTTCATAATAGCTTTTGGTATTTTCTAGTCCAAGACTGTTAGTGAAGTTTACTATCTAGAGTTGGTATCATCTCTATAGGTTTTGAGTTTTGTTTGTCCCATTTGTTATCTGTAATCTGCATCAGTTCCCCTAGCTCACCTTAGTTTTTCCTTTGCTTATTTACAGCTTAATTCATTGTCATTATTTTCTAATTTTCTGTTCCATAGGTAGCTAGCACTATAACATTTAACTGTTGAGCTTGTTGTGGAATTTATAGCTCATTTGAGAGCTTATTTTAAATCTGCAAATAAGCCTCAGAAGGCTATTCTGAACTTGCAGCCTTTGTCCCAACTGACCTCATTCTCAGCTTATTTATAAGCTCATAATAAGGTCTCAAGGACTGAATCTTGGCCTGATAGCTTTTTGGTAGATGTACTTCAATGTTCATAAGCTGTTTTGGAATTTGGCCATAATCTTATAGCTTAAAATTAAGCTGCAAATCAGCTCAGTGAGCTGTTTCAGCCCTGCACCAGGGCACTGTTTGCTTATTTTGGTTGTTTCTGGCTTATTTACTGAGATCTAAAAATAGTTTCTTTTCAAAAGTTTCTTTATTTCAGCCTTTTCACAACTTTCAAAAAGAAAAACCAAAAAATAAATAAGTAATAAAAAAGGATAGAGGCCAGATTCGAACCTGGGTTTTCTGGGTTCACAAACACACAAACAAACCATCTGCCCTAGGGTCTTGTCTTGTTATAACTTTACACATCAATCCTTTTAACCTAGTTTTCAAGTCCTATAGCTTAATCCCTGTTTCAGCTTATTAAAATAAGCTGGGATCTAGTTTTTATTTTTCCTAGCTTCAGTGTACTCCAAAGTATATTCAGTAAAATTTCTAGATTTTTCTAAATAGGTTTAGTATTTTTAATCATTTAATTAGATTAAAATAGTTTTTAATTCATAGAAAAAAAAAAAATATATATATAAATCTTTTTTCTAAAATTTTCTTTTATTAATTAGAATTTAAGAAAAATAGTTTGACACTTGCAGAGTTAATATTTCTTAGATTTTACGTTTTAGGCTCGGGTTTTCCCGGTTTAAACGCGCGTTTCAGTTTTCCTTTACGTTTTTAAATACGCGCTCTTTAGAATATCGTTTAATTTACTTATTAAGTCATTTTTAGTTAATGTTCACACCTTTTAGTTTATAAATCCAAAATCCCACTTTTATATCCATTCACGACACGTATCACGATCCTGATTTCACGAATTCCATTCAACCTTCATCGGAACAACGAACCGGGTTACACATACTTCCTTTGTGTTTCCTTTGGAAAAATAAATATATATTGATTTCAACGAATCAATTTTTGGCGCCGCTGCCGGGGAAGGTCGAAGCGAATTTTTAAATCTCGTTTGTCGATCCAAATTTTGAAAACCTTCTTTGTGAAGTTTTCATTCTATTTGTGAATATTTTCAAAACAAAACAAAAAAAAATCATAAAAATAAAAAACCACTAACACTTTTCCTAAAGTGTTTGCAATACCACAAAAAAAAAATATATATCCAACAAAACAAATCGAGAAATTAATTGTTTTCAGATTATCTTGAAATTACAACATATACAGGTGGTTTATGGACGGTTTGACATTAAATTGACGAACCGAAAGAGGCGGGTTTTTTATCAGCTTTCGAGCGGACCTTTGCTTCTCCGCCACCCTGCGAGTAGTTTTCATAGAAACAAAAATCGATTGACGTATTGGTACCAAAAATATTGTGTCTAATTTTTCTTTAATATAAAAAATCCAAAAATATTTTCATTCTAAAAAATTTTGTTCTTTCTAAATTTTCATAACCCTTTGGTGTATGATCACACGTTCTTCTACACCCAATCTTCTTTCACCAGTTTCAAATCCCGAAAGAATTATTCATCGAGGTAGACGTCTTGATTTTCGAAACATTGAAGAGATGACGGATTCAACCAATACGGATCCAACCATTACGGAGCCAAACCATGATGAGCCATCTCCTGATCTCCGAACGATGGAGGAGTTGTGCCAACCAACCATGCAAGGACGGGGCGGACCTATTGCTCGCGTCAACATCCAAGCTGCAGATTTTGGACTTAAGCATCATATGATACAACAAGTCCAAAGTTCCTGCCAATTCCACGGTTTGTCAGGTGATGATGCAAACAAGCATCTCGATAAATTCATAACCGTCACCCAAAGTATGAAACAAAATGGGGTCACCGATGACGCCCTTCGCTTGTATCTTTTTCCTTATTCGTTGACGCATCATGCCACCGCATGGTTTGATCGTCTCCCCAAGAATTCAATTCATAATTTCAATGAAATGACTTCAAAATTCTTGGCGAAATGTTTCCCACCATCAATGGTGACGAAATTAAGAAACGATATAAGCAACTTTCGTCAGCTTCCGGACGAATCGTTGTTTGAAGCTTGGGAACGTTACAACCAATCGATTGATCGATGTCCTAATCATAATATGTTATTGGTAACCATTATAAACACGTTCTATAATGGTTTGACACTGAGACATCGTGATACGATAAATTCTGCGGCGGGTGGCACCTATATGAAAAGGCGGCCCGAAGAGTGCCAAGAGTTAATCGAAAATATGACTGCCCATCATAATTATTGGGATTCCTCTGCCGAGAGGAGTGAGTCAACTAAATCTATCACTGTGGACTCTTCACCCCAAATGACCGCACTCACCAAAAAGATAGACGATTTATCCACCGCTATGCTAAGAATGCATCAAGCAAATCAAAATAACAATAACCATCAAGCAAAAGTGGTAAATCAAAACTGTGAAACATGTGGTGGTCCACACCCACATTTCGAGTGTCCTGCCACCGGTGGCAACACTCAAGAGAACGTTTATGCTGCTTCGGGATCCTATAATCAGGGAGGTAATGACTACCAACCCCAAGGAGACCGTATTCTTCTCAGCTACCGTTCCAACAATTTTCTAGGACCACCCGGTTTCAGGCCTCAAAATCCAAATGGGCAAAACCGAAATGCCCAGTTTAACCAAAATCGGGTGAACCAAGGTTTTCAAAACCAAGGTCAGAACCAAGGTTTTCAAAACCAAGGTCAAAACCAAGGTTTTCAAAACCGAAGTCAAAATCAGGGGAATTTCAACCAAAATCTGGGGAATTTTCAAAACCGAGGTCAAAATTTCAATCAAAACCAAGGTTTAAACCAAAATCAGACCTCCTCAGATGAGTCGTTAAAACAATTCATGAAATCCCAATATGAGATAAATCGGTTATTGGTTACCCAAATAAACGAGATCAGAAAGTATTTAAATGATCGACCCTCGAGCTCCGGAACTCTTCCTAGCAACACGATCGCTAATCCGAGGGGCGATGTAAAGGCGATCACAACAAGGAGTGGTGTTTCATATAATGAACCCACGGTTCCTACTACCTCTTCTCTTCCTCCCATGGTAGTAGAAAATGAGACCGAGGCGACAAAGGACACGATCCTTCCTACTAACAACGAGACTACCGCAGACGTCCAACCATCCAAACCAAAGATTGTTTTTGAGCCCAAAGAAGCTCATATCGAAGCCAAACTTCCATATCCTTCAAGATTGAATGATCAAAAGCTCCGTGAAAAAGCAACAAATCAAATGGAGAAATTCTTACAAATCTTTCAAGATTTGCACTTTGACATAAGCTTCGCGGACACTTTACTTCTGATGCCCAAGTTTGCTTCCAAAATTAAGGGGTTGTTAAGCAACAAAGAAAAATTGTTTGAGTTAGCAAAAACACCCCTGAATGAGAAATGCTCAGCAGTTCTCCTTAAAAAGCTTCCCGAAAAGCTCGGAGACCCCGGAAAATTTCTCATTCCATGTGATTTTCCGGGAATGGTTGATTGCTATTCCTTGGCCGATCTCGATGCAAGCATCAACCTAATGCCTTTGTCAGTTTGGCAAAAGCTTTCTCTCCCTGAGCTAACTCCTACTTGTATGACCCTAAAGCTAGCGGATCGATCTATAACTCGTCCACTTGGCATAGCCGAGGACGTCTTTGTCAAAGTAGGGAAGTTTCATTTCCCCGCTGATTTTGTGGTGGTGAAATTTGATGCTGATCCCCGAGTTCCTCTAATACTCGGTAGATCATTCTTGAGAACCGGTCGAGCTTTAATTGATGTTCATGGTGAAGAAATAATGTTACTAGTGGGTGACGAAGCCGTGACCTTCAACCTCGATCGAACTTTCAAATACTCCTCCAATCAAGACTCTAATTCGAATAATCGAATTGATGTCATTGATGTTGCTTCGGAGGAGTATTCTCAAGAAGTTCTTGGTTTCTCTAACAACACTTCGAGTGGCAATCCCACTCCGTGTTCTCAACCGATCATTTCCGACTCTTCCCTTTCCCTCACTCCTTTTGAGGGAAGTGACTTCATTTTGGAAGAGATCGAAGCTGGTCTCAAAGATGGATCGATTTCCCCTGAAATTGATGACTCCAACTTTGATCCGGAGGGAGAGATTCTTCTCCTTGAGAAATTGTTGAATGATGATCCATCATCTCTCCATCCAAAAGAACTTCATAAAGAAGAAATATGAGAAATAAAGTCGTCTACTGAGAATCCTCCTGAGCCCGAGCTCAAGGATTTACCTCCTCATCTCGAATATGCGTTCTTAGAAGATATCGAAAAATTTCCTGTCATTATCTCTAAAAAACCTTAAAGATGAGGAGAAGACCCAACTCTTAGACGTGCTTAAGAAGCATAAAAGTGCTATTGCTTGGCAAATCTCCGACATAAAGGGCATAGACCCTCGATTTTGTACCCATAAGATCTTGCTCGAAGATGATTTTAATCCATCCGTCCAACAACAACGACGGGTTAACCCAAAGATCTATGATGTCATAAAAAAGGAAGTTCCTAAACTCCTTGCTGCAGGGATGATTTATCCAATCTCGGATAGTTCATGGGTTAGCCCGATCCACTGTGTTCCAAAAAAAGGTGGAATGACCGTTGTTATGAATGAAGAGAATGAGTTGATTCCTACACGTCTCGTCACCGGATGGAGAGTGTGTATCGACTATCGTAAACTGAATGATGCTACCCGTAAAGACAATTTCCCGCTTCCCTTTATGGACCAAATGCTTGAGCGTTTAGCGGGGAATGAATTCTATTGTTTTCTCGATGATTTTTCCGGGTATTTTCAAATACCCATTGATCCGCCAGATCAGGAAAAGACCACCTTCACATGCCCATACGGAACATTTGCCTATCGACACATGCCTTTTGGCTTGTGTAATGCTCCTGGCACGTTTCAACGATGTATGATGGCAATATTCCATGATATGATCGAGCAAACAATGGAGGTTTTTATGGATGATTTTTCGGTCTACGGAAATTCCTTCTCATCTTGCCTCTCCCATTTAGACAAAATGCTTAAACGGTGTGAAGACACCAATCTTGTGCTAAATTGGGAGAAGTGCCATTTCATGGTCAAAGAGGGCATTGTCCTCGGCCACAAAATTTCCAATGCCGGGATTGAGGTCGATCGAGCTAAAGTCGATGTAATCGCAAAGCTACCTCATCCCACAACCGTCAAAGGAATTAGAAGTTTCCTTGGTCATGCCGGTTTCTACCGACGATTTATTCAAGATTTTTCTAAAATCGCCCGGCCTATGACACATCTTCTTGAAAAAGAAGCTCCGTTCTTCTTCTCTCCCAAATGCATCGAAGCATTCAGAATTCTTAAAAAGAAGTTAACGGAGGCACCGATATTACTTGCCCCCGATTGGTACTTTCCATTTGAATTAATGTGTGATGCTAGTGATTATGCTATTGGGGCAGTCCTGGGGCAACGTAAGTCTAAATACTTTTAGCCGATACACTATACAAGTAAGACAATGAATGATGCTCAATCTCACTATACCACTACTGAGAAAGAGTTATTAGCCGTTGTCTATGCTTTTGAGAAATTCCGACCTTATCTGGTCCTATCAAAAAGCATAGTGTATACGGACCACTTGGCTCTGAAATACCTTTTTGCAAAACAAGATGCAAAGCCGAGATTGCTCAGATGGGTTCTCCTCCTCCAAGAATTTGATATCATTATCCGTGATAAAAAAGGAGCCGAGAACCTAGCTGCTGATCATCTATCCCGATTAGAGAATCGTCACCAAAGTGAGCTCGAGAAAAAGGAAATTAATGAAACATTTCCTCTCGAGACACTTAATGTGATACCTTTTCGTGGTGATTCTAGTGCCCCATGGTTTGCAGATTTTGCAAACTACGATGCGGGTAACTTTGTGAAAAAAGGGATGTCATCCCAACAAAAAATTAAGTTCTTCAAAGATGTGAAGCATTACTTTTGGGATGACCCCTTTTTGTTTAAAGTATGTGCGGATCAAATCATTCGGCGGTGTGTTCATGGGCAAGAAGCCATGGACAATCTTAAAGCTTTCCATAATGGACCCACGGGGGGACATCATGGTGCCAACTACACCACTAAAAAAATATTTGATTCCGGTTTCTATTGGCCGACTATTTACCGTGATGCCCACGACTTGGTAAAGTCATGTGACTCTTGCCAACGTCAAGGAAAAATCTCGTAAAGGAATGAAATGCCTCAAAATGCAATTCAAGTCTGCGAGATCTTTGACGTGTGGGGCATCGACTTTATGGGGCCATTCCCGTGTTCACAAGGGAACAAGTACATACTCGTGGCTGTCGACTATTTATCAAAATGGGTTGAGGCAAAAGCACTCCCCACCAATGATGCCCGAGTAATTGTAAAATTTTTGAAGAATCTTTTCTCTCGGTTTGGAACTCTACGTGCCATAATAAGTGATCGCGGTACTCACTTCTGTAATGACCAATTTGCAAAGGTCATGTTGAAGTATGGTGTAACTCACCGTCTTTCTACCGCCTATCACCCACAAACAAGTGGGCAGGTGGAAGTTTCAAATCGAGGTTTAAAAAGGATCTTGGAAAGGACAGTAGGAGAAAATCGTGCCTCCTGGTCAGACAAATTAGATCATGGTATCTGGGCCTTTTGTACAGCTTACAAGACACCCATCGGGTGTACTCCCTACAAGCTGGTATACGGAAAGGTGTGCCATCTTCCGATTGAACTCGAGCACAAAGCCTACTGGGCCTTGAAACATGCGAACTTCAACATCGAGTCCGCGGGTGATCACCGCAAAGTTCAGCTGAACGAATTAAATGAACTGTGTGATCAAGCGTACGAGAACTCTTTGATTTATAAAGAGAAGGCAAAGAAGATTCATGACTCCAAAATTAAGAACCGCGTTTTTAACGTTGGTGACCGAGTCCTTCTTTTCAACTCTAGATTAAAGATATTCTCGGGTAAAGTTAAAACCCGTTGGACTGGACCCTTCACCGTTGCTAAAGTATTTCCCTATGGTGCCATTGAGTTATCTTATAACAATGGACCAAATTTCAAGGTGAACGGTCATAGGTTGAAGCACTACTTTGGAGGGGACATACCACCCATGGTTGTCCCAGATCTCCAAACTTTCCCCATGAACCAATGAATTCGGGGCAAGTCAAGCTAACAACTCAATCATAAACAAGCGCTTCGTGGGAGGCAACCCATGCTTATCTATGTGCTAATAAGGGTAACGTGAAGAGTAATATCTCTTCCAGTCTTGTGTTTTGTCTCTGTTGTATGCAGGTTTATCCCAACGTGTGAAGAATCTCGTGTTCATGGTTTTGTGTATGAAAAGTCCGGTACCCTTTATCTCATCGACTAACACTATCTTTTTTGGCATGATTCATAAACGGCCATAGAATTGCGTAGGATGAACCTTACCTTTAAAAACATTAGGGACAATGTTTCATTTTAGTCTAGGGGGATGATCTTTCAATTTGATATTACCTTGCATTGTGTCGTATACCCTCGTAACCCTATTTTTCCACCAAAAATCCAAAAAAAATGAGAAAATTTAAAAATTTTTGCAAAAATATCATAAGTGTTTTGACACATTGTTGACTTTCCGTTGGTTAGAGTAGGAATAATATTTTGACTTGACCGGGCGTGTTGACCCCTAGCTTGTCCCCTTAACCATTTTGGCTAAGCATTCGCGGATCTTTTTATTAAAGATTTTAAATTTGCGAAGAACGAGAAATGATAGAGTAGATTATAAGTTGTGATGCTAAGCAAGGATTAATTGGTTATCTTAAAAGCTCATCAGTGTAATTTGTAGTTTTTCCTCCCATAAGCTAAATTAGTGCTATTTTCAAAAAATTTAAACTTAGAAATCATTTTATTACAAACTTTTATACATCTTTGATATAGAGTACGAGTTCAACTTTTTATTTAAATTTCCGAACAAGCATACTTTCTTAAAAACCGGAATAATGTTGCAAAAGCAAGTGAGTAAAATCACAAGTATGATGCAAGTGTATATATGTGTTGTTATATATATATATATATATATATATATATATATATATATATATATATATATATATATATATATATATATATATATATAATAAAATGAAAATGAAACAAAAAAATATATGTGTTATATGATTAAAAATGTTGTTATGAATAAATGTATAAAGCTTGCTTTTTCTTAAATTTAAATCGGAAGTTGAACTAGTATTCGTTAATTTTGTGTTATAAGTTTAACGGGAATTTGGTAGATTGTTGATTTCGAAAGACTCCGAAAGCTCCGATACTATTCTCAAGGGTGTAAAAACCTAGCCTACAAGCTGAGAAGAAAGTCGTTACATGGAGTGATCTCATCTTTGCGTCTTTAATCTCCAAATAATCGTCGGTTATTATCTTTTTAAGTAGTTAATATTAACTTAGCGGAAATCCTAGAAATCTTTGATATCGAAATCCCACTGATTCTGGTACTATTCTCCATGAGGTGTTAAAAGCCTGGTCACTTAAAAACAACCGGTTTGGGATGTGTCGAGAAGAAAGCCGTTACATGGAAAAAGCTCTTTTGATTCTTAGACTTCAAGATTCCCGGTAAATTAATATTTGACTTTAACAAGTAATAACCATAAAGATGTCAATTTCTTTGATAAAATTTTTTGAAAATGAGCACACGTACCAAACGTATAGAATAATTGGGGAGTGAAAAATTTACAATTTGCATTCATGAGTAGCATTAGCATCTTAACTTGTGTTTAACAATGATTTCGTTTTTAAGCTTAGTTTGGGGACTTGTGAAAAATCAGGGACGATGAATTTTATCCGTATGGTCACTTCTTTATGAGTTGTGTTTCTTGCTCAGTGTTCCTAAAAGTTATTGTGAAATAATGAAAGTCAACATCCCGTCACAAGAAAAAAGAGAAAAGTACAAAAATAAAATAAGTGTGAATAAAATGGAAAAATGGGGCGTTTTTAGAACTTTCGATTTCTTTAATCTCTTTTGAATATTTTGCTACTTCTCAAAGTTAGTAAAAAGAGGTTGGAGATTTTTTGTTTCAAAAGCGTGAGTTCATAACATTGCGTGAGGACACGACAATACCTTAGTCTGGGAGATTTTGATATGTGTTAAAATACACATATCTGTTACCTTAGAAAACGGACCAAATAAACCAGAAACTGACCAAATATGCCGAATATATTGTGTTTATGTAATTGCAGGTACGAATATGTGAAAAACGGACAAAAACGATCACAAAATAGACAAAACCGAGCACGAGATTGAAAAAAGTTCAAAAGCCGAAGCCGGGAAAGGAATTTATGAGTTTGGACCGGGATATTGCTCAAGTTGTCAAAAGTCAACCTCAGGAATATCAAAAGGTCAAGAATGGTCCTTGGATTTTCAGCTTTTACAACATTGGTCCTAAAAATTAAATACCAATCCAATCCAATCCTAAACTATTACTGGACTTAAATTAAAACCCCAAGCCCAATCCCACACCAAAGGCCCAACCATTTTTATTAAACCCTAATCCCAGTCAAATTTCGGTCAAACAAAGCAGTAATAAGAAATATAAGCACGGGTTTTATGGTACTGTTTATCTTCCTCCTTTGTCCCCCCAACTTGCAGCTTGTTTATACCTTTCTATCCTCATTCTCACCCCTTTCCCACTTCCCCACCTTCAACCCATCACTTCCCTTATACCCACAACCATGTGCACTGTTCCCTCGAGTTAAACCCATAACCCTGTGTTTCCCGCCAAAACTGAATTCAACAGAGGAGATGAATTGGAGCCATTCCAACGGTGGGAAATTGATCAGAGATGAAGACAAAGAAGTTCCCAGATATTTTTAGTATAAATAGGGTTGTTTGTAAGCTTATAGTCGTAGTAGTTAATTTAGTCATAGTCGTTTTAGTAGTAATAAAATAGCCAGTGTAATTTTGAAAGTTCCGGTGTTCAATTCAAGTTGTTTTTAGTGTAATTGTTCTAATCTTATCAGTGTTGTACTCAATTCTACTCTTAATAAAAATTCAAGTTTGTCTCTCAATTCGAATTAAGCTAGTTTACTGTTAACATAAGTTCACCAGTGTTCCTAACCATTCCTATAAGCTTATAAAAGCTCTTCATAGCTTTGTGTAAGTTTATATTAGATAGAACCAGATTAATTCAAAGAATTTAAGAAAAGTCAAAGAAAGTCAACCTGAGCTCACAATAAGCAGTTTTGGATAATAAGCTGCTCATGGAAGAGCTTATGGGGTTTATTAGCTTGTGTTGACAAGCTGGGGTTTGTGTGGTTAGTAGTTCAGTCCTGTTCTAAGCAAATTCAGTTGTAAGCAATTTTCATTTTTTGCATTATTTTCTAAATTACTGTTCTATAGCTTATTTTTAGCTTATCTCTTAAATTATCTGCTTATTGGTAGTTTAGAAGTACTTATTATCTGTTTTAAAGTCTATAATAACAGTTGCTTTAGTTTTTCTTAAAAACCTCATAAAAAGCCAAAAATAACTCATATAAGGCTCAGCTTATCTGAGTGCTTATTGTCATTTTAAAAACTGATCATTAGGGTTAAATTAAAGTAGTAAATCAGTAACAACTCAAGTTCTAGCTTAAAATACTTTTAATCATTATAAAATTGCAAATCAGTCACAATTAAGGGGTGTTTGGGTCAAAGTCAAAACGGGTCAAAATGGTGACCACTGTTCATGTGCCCTTGGGTCTGTGTTGATCTCCCCTAGATTAGCTTATATAAAGCTGTTGATTTGAGATTAGAGCCTATTGGGATGTTTTTATGGTTATGTTTCAGTCACTGTAGGATTAAGGTTAATCTTTGTCTGAACAGCTTATTGCAGCCATAAGCTATTTTCATAATAGCTTTTGGTATTTTCTAGTCCAAGACTGTTAGTGAAGTTTACTATCTAGAGTTGGTATCATCTCTATAGGTTTTGAGTTTTGTTTGTCCCATTTGTTATCTGTAATCTGCATCAGTTCCCCTAGCTCACCTTAGTTTTTCCTTTGCTTATTTACAGCTTAATTCATTGTCATTATTTTCTAATTTTCTGTTCCATAGGTAGCTAGCACTATAACATTTAACTGTTGAGCTTGTTGTGGAATTTATAGCTCATTTGAGAGCTTATTTTAAATCTGCAAATAAGCCTCAGAAGGCTATTCTGAACTTGCAGCCTTTGTCCCAACTGACCTCATTCTCAGCTTATTTATAAGCTCATAATAAGGTCTCAAGGACTGAATCTTGGCCTGATAGCTTTTTGGTAGATGTACTTCAATGTTCATAAGCTGTTTTGGAATTTGGCCATAATCTTATAGCTTAAAATTAAGCTGCAAATCAGCTCAGTGAGCTGTTTCAGCCCTGCACCAGGGCACTGTTTGCTTATTTTGGTTGTTTCTGGCTTATTTACTGAGATCTAAAAATAGTTTCTTTTCAAAAGTTTCTTTATTTCAGCCTTTTCACAACTTTCAAAAAGAAAAACCAAAAAAATAAATAAGTAATAAAAAAGGATAGAGGCCAGATTCGAACCTGGGTTTCTGGGTTCACAAACACACAAACAAACCATCTGCCCTAGGGTCTTGTCTTGTTATAACTTTACACATCAATCCTTTTAACCTAGTTTTCAAGTCCTATAGCTTAATCCCTGTTTCAGCTTATTAAAATAAGATGGGATCTAGTTTTTATTTTTCCTAGCTTCAGTGTACTCCAAAGTATATTCAGTAAAATTTCTAGATTTTTCTAAATAGGTTTAGTATTTTTAATCATTTAATTAGATTAAAATAGTTTTTAATTCATAGAAAATAAAATAAAAATCAAAAAAATATAAATCTTTTTTCTAAAATTTTCTTTTATTAATTAGAATTTAAGAAAAATAGTTTGACACTTGCAGAGTTAATATTTCTTAGATTTCACGTTTTAGGCTCGGGTTTTCCCGGTTTAAACGCGCGTTTCAGTTTTCCTTTACGTTTTTAAATACGTGCTCTTTAGAATATCGTTTAATTTACTTATTAAGTCATTTTTAGTTAATGTTCACACCTTTTAGTTTATAAATCCTAAATCCCACTTTTATATCCATTCACGACACGTATCACGATCCTGATTTCACGAATTCCATTCAACCTTCATCGGGACAACGAACCGGGTTACACATACTTCCTTTTTGTTTCCTTTGGAAAAATAAATATATATTGATTTCAATGAATCACCCGTTAACCTCGTGTTGACCATATTCTCACTTATACTATTATTTCATTTAGTCCACTCAACTTGTACACATACAAACCTTACATAGGTTTATTCTTTCGCACTCACATAAGTCTCATCATACGCATTTCAATATAGATATATTAACATGATTATATTCACGTTTTACAATTCTTTCTAGCACACTTCAAGTCACTTATGACTTCTAGCGCAATCTATATCTCATTCATCTTTTCTACTCATCACGCTTAACCATATTTCACTAGCTCTTTTTAATTTTCATGTTTTATATGCACATGATCTCATTACGTCTTAACTATACACTTAACCTTCTCATTTAAGTTATTCATATAAGAATTTATGCCTTCAAGCATCTAATCATTATTATATCAATCCTGACTCTCAAAACATCAAACTACAACATACTTCACTATTTACTTCTTACTTTATATTACACTTTCAAAGCATTTATGTTTTTCAAGCACTTACCATGCTCTTAACTTATTTCACATATCGATGTGTTCTTATTAACTTTACCGACCACAACTAGGTCAACACATAACATGCATTCCAATGCATCTATCTCAACTTATACACTTCTATACAATCGTGCTCTCAAGCATACCCCATAAAACTTAGACATATAATAAACTACCATAGACTTAACATTACGTAAGCAATCATATCATATCACTAAACACTTATCCAACAAGTCTTAAAACATTCATACTCAAAATCAACTCACATAGTCTATGGCATCATATATCATATCACGTAATCAATCTGTGTCTAAGCATCAACATTCTAGCTAACCGCAAGCAATAGTCAACCTTATAATCAAGGCATCAATAACTTAATTCACTTACTAACCCGTCTCTAATACCAATTTAGCATTACTATTCGCAATCCATCACTATAGTTCTATCATACATTTACATATCGCAATACAATCCCCGACACCAACCCAGGTGCACGGCTATCTAATCATATAAACATTTCAATTCCCCATGGACTTGCATCCCATATACAACAACACTATTACAACCATACATCACCTATCATCAATAGGCTCAACTAGCATGAAACATAATTCGTCTAACACTTAGCAATTAATTTCCGCACGACTAACACTTACGTCTAACGCTTCTACGAGTGGTTTAAGTCTAGGCAATCCTAAAGAAAACCTAATTCACTTAAACCGAAGCTCTGATACCAAGTTGTAACGCCCCGTGCCCGTTTAGACTAAAATTTTAAACTTTTTACGCAAAAAGGATTTACTTTTATGGGCATCTGATCACTCTTTTGATGACTGACAAAAATGTATAAACATTCAACCTATGAGGAAATTTTTAAATGAAAGTACACTGAATTACCTTCGAAATGATAGGTGGTACGACCCATGACGACTTACGGATTAAAAGATATGAATTTTTGAAAATCGACAAAATCTGGAACTTGGCCCGGACCGCCGGCCAAGCCCCAAAAACCACCCCAGGCCGCCGGCCTCAGCCCATACCGGGTGGCCCAGACCTTCTGGCTGAATTAGGGGTTTCCCAAACTCCTCCAGGCCATGGGTTTGGCCTCCAAACCTCCGGCCAAGGCCTGCAAACTTCCAAATATACTTCGTTTTCATCCCGTTTTCGCTATAAACAACCCATACGACTTCCGTTTTACACCAAACTTGACCAACTTCATTAATTTAACATAACCAACACGTTCCAACAACACTTGACCCATTTACAACCCAAAATGGGTACAAACACACTTAAATCCAAACGCCCCTTAAACATTCACTAAAAACACTTAAAACACGCTTGACAACTCGTTAGACCCCCAAACCATTACCCGACTTTGACACACATTATACGACTCATAAAATAGACTCTCGGGGTACAACATTGACTCGAGCCCGGTATTCTACCTAGCTCCTAACGCTTATTATTTCCCAATCCACTTCCGTATCCTTAAGCTATAATCCAAGCCTTGCTCTCTTGCAAGCCATAGTACCAACATACGAACCTACAAAACATTAACAATTAAAGGGGTAAGCTTACGCTTAGTAAGTAACCCAACATAAAACATATATCATACACATACTTTCACATAAGCATCATAACCACATAAAAGCTTCTAAACTACCACATACCACTCATATCATACACAACTTCATAACATAATCACATTCATTCATCACAACCATAATCAACAACATACCTTAACTAGTCCAAAGCCGATAACTAACATAATCCTATCCAAGGTCACTAGCCATCCATCCTTAGCTTACAACCATACTAACCCAACCCTTTTACACTTGTACAACCACAATACATACATGATAAATACACATATAACACATGTTTTAGGGAGAGTTACTTACTTTAGTCCAAGCTAACAACTTCAAAGTCATCACCATCACCACTATCATCCATCATCATCATCAATCTTCTATAACATATCAAACCCTAATAACATAACAATCAATACATATCAAGGGTTAACATAACCCATTAAACACACTCATCTATCTTCCTACATCATCATATGATCATACCTTGATCATATGATGAAATCCCACTTAGCTCATAATCTATAACTTCATTAACATTAAGAATATAGACACTTACATGTGATGATTATCACTAATGAAGGCTACCAATACTTGATCTTCACCTAGTTCTCTTGGATCATCATTTAGCTATTTTCCTCCCTCTTGATTCTCTCTAAAATCCGGACTTCAACCACACACCACAATAATTGAGGAAGCAACTAGAATAAACTAGTTATAACTAGTTAGGTGGCTCTTTGGCCCATCGGCAAGAATGGTCCCTCAAGTCTATTTCTTCTTATTTTAACCACAACTAACTTATACCACATAATTAACACTTGGCAATCTAGGTCCATTTAGCTTATTCACCATATTCCATATTACTACATTAGTCATACTTTAACTATTAATTGACTACCGGGTTTGACTTCCACATAACCTTGTTGACAAACCAATCACATAAGTCCTTAGCATATTCCATCTAAGGTGGGGCCTACTCGTAACCGGGATATGGGTCTAACACTTTTCATATTACGCCACACATGATCGGGTGTTTGATACAAAAAGATTTAAGTTTTTAAATAGAAACGTATTCACCCCCTCTATGGTTTCCACAATTGGTACCAGAGCTCAAATTTTTAAAATAAATGGTTTTCAAAATTGAGCACGATCCATGTATCAAATTACCCATGAATGTGATAAAATATGAAAAGTATTTAGTTGTTTAATACTTACAAGTTTTGTTGTTAAGTATACTTTGTCATACTAGCTTGAAGGTTTTCTTAAACACTAAAAGAATGGTGTTTTTAAGTGTCCGGTCATGTTTTCAGAACGAGTCATTAAGTCATGCAGTTCTGAATTCTAAAACAGACCATGGTACCACTAAATATTGGACGGTACTGTTATATTTAATGGTACCGTGAGTCATTTAATGGTGCCGTGCATCTATTTGTCTCTTTTTCAATTTTGGGTTATTTTCAGAAGTTCATATAAAATCAACCATAAGTCTGTACGAGTCGTGTCACCCATCATTTTAAATGAAGTTGAGTCGACTTTCATTTGAGAAATATTTTTATGAGTTAGTTCTAAATGAAAGTATGTTAAAGTCCTTGATTTTCAACTAAAGGTCTTCTAGTCATGCAGTTTGCGTAAATTTTTGATCAAACTGAAAAAGGGCGATTCAACTTTTAAACCTTGACGTGTTTCAAAGTGACTTAGCAAAAATCTTTGAAATGGGGAGGAAGTCAATTTGTTTTCAAATAAAATCAAGCTTAGTATACATTTTTATACCTAATACACAAAATGACGATAAGTATTTTTGTGTGTTAAGCAAAATTGCTATTTGCTTATTATAGTTTTCCGATTTATGCGGTTATAAGGCTCATGCGAAATCACTTGCACTATATTAAGTAAGTAGTTTGCATTGCATATAGGCATCAACCATTTTTCTTGCTTTTGTTGCAAGTTTTTAAAATGGTTTAGTAACCTTCTTAGGAATAGAAACTAAGTTGGTAGATCATGTGTGTCGAAAGATATTGTCTTACACAATTATGTTCCAAAGGTTTAAGTGTGAAAAGTATATCACCCCAAAATACTTAACACTTTCATAAAATCCGTAACATGATCTCTAAAACAATACATCATTTTGTATTGTTTGACCATGGGTTGTCTAACCAAGATAAAAGATCATATTAATACATTAGTATTTAAGTAAAAGAAAATGTATTAAACTTGCATTGATCTAACACACACACAGGATGTTTTAAACATTTAGTATTTTACGTATGTTGTATAAAAATAGTTAAGATAATTATTTTTATACCAATGAGGTGTCGAAAAACTAAAAACATTATACCTAATAATATAAATAGTTTTTCACAAATAAAATAAATGACAATATCAAAGTAGTAAATTAATATGTCATTAACCTCACACATACAACTAGTATTAGAATAAATGGAACACACTCGTTAAATTTTTATTTTTTATTTTTTTAAAAAAAAGGAGTGATCGTGAGGGTCAAGAAAGATTTCGAGTACATATCAATTCATTATTCAAATTATGATTGATATCATCATCGAATCTAATTGACAAGTTTTCGAGTGTGGACATGAAATTCGAGTCATTATTTGTCTAGCTTCAAGATAACATCAAAACATGATGAAACATATTATCTTGAATCTACATACTCAATCACACTCGATTGTTATGAAAATAATGACGTCCTCTCAAGACGAAAATAATGTGCATCGGATCATAACTCACACTTGTGTTGAAGATGCCATGTTAAGTCTTCTTGTCCAATGGTTGTGTTCCAAACTATAAACTAACATGTTTAAAAGATGCATATAATACACAACCAAGTAGGATTGACAACTTGGATGTTTCATCCAAAATATACAAGTAATTTACATTGCAATGCAACTAGTAAATGTGTCATTTCTGAAAAACCAAACACGAGCAAACAAACAACATATGTAAACTTTGCTCATGAACGACTCAACACTCAAAGTCACATGTCTAGTAAAAGTGTCACACATAATATATTATTAACTATTATGTAAGTCATCAATCTTTGAGAATATCACATGTATTTCTCTTATCAAAAGATTGACAAAGGATAACTTATATCCTATGCATCATATTTTCTTTGTGACATGAATGGTTATGTTACAAGAGAATACATTGCATCCTGTTAACAAATATAGGATATTAGAGTTGAATAATAACCTAATACGACATGTGTTATTGCATAAACAAGTAAAATTGGTGATACACTAAAACACTTGTTTCACAAAGTGTCACACCCCAAAAATGGCGCAGCGGAATGACATTTACGGGGTATGACCTCATTGTCAAGAACACAAGGTGTCACAATAGAGAAACACTAAATGCATAATATAAGACAGTTGATAGTCGCAAACTCCCCCAAACGGGATAAGTACAAAGATCCAAAATAACATAAGTCTCAAGGTTAAACATCGTCACTAAGGAATATCAAATGCAACTCCACGAGATATAACCCGGGAGGGTCTTGTCTTAAGTCTTGCTAAGCCAGTCAATACTCTACCTTCTAAGCAGCCTCAATAACACCTGAAAATGGTACTCGAAAATGTCAACATAATGTTGGTGAGCTCGTAGGTTTAAAAGTAAAACCACTGAGCTGTGATATCATAGTGTAGGACAAAAGTGAGCATGATAATCAATTATAAGCACATGTCGAAACCAAACAATGTTGAAACCAAATAATGTCGCGCCAACTGAACCTGCCACGGTTGCACACATAAACATACACTGTGGGGAGCTACCCCGATAGATCTATCAACACGTAGGCTCTCAACAGAGAGTTAACAGTTACACAAACTGAACCTATAACACGTAGGCTCTCAACAGAGAGTTAACAGTTGCGCATCAATGTTACACACAGTCAAACAAATTGTAGCACATAATTGTATCAACACACATAATGTCCAAAATCATGAAAAACAGTATAATCACAGCATAAAAACAGTTAAAATATCATTTGAGTACCATTTTCCCCCAAGGAAAAACGTAATGAAAAAGGGGCTACGAGAACTCACCTCAGTCCAGCCATGAAAGATCACAACAATGTTAGAGAGTAGGACATCACAATAGCTCAAGAGTAGACTAACGCATCAGCAACTAAAATCTCACGACAACTAGGGTCTCACGGCACAACGGACTCGGCACAACCTAATACGTATACGGTTACCTCAAAATATGTCTCGCAAAATAATAAAGTCTATAAAAGACAATGTGTCGTAGTTTTCGTGGATTACTCAGTTTTCAAAACTTATCAAAAGCTTAATTTCAACGTTTCGTGTGGTGTGGTAAGAAAACATAGACTCGACATACAACTCACGCTAAAGAGAAATAGACAATGATATACTCGAGAGCTTAAACCAAGGAAGACAACTCTAGAAGTTTATGACGACAAACACCTCAAATCAAATAACTCAGTTTGAACCTTTCGACATTTACCCCGTTATCCCCAAATAATTTGTATAAAACATAAACGTTTTATAATAAAATGAGTTTAACTAATAAAACTAGTTTTTCTCAACCAAAACTGAAATTTCAATATTTAACAAGTTTATGTCTCGTTATTATTCTCATGAATATTAGTTTTGGTTTTATTGAAGATTTTGTGTCCGTTTCGTGTTTAATATATTAAGTTCATTTTTGAAGTTAATATATTATACCGTCTCGGGTTTCAAAATGTTCAATGAATCCGATATCTAATATTGTAAGTCCGATAACGATCCTTGATTTTCCAAATGTCCAAGTGTAATAATCAAAACCCGTATTCAAATTCAATTCACAATCCAAGTATTATCCGAAACGTACCAAGTATCAATGTGGAATTCATTATTTTCATGACAAAATGTGTTGACGCCACAATTTCTAACTGAACATTCCTTAAATAATTTTTAACTACGGTACCATATTAAAATTACTATGGACTTGTGAGCCTTTTAATCGAACAACATCATTGGGCTTCGGCCCATTAAACCCAACCCAAGTGTACCCATGGACTGCCATTCTCACTTTATATACAAATCAACCCATTAGTTTATACATTGGGCTAGGCCCATTTTTAAATAACCAACCGCACCCTAATGTGGGATATGCAACCAATTAAACCAAACCCCATTTGTTATCATCACTTAACACAACAAAATGCAGGACTCAAAAAAATATACATCACTCTCGTGGGTTACTCCCTGATTCACAAACAATCCATTCGACAACACTATGTGGGTTACTTTTTTTGTGTGACCAAGAACCAAGACCCACAACAATGCAAATGTAACGACAACAACAAACGACACGACCACGAGGACCATTGCCGAGACCATTATGGTCTCGGCTCAACTTACACAAACCAAACAGACCCTTAGGTCTCGACTGCCAAAACCAAACAACTTCCCTGTATATACGACTCGCCAGAAACGAAACCAAACCATACCGATATCGAACTATCAATTGTGACATTACACAACCATTCTTACAACCATTTTTCTTACCACACGAAGAAAATCAAAACACGTTTATTTCCGGTTTTTAAATTCGTTTCATAGCCTCAATATTATATAACCCGATTTAGATATCCACGAAAAACAAAACAAATATGATCGGTTTACCAAAAATATAAAAGAAGAAAAACAAGCTTCTCGGTTTTACCATGACGAGAAGGAGAAGGGAACGAGGTGATGGAGACGATGGCGCGTGGTGGCTGAAAACTCGAACCAAACTTCGATCTATACATGTTGCGGCTTCGATCTTGGGTCACCGGAAATTTCGCCGGAAAAACTGAAAGAGATATAGATGGGTTGTAGGCGCGTGAGCCATCTAGGATTGATGGGGATGATGAGATAAACAAGATGGTGGTGGCGGTGAGAAGTGGTGACCGGAGGTGGAGCTCCGGTGGTCGGAACAGGAGACCGGAAATTTTGAGAGAAGAGAGAGATAGTGAGGTGGTGATGGAGCGGCTGTGAAAATGAAACATAACCTTAAATTTTTATAATGGTTGTATTTATAGTGTAGTGTATAGTGTAGGGTTAGGGTTTTTAGTATAGAGTAGTTTTTCAGAAATTGCAAATAGAACCTTGTGTTTTATTTATTTTCAAAGGAGGGGTCGGTGCAAGGACTAGCAGTATAATTTTATTAAACTTTCCCGAGGTTACTAGTTTTTATTCTCGAAAAATATTAAACGTCATCGAAATAATTTTTAACCGTCACCATTCACTTTAAATACGATTTTCCGTTAAATTTGATAACAAATACGTTTGTAAAATAAAATTCGACGTTTTCTTGATTATTTTTGACGAAACTCAATCGAGGTTAGAAAAATGTGTCACCACCATTCTCGGGTTCATTCAAGTTGCTTCATTATTTTTAGAATAATTTTCCACTTAAAACGACTATAAATGTGCACATGTTCGTGTTATCTCGTTAAAAATCAATATTTTACGCGTTATTAGGTTTATTTGTGCCGACTCGCGCTGTGTGGTCTAGCTCACAAGCACACACAATGGAGAACACATAAACTAAACAAGTATATCATATTGAGCTTAAGGTCACGCAAGGACCTGGAAAATTTGGCGGTTGCTACAGTCTACCCCCGTTAACAGAATTTTGTCCTCAAAATTCAATTGACTAAGAGTCTGCTTGATCGGATAGTATTCACCCTTTGATTTGGTTGCACACAGAAGGTTTGGGTGTGGGTGTCAATCCAAAAAGTACCGGGTGCTACTTCCCAATTGGTACTATCAATACTTCCTAACCTCTAGAAATCACACAAACAAAACCACATAAAAATCACACAGCAAGGCAAGCTTTCCCGTCCTTGAGTAAATCCGTCAAAAACCTTAGGCATCTTTTCGGTAGTTTAAGTTGAGCCTCAACTGAAATTTAGCTTAACCCCACAACTCATCAAACAAGAACTGTCATGAGGTTAAGCTAAACCACAAATTTAAGCCCAGTAACAACTTGATTTCAGCTTAATCTCACAACTCATAAAACAAGAACTGTCATGAGATTAGGCTAAAATCAAGTTGGACCTAACCTTAAACTATAGAACAACTTGAACCTAACTTAACTCCACAACTCATCAAACAAGAACTGTCATGGGATTAAGTTAAATATCAAGTTGTATGAAAAAGAACTCAACATTTTTGAAGTATTGGCTCAATTATTGGATCGCTTTCAAATAAACAAATCAATAAACACACATATTTGTTTCACACTTAGTCTGGGTGCCATTTCCCAAAAGATATATTGTCAATGCATCACTAATCGGTTGCACACGTCAAGCCACGTCACACAATTGAATTCACATAGTATAAACCACACCATAAGAACCCACTTCCTAGTAACACCGTGTCCATCATTCAAAACATTAAGCTATGTAACAACTTGGATCTAACTTAATTTCACAACTCATCAAACAAGAACTGTCATGAAATTAAGTTAGGAGTTGTTACAGGACTTAATGTTTTTAGTGATAAACAACAAAATAAATCCACACAATGATAACCACCTAGATATTGTCCGCACAATTTGATTAACACAAAAGGGCACATATTGCAATCAAACGCACATATTGTCCAAAATCAACAGTGCATGCCCTAAGTACATCTCCTAAAGTCGAATAATATGCTTACCCTGATCATCGGTCTAGAAATGGTAAGTCGTACTCAAATCTAACTGTGCTCCTAATGCATCCTATAGTGTCTGACAAAATCGTGATGCAAACCAATGTCACAATCCGATATAATAGATACATGCGTTCCTCTTGTGTGTCGCTCTAACTGGGTTTCTTATCTTTGAATGTTGCGGGGGCATTGGTCAAACCAAAGGACTTAACTTGAAAACTCGAATTGCCTGTATATCGTTCTTAACGCGGTTTTAGGTTTGTCAGTCTTGTGCACTCTCAACTAATGATATTTGGGTTCGGAATCTTTCTTCGAGAAGTGACACGTATCATGAAATTTGTATCTCTCCGGGAGTTAAGTTGATGCGTATCTCAATTCTTCAAGGAGGGGTCATTCCTATTAGGTCTTTACGAAGTACTCCAGGGAGTCTTAAGCACGCGAGGTATTTTTAGATTTCTGCTCGTCCTACTAAGCGCACTGAAATAGGCGATTTTATAGTAACTATCGAGTGATTATGTTTCATGAAATGCCTCGTCCATTCTTGAGCAAAATTATTTTAAAAAAAAAAAAAATTTAAGCTAAATAGCAACTTTAAACTTAATCTCACATCTCATCAAACAAGAACTGACATGAAATTAAGTTAAAAGTTGTTAGATAGCTTACTTTATTTTATTTTTAAAGAAAAATAAAATTTTAGTTAAAGTTTTGGGGTTGCTCAAAAATGAACGGGTGGCATTTCCGCACTCCAAGATCTTACTACCATGTGGTGAAAGTTTGAACCATCTTATCGTTTTCTGTCTTTTTGGTCACACACATTATCAATTTCATAACTAAGAGTTAGGACACTAGGTTTCGCCTTTAACAGAGGCATGAACTAAGTGGAAACAAATCTAAAATCGACGTCGGAGTTAAACAGTATAATAGTCTAATATCCGTTTAAGGAGAACATACCCATCACGAGGTCCGGGTTCTGGCATCCATCATCAGCGTTCATCACGATTACTCGCCCACGAGCTGAGTTGCCATTGTTTTCATTATGTGTGTTTGTTCCATTAGTCACTAAAGCTTGATTTGGGTTATTTTGCACTTGCCCCTGTGCCCTATTCAGCTTAGGACACGTGTTTCGGAAATGATCCGGGCTCCCGCACTCAAAACTTGTCCTTGGGTAGATGGCATTAATTGGAGTCGCCTGCATGGCTACTGCTCGACAATCCCTTGCAATGCGACCAGTCTGATTGCAGTTGAAACACATTAGGCAGGGTTTAGTCTCCAGGTGGTGGTAGTTACTTTTGGCACACTTAGGGTGAGAACCTTCATATCCCTTACAGCACGAGCTCGTTGCCACAAATCCTTTTCCCCATTTCGCCTTCTTATGTTCACCGTTTGCATCTCCTTGCCTACTTGGCTCACTCACGGTCTTCCTCTTATCAATGCTCTTGGACAATGTCCCATTCCTAACCATTTCATCTGTTAAGGTTGCAGATTTCAGTATCGCGCTCTGAAGGGTAGGGGGCTCAGTCGCTTTCACCATCCCGCGAATATCAGGGACCAAACCATAGATGTACCTCTCAATTCTCTTGGATTCAGGAGTGACCATGTGAGGTACCAGTCTAGCGAGTTCATGGAATCGATCTGTATAGGTTGCATGACCAGCACCTATCGTAGCATGGTTGTGGAACTCATGCTCTAGCTTCTGCATCTCGTTATTTGGGCAATACTCCTCCTTTAGTAATGCCTTAAAGTCATCCCAACTCATTCCCATTGCGGCTTCTATCCCTCTAGCTTAGATTTGCGTGTTCCACCAGGTCAGAGCCTTTCCGTTAACGAGCTTGCAGCGTACTTCACCCTCCGGTGAGCTGCACATTCGCTTATGTCCATTACTGCCTCCATTTTCTCAATCCATCTTATGTACACCAACGCTCCTCCATTGCCATCAAAGTTCACTAGTTTGCATACTGTAAACTCCTTGTACGAACATCCCTTGCCACTATTATTGTTGTCGCCATTGTTGTTGTGGTCACTACCAATGCCATTGTCCGCATGGTCATTACCGCTCCCATTGTTTCCTAGGTTACTGATGTGGTCGCCAACTTGGGTGACGATAGTCGGTAGCAATGCTTGTAGTTGCTCGTCGATCATGGCGGAAAGGTCAGGATTCACATCGTCATTGTCGTTGTTCTCGGTGCCGCAACCACCTGCTCTACCTCCTCGCCCACTAGTCCTTCCACCCCTCGATGGTGGAATGCCTCGGTTAACTCGAGTCGACCTTCTTGGAGGCATGATTCAAAATAGGATATTGGTAGACGTTAGATAGGAGATAGGTAGGATAGGTCGGCATACGCGTCGTACTACTACACTCAACTTCCTATCTGACAGTCCATGAATTTGATAAGTCCATGCCTCATCATGTTATCGTAAAAACGTTGGCCAGGCGTTTTTAGGATAGCATCATGCTGCATTTACTTATCATCATCACTTCGTGTCATATTATCGCACACGTAGTTCCTATAATGCAGACTATATGAGGATTCTTAGGTTATAGTCTAGGTTAAACCACCTAATTCTCTATAACCTGGCTCTGATACCAATCTGTCACACCCCAAAAATGGCGCAGCGGAATGACATTTACGGGGTATGACCTCATTGTCAAGAACACAAGGTGTCACAATAGAGAAACACTAAATGCATAATATAAGACAGTTGATAGTCGCAAACTCCCCCAAACGGGATAAGTACAAAGATCCAAAATAACATAAGTCTCAAGGTTAAACATCGTCACTAAGGAATATCAAATGCAACTCCACGAGATATAACCCGGGAGGGTCTTGTCTTAAGTCTTGCTAAGCCAGTCAATACTCTACCTTCTAAGCAGCCTCAATAACACCTGAAAATGGTACTCGAAAATGTCAACATAATGTTGGTGAGCTCGTAGGTTTAAAAGTAAAACCACTGAGCTGTGATATCATAGTGTAGGACAAAAGTGAGCATGATAATCAATTATAAGCACATGTCGAAACCAAACAATGTTGAAACCAAATAATGTCGCGCCAACTGAACCTGCCACGGTTGCACACATAAACATACACTATGGGGAGCTACCCCGATAGATCTATCAACACGTAGGCTCTCAACAGAGAGTTAACAGTTACACAAACTGAACCTATAACACGTAGGCTCTCAACAGAGAGTTAACAGTTGCGCATCAATGTTACACACAGTCAAACAAATTGTAGCACATAATTGTATCAACACACATAATGTCCAAAATCATGAAAAACAGTATAATCACAGCATAAAAACAGTTAAAATATCATTTGAGTACCATTTTCCCCCAAGGAAAAACGTAATGAAAAAGGGGCTACGAGAACTCACCTCAGTCCAGCCATGAAAGATCACAACAATGTTAGAGAGTAGGACATCACAATAGCTCAAGAGTAGACTAACGCATCAGCAACTAAAATCTCACGACAACTAGGGTCTCACGGCACAACGGACTCGGCACAACCTAATACGTATACGGTTACCTCAAAATATGTCTCGCAAAATAATAAAGTCTATAAAAGACAATGTGTCGTAGTTTTCGTGGATTACTCAGTTTTCAAAACTTATCAAAAGCTTAATTTCAACGTTTCGTGTGGTGTGGTAAGAAAACATAGACTCGACATACAACTCACGCTAAAGAGAAATAGACAATGATATACTCGAGAGCTTAAACCAAGGAAGACAACTCTAGAAGTTTATGACGACAAACACCTCAAATCAAATAACTCAGTTTGAACCTTTCGACATTTACCCCGTTATCCCCAAATAATTTGTATAAAACATAAACGTTTTATAATAAAATGAGTTTAACTAATAAAACTAGTTTTTCTCAACCAAAACTGAAATTTCAATATTTAACAAGTTTATGTCTCGTTATTATTCTCATGAATATTAGTTTTGGTTTTATTGAAGATTTTGTGTCCGTTTCGTGTTTAATATATTAAGTTCATTTTTGAAGTTAATATATTATACCGTCTCGGGTTTCAAAATGTTCAATGAATCCGATATCTAATATTGTAAGTCCGATAACGATCCTTGATTTTCCAAATGTCCAAGTGTAATAATCAAAACCCGTATTCAAATTCAATTCACAATCCAAGTATTATCCGAAACGTACCAAGTATCAATGTGGAATTCATTATTTTCATGACAAAATGTGTTGACGCCACAATTTCTAACTGAACATTCCTTAAATAATTTTTAACTACGGTACCATATTAAAATTACTATGGACTTGTGAGCCTTTTAATCGAACAACATCATTGGGCTTCGGCCCATTAAACCCAACCCAAGTGTACCCATGGACTGCCATTCTCACTTTATATACAAATCAACCCATTAGTTTATACATTGGGCTAGGCCCATTTTTAAATAACCAACCGCACCCTAATGTGGGATATGCAACCAATTAAACCAAACCCCATTTGTTATCATCACTTAACACAACAAAATGCAGGACTCAAAAAAATATACATCACTCTCGTGGGTTACTCCCTGATTCACAAACAATCCATTCGACAACACTATGTGGGTTACTTTTTTTGTGTGACCAAGAACCAAGACCCACAACAATGCAAATGTAACGACAACAACAAACGACACGACCACGAGGACCATTGCCGAGACCATTATGGTCTCGGCTCAACTTACACAAACCAAACAGACCCTTAGGTCTCGACTGCCAAAACCAAACAACTTCCCTGTATATACGACTCGCCAGAAACGAAACCAAACCATACCGATATCGAACTATCAATTGTGACATTACACAACCATTCTTACAACCATTTTTCTTACCACACGAAGAAAATCAAAACACGTTTATTTCCGGTTTTTAAATTCGTTTCATAGCCTCAATATTATATAACCCGATTTAGATATCCACGAAAAACAAAACAAATATGATCGGTTTACCAAAAATATAAAAGAAGAAAAACAAGCTTCTCGGTTTTACCATGACGAGAAGGAGAAGGGAACGAGGTGATGGAGACGATGGCGCGTGGTGGCTGAAAACTCGAACCAAACTTCGATCTATACATGTTGCGGCTTCGATCTTGGGTCACCGGAAATTTCGCCGGAAAAACTGAAAGAGATATAGATGGGTTGTAGGCGCGTGAGCCATCTAGGATTGATGGGGATGATGAGATAAACAAGATGGTGGTGGCGGTGAGAAGTGGTGACCGGAGGTGGAGCTCCGGTGGTCGGAACAGGAGACCGGAAATTTTGAGAGAAGAGAGAGATAGTGAGGTGGTGATGGAGCGGCTGTGAAAATGAAACATAACCTTAAATTTTTATAATGGTTGTATTTATAGTGTAGTGTATAGTGTAGGGTTAGGGTTTTTAGTATAGAGTAGTTTTTCAGAAATTGCAAATAGAACCTTGTGTTTTATTTATTTTCAAAGGAGGGGTCGGTGCAAGGACTAGCAGTATAATTTTATTAAACTTTCCCGAGGTTACTAGTTTTTATTCTCGAAAAATATTAAACGTCATCGAAATAATTTTTAACCGTCACCATTCACTTTAAATACGATTTTCCGTTAAATTTGATAACAAATACGTTTGTAAAATAAAATTCGACGTTTTCTTGATTATTTTTGACGAAACTCAATCGAGGTTAGAAAAATGTGTCACCACCATTCTCGGGTTCATTCAAGTTGCTTCATTATTTTTAGAATAATTTTCCACTTAAAACGACTATAAATGTGCACATGTTCGTGTTATCTCGTTAAAAATCAATATTTTACGCGTTATTAGGTTTATTTGTGCCGACTCGCGCTGTGTGGTCTAGCTCACAAGCACACACAATGGAGAACACATAAACTAAACAAGTATATCATATTGAGCTTAAGGTCACGCAAGGACCTGGAAAATTTGGCGGTTGCTACACAAAGCATTCTTAAGAGTGATAAGTTTCCTCTTAGAAAAGCATACTTGTTGAAATAAACAGTATGTCTCATTTCAAATAAAATGCTCACAAGATCTATTGAGGTAAGTAACCTTTACTAGATTCTCACTCAAGATATGCAAAGGAGCATTCTTGAAACACATACGATGTAGTAGATTCTACATTGTATCACATTAAAGTGTCTATTGGTTCTAGGAAACCAAATCATGTTAAAATAACATGTAACAACTCAACAAATAAAGATGTCATCCAAGAGATCATAAAATGCACCATCTCCATCAAATAACCTCTAAATCTCAAACACGAAATTAAAACATTTCGCTTGCCTTTGTTAGGAGTTGTGTAAGACATGTCATTTTCTTAACCGAATTTCAAAGTATGGTTAATTGAGTCATAATAGGCCATGTTTAAGCGAAACAAGATAACATCATCTTTGCTATACTTTGATAGGAAAATATAGGAATTTGAATTCTTCTAACATGAGTATGACTACTGGAGAACCTATCGCACTAGAAATTCAATTTGACCTAACAGTTGGATTGCTTCTAGGAGAGAAGTTGGGTTCGTTTATAACCTGTAAAAATGGTCGTGTTTAGCCTTAATTGAGCAACACTAGTGATAGTCTCATACTCATTCTCTAACTTGAAAAATTTTCATTCCTACATTTGACTAGAGATAGTTTACATTGGTGAACTTTATCTCCCGTTAGGATTTCATTTTGAACAAGTAGTAACTAGGATCTTCCTTAGATAACCTAGATTGCTTGCATCCCACATATGTGTTTCAAAATGATAACATGTTCTCGTAAGATATGATTAAATGTATTCGTGATCTTAAATGCTAAATGATTATCATGTTTTGCATGATGTTTGCATTTATTCCTTATGTGCATTTTACATGATTTGCTTGTAAAGTTTGCACCCACACTATGTCCTTTTGACACATTAGGAATTAGGTATGGCCATCACTATGAACCGTTAGAAGTCATAGAGTCATACACTAGTGTCAAAACCCATAAGTTAGACTAGTCGCGAAGTTGTCCTAATTCCCTAGTTATCACTTCGCCTTCTTCCAAGTAATACACCCTTTTGTTATGGGAAGGTTAGATACAAACCTAGTAGAACACGGAGTAGGGTTGACAACTTAAATATTTCATCCGAAATATTCAAGTAAGTTTAACTTGCTATCGCAATTGTTAAATGTCATATCCGAAACATCATATCCAAGCCTTTTAACAACATATGTTAAAACGCTCATCCAAAAGCTAAATGCTAACATCAACCTTCGGATGACAAAGGACTCACGAGTTACTATATAAGTGATTAGTAGTTCCTTTCATCCTCGTGTGAATATACACGTCTTAAGATCCCAAACCCTGCTGCGAATCAGCACCAAAGGCCTAGCTTTACGTCTTTCAAAACCCCATGAAACACTCGTGTGCGAAGCACATCAAAATCCGTAAATCAACCAAACCTCTCAACCGAGAATCCCCTAACCATCTTTGTCTAGGTCTAGGAATGATGGAACATATTCCATAAATCTTATGACTATTTAAATATTTCACTGGAAATATTAAGTCATCCTTCACATCGCTCTAATGACTACCTATGTATTTCCTCGGAAATATAAAAGTCCTTTCTTCTCGTCCAGTACCGTTTGAAGAATTTATTAGGTATAAATTCTCTCCTCGTGTCGAAAAGTCGCACTAAATTAGCGAGATTTATTCAAAAAATCATCTTAAACTCCAATGACAACTTAAATATTTCATCCGAAATATTTAAAGTATATTTAACTTGCTAAATGCAATTAAATGTCATTTCTCGCTCTCAATTAACGTTCATCGAATCCTGTTGGATTCATTCATAAAGGAATTTAATTGGTATAAATTCTTTTAATCTAAAGTCCAGAAAAATCACAACATATGTGAAATTTCTTTGTCAAACATCTCGCTTTCAATTCTCACCAACACTATCAAAACCCACTCGATGTAGTCTTGAACCAAAACCGTCTCCTATCAGAATAGATTCTATCTATCATCTGATTCCTTAGTCTTTTCCCTTTCACTTCCGCATGGTACTGAACACACCATATGTATGGTTACTTCCGTATCCATTATCTTCCCAACTTATCTACACCTTTCAACCTTAGTTCTACACTACCAATGCTTCCGCATCCCACTCACCTTCCACACACCTCAAGCGAAGAACCGCTAGGATAAGTTGAGATAACCCCACTAGAACCTTATCACCAACCTCACAACTCTGAAGATTTTATCTTCTTAACCCTTAGGATATCTCCAAGTAATCACATGCATCATCATATAAATATTCTATGAATATTCACAATGATTGAGAAGAGCTACGTGACTTCAAAGGTGAAGTTTATCGTATGCTATCCACCACTTGTCATGACGTTACTAAGCTCATCGCTTTCGTCAACGTTTGTTTTCCTCTTTATCTTTTACATCTTGTCAGGATGGTCACAGATTAAGGGGGAGCGAAAACACATTCATATAGTCTTTCACCAAACACTCTCAAGAACACACAAATGTGGTTCTTATTCCCTAGGAAACTTCCCTTTAACTGCCCAGAAATAGGCTACATATGAAAATCCGTGACTTCCAGGTCACGGTACCGTTAAATAGGCCACGGTACCGTTAAATTTAACGGTACCGTGTGGTATTTAGTGGTATCGTGACTATGTTTGACGAACTTTCACTATTCCCTCCTGATCCCTTGATGCGCGTGTGCGTATGCTCTAATTTATACCCACGGTATGTCGTTGTGGTTTTAGCAGTATTCAAGTTTTAAATTTATATTTAGCCGACTTATCAATAACACACACACTTTAACGAGCAGTGTACCCGGTCAGTATGAATATAATGGTAAGTAGAGTGTCGATCACTAAGAGTGGAACGTATTATCTAGTTATCCTAATCAGTATTTTAATATCTTAAGTTAGCTATACAACCTAATCTAACGCAAGGGGGTTTCAGCCTGAGAGACTGGCACGGTTTGGTTGTGATTAAATTATAAACCAAACTAATAAGCACGAATCAGCGAGTAGCACACACGTACACAGATAAATACATAAGACAATAAGAAGACCTGTCCTGATAGTTAAGTAGCTTGTCACTTGTTTTATTGCTAGTTTTATATGAAGTGTATAGTTCGATGCAACGCACCGAGATTAAGGGGGTGCTTGGTTGGGGGGATAGGGGTGGTGGGGAATGGGAATATAATGATTGATGATGCTTGGTAAGTATATGGGAATATAATGATTACCCAGTACTGGGTAATCAACCATTATAGAGTAAATTGGAGGGTAAGGTAATGATTACCCACCATCACCCATTCCTTTGCATTCCCTTACCCTTTCCCTTTCCCTTTGCATTCCCCTATAATGAACCAAGCGGGCCCTAAGTCCTTTCTCGTTGGTTCTAATCTTATCGGCGAGTAAACCCTTAATGATTACTTATGACTATCCTATTTATCTTTCTTCCTACTTTTCTACAGACGATAGAATGCATAGGCGATCTAATAAATAGGCGAGGAAGGGGCATGGCGACCCAAGCAATGCTCAGCTAGACACAGAGGTTATCAATGCACTAATAAAAGTCACCAAAGACATCAACATATAAACTTTAATTAATGGGAAAGCAATTTTAAGGGGAGTCGAAGTGCATGGTTAATCCATGATCACAAGCCCATCAATCCTGACCAATTAAAGTGTACTAATACAATAAAACAAAACTACTTAATGAATTAAATACATGCAGGACCTTCTTACAGCTCTCGTATCTTTGTTCAAGGTGTGTCTTGTGCTGCTACTTCGACTGAATTCGGCCTAGGGCTTCTGTCCTTCGGTCTTCTTCTCTATTAGCCTCAAATGTCCAACTCTCGAATACGTCTGGTCTTGGGGTATTTATAGTTTCTGTCTGAGGGTAAGATGCGGCGCATAGGATAAGTAGATGCGGCGCATTGACTTAACTTCGCGTGGGGTCCAAGATTAATATATTCAGGAATATTCGTACACCGCCAGAAGATGCGGCGTAACTCCATTCTTAGATGCGGCGCATGTCCTTGCTGTCTTGGATCATATCTTGTGAAATCTTGATAGTGATGCGCCGTATGTAATAAGTAAGATGCGGCGTATCTGGAGCAGAATGATCTTGATCTTATTCATCTCAGTAGACTCTTAACTTCTTGCTTGTTTTGCTCCATAATTAGTCCAAAATCGCCAAGTTTCACATAATACTTGTTTTTACCTGAGAATTACAAAAGTAAACATTAACGTATCAATTCTCACAGATAATATAATAAAACAAGTCAAATAAATAGGATAAATGATGGTAATAAAATGTACTTATTTGAGTATTCCCTCATCATCCCTGCATCCCTAACCTCAAACCTGGAAAATTTTGCAAACTCACATACACCCTAGGATTCCCTCACTACACCATAGAACACTACCACCAATCTTAATTTGAATCCATCCTCCACCTTTAGGATTTCCACATCCTTACCTCTACCAAGTTCACCACAACCTTTAGCTCTTACACTAACCCTATCACCTTCATCACCCTTTGAACTTGGCACTAACACATCATCCTCATCACTATCACCATCACGACAATCACTAATGGGTCATCCCATTCTTTATCCCCTACAACCATAACTCTTGCCTTTATAAGGCCTCACCATTGCAAGCTTATCTTGCATCTCATCTTCAAACCTCACATTTATATCATTCATCATTACCTTCAACCCCTATATCAATCACACTCAAACCTTTTAGCTACACTTCACTCTTGACAGTGATAGTTAGTCTAAGAACCTTCAACCCATAGATCATCACACTCAAACCTTACAACCTTCAACTCATCAATCATCACACTCAAACCTTACAACTACTCCTCACTTTGGATAAGTGATAGTTACTTAAACAACCTTCAACCCTCACAATCAAACAAAACCTTTCATGCACCAAAATATCCCTAACACACAACTAGGATCATCCAAACTAGAAACCTAGAACCCCGTTACCTCAACCCCGTTAGAGACATCCACCAACAATCCTGTTAGGATCACATACACCTTTTCTTTTTCCCTTTTGAAATATATCATGCATCTCATTGTCAGTGCAAACGATATATTAATCTAAACCATCCTTTCCCACATTTCCTCAAATATTAGTGCGTGTCGTTCTCATTTTTTTTACCTCCATCGAGTCTACTTTATGGCATGACTTGTCATAATAGTAATCATCAACAAACTATCCTTAACACCAATCATCTTAGGTAGATGACTATGTTGTTCAAAAGGTTTGTTAGAACTTGCCTTCCCAATGACAACTTGGAAGAAGTCATTTTGTGTGTCAGTCAATGAACGAATATCGTTCTTGATTAGTGTGATTGATTGAACAATTACACCTTAGGTTGTCGGTCGGGTTATGACACTCAAGTGTTTTTGAATTGCAATATGCATTCAATTTTTTTTGTGTCACTCACATAGTTTAACCCTTGCATGTCTTGCTATGTGTATTCTATCCCCATCATGTTGCTCCTATACTGTTATATATTATGTTGCACGAAGCTAACCCTTGATGTAGGAAAAGTCTTTGTATGAATTTGATCCATGGATCCGCTAGATACTAAGGTAAATAAACAAGGGGATTAAGTCACCATAGGGGAGCATTGAGCTAGGGGAGCTCGGGAGAATTTAAATACACAGAACGAAGTCTTTCTAATGGTGGTGATAGAAGACTTCACTTGGATGATGCAAGCTCGCCTTTCTGGGGAGAAAGGAAAATAGTTCAATAAGGGGGAGTAGAGAATGAATTCAAGGGAGCGCTCGAGGCAACTATCATTTTGATTTTACAAAAGGGGGAGAAGGGGAGTGTAAACAGGTAACTTTTACATTTTACTGTGTGTTACGGTTTACGTATTTGTCATCATCAAAAAAGGGGAGATTGTTAGTGCAAATATTACGATATTTAATCTAAACGGTTTCTTCGGTTTTAATAATGAAAAACATGTAACTTGTAATACATAACGTAAAGTGTGCAAGTTACTTGTAAATACAAATCATCAATGCATACTTACATCAACACCTCTCGACGTCTCAAGTATGCTTCAACGAAGTCGTAGATTTCCATCCCGACATAAATCACTCAAGCTATGGACAAACAAATCTACTACATCAATGCATAATTACATCAACACCTTCCGACGTCCCAAGTATACTTCAACGAAGTCGTAGATTTCCATCCTGACATAAATCACTCAAGGTATGGACAAACAAATCTACTAATTGACAAATGATCAAAGGATTATATTTTTCTAAACTTCACATTTTTAATATGACAACATTTTTTTCAAAAATATATTTTACAAATTATTTTTGAATTAAAAAGAAATGTTTTATTTCGAAAAATAAGTTTAAAAATCCCAATAGTCAATTTTCCCCCCAAAACAGCTCCAACATTCCCAAATAAACCTTCCCCACTAAAGATAAACGAAGGAGCGTCGACGATACCACTAAAGTACCGACGGCTCCACTAAATTTAGTGTAGCCGTCTAACAATTAGTGGAGTCGTGCCCCTGTAACGGCTATTTTTCCCCTTGCCTATAAATAGTGGACCATTTTACACTTTCAACTTGATTTTTTCGGTCCTTTTTCTCTGGTCTAATCCCTCCTCACTTAGATGACTTTCTTTGATCATTTGGAGAGTCTTAGTTTGTTTAAGAGTGATCCAATCATCCACTCAAGTGATCCTCTTCATTCCTCTTGATTAGCAAGAGAAGAACACAAAGTATCCAAGTAGTTACAATGTGTTGTCATCCCTCTTGATTAGCAAGAGAAGAACACAAAGTATCCAAGTAGATACAAATGAAGTGTTGTCATCCCTCTTGATTAGCAAGAGAATAACACAAAGTATCCAAGTAGATACAAAGTGTTATCATTCCTCTTCATTTGCAAGAGAAGAACTCAAGGTATCCAAGAAGATACAAGAGTTGTAGTTGTTAGGTCTTGTAACATTTGTTACACTCTTGATTGTATCATAGCATAAATCAAGATCATTTTTCTTTTGAGAGTTTGTGAGGGAAGATCATTGTGATCTTATAGAGATATTGAATATCTCTAATAGCCATTGGGCTAGTGTGTTGATCAAGTGGATCAAGGGTAGATCGAGTCAAGTGGGAGTTGATCATTGTGATCGCGTAGAGATCTTGGAGATCTCTTGAAGCCATTGGGCTTGTGTGATTAATCAAGTGGATCAAGGGTAGATCGGGTAGATCGAGTCAAGTGGGAGTTGATCATTGTGATAGTGTCGAGATCTTGGAGATCTCTTGAAGCCATTGGGCTTGTGTGATTGATCATGTGGATCAAGGGTAGATCGTGGTAGATCGGTGCTAGCTAAGATTAGCACTCGACATCTAGCTTAGTGTCGAAAATTGGATAAGCGACGTGTATGGTTTTCTCCGCCTGAAGGGAGCTTGTTGATTAGTGAAGTAACTCTCGAGTGTGGTACTCGGGGAGTGGAGTAGGGTGAAGAGGTGCTTCGTGACCGAACCACTATAAATTACCGTGTCCGGTTTGCGCCTTCTTACTTATCTCTTTACTTACATTTCATTCTTTATCGCTTTATACTTATATTTGCATGGCATTTATGTTTGTGTGGCTAGTTGCTTATGTTATGTTGATTAAGTATGTGTCATGGTTTGATTGTGCTTGTGTTGTAGTTTACTACATTCATCTCTAGATGTTAAATGACCATAGTTGACACTTTTTGTAACACCCCAACCCGACAAGGGTAAAGATATCACAAGAATGGTTCCATATCAGATCAAAACAAAGCACACATCTATAGCAATACAAGAAATCTCAAAGGTTACAAATGGAATACGGAAATTTTCAAGGTTACAAGTGCAAATACTAATTCTGAAATATAATAACTTCTAATCACTTCTAAGTCCAAAAGTAGCTTATCAAGTCTTCTAATTCCAAGATACTCTCCACCCATTCCCAGCTTCCTACTAAAACCTGCCGCAGGAAAAGAAATGCGGCTGAGCTACGAGAGCTCAGTGAACAGATATAACGATAACAAACAGTAATAGAGAATAGTACAGAATAACAGAAACAAAGGTCAAACAGATGTAATATGGTTCAAGGGATAAGTCAAAGAATAAGTATAAAGGAAAGAGAAAAGGGATAGTAATCCACCACGAGCCCAGAAACAGATCATATCATATCGTAACCATAAATCTTCAAATCATATAGAGGGGAGACCTCTCAGATAATCAGATAATATGAGGGGTGTCCTCATTCTTCAAATGGAGTAGCTAACTCCCAGATATATGTGAAAGGCGTGTATTGCACACAAGCACCAGTCACCAGACAAATCATATCAAATCATGTTAAATCCACTAAACAGAACAGATCTAGGATGCATCCATGCGCCCCCCAAACAAATACTAGCCATAACAAATATAATGCGCATATCATAATCAAAATGGGGACGTGGCGGAACATCACTCTACCGCCCTAGAGTCATGCCATTGGTGCATCAATGACACGGACATGGAACCCCCATGCCTAGTGAAATGGCTCGGGTATCAAACTAAGAGTCAGATATCATATCATAATCAGAGTGTCATATAACAAGGGTCAAATCAGATGGTCCATAACAGATGGTTCATAACAGATATATCAGAAGTAATATCAAAGGTCCAAATCAGAGTTTATCAAATCAAGGTTCATATTCAATAATCAATACATGGTTCAGATCAAAAGTCCGTTTCAGAAGTTTCTATCAAAAGTCCATTTGAACAATCCTTTAATTCATGATTTTCATAAAACGATCCTTTAAAGTAGTTTTCATAAAAATTTAGTCTTTCAAAACGGTTTTTCATAAAGCTAGTCTTCAAAATATAGTGTTCATAAACGTTAGTAACCTTTCATATAAAAGTAGTTTCGCATCATTTAAAAACATCTTTTTAAATCGATTTTTCTCAAATCATTTCCATGGTATAATTAAAAAGGTTTTCATAACATAGATTCATAACAGAGGTCATATCAAATGGAATCAATAGAGGAGGTTCAAGCAAAAGGAATCATAGCAATGGCATCAGATCAGAAACTAACGGATCAGAATATGAAAGAGATCATGAGAAACCTTATAAGGAAGGTCAGAATATCTGTACCTTATACCGCAAGTGAAAACACAACAGAACATAAAGGTCGAAAGTCAACTCCATCTTCAGCGAATCTACACGAATTCATGACCGTCTGATTAATAACTTTATTTAAATTAGATTACATATTTTAGTCGGCTTTCCATTTTTAGTAACTTTCCTTTTATAGCAGCTTTCCTCTTTAAGTAGGTCAACCATTTTAAGAAACTTTCTATATTTAGTAAGATTCTATAGTTAGTCAATTTCCCGAAATAGTCATTTAATACTTTAAGGTTTTAACAATTAAAATATTTAAGAGTTAGAATGACAATTAAAATAGTTTAGGGTTTATTATAATTAATTTATTGTCAACATATCAAAGTTTAGGGTCTAAAGAGTAAGTTACATAATTATATAGAGATGCTCATATTTGTATATTTAATCACTTCGTTTAATACTTTCATGCCATCACCCCTTTTGTGTATTACCCAAAACGTCTCAAAAGCCTTCTTTTATTCCTTTTTAACGACACAACACTCAATATAAGATTCCACTTTTCACACCCAAACGGCCTTGCCTTCTAGACACCAAAACGCATACACTCTACATCCCATTTTCTAGCTCATATGACAACACCATCTTATCACACTTACTCGCATAGCATGCCAAAACAACCCACACAGAAACACCCCATTTGAAACTAGACATAGTAACCACAACCCACCCTTTTTGACCCTTGATCAGTAACCCCATGCGACTCAACATCACCTATATTTAACCCTTGTATTCAGCCCACGACACACACCAACACTCACATGAAATCACATGTTTTGAACTACCACAACACGTACATAAAATCACACCTGTTGCATACACCCCTACATACCACGAGCCTAAAGCAGGTTTAATTTCACATTTATATATTCACTTTTCATTGTTATCTTATACATGATTAACATGCATTCTTCCAGCCTATGGGTCCCATTGATATACACACACAGAGAACACTAAATAACACCACACATGTATTGCATGAAATCACAACAAAATCAAACCTTTACCTACGTAAATATGCACGCCCCATCTGATCTTCTTTAAGGTTTAATTCCAGATTTCAAAGTCACGTTTAAAATGAGCATAGGTTTTAATATTGACTCATTATAGATTCTCTCTATCAATTCTTTTAGATTGATATTAAGTCGACACTATGGCTGTTAAACACGACTCCGAAACAGGTTTGATATACTCCTGATTTCTTTAGCAGCGTATACATACATTACCGTTTTAACGATATTCATATTCTTCTTAACATACATATTTCGATTAGTTAAACATGCTCTAATTCCGATTACATATAATACGTATATATACAACTCGAGTGAGTTTCGAAACAGAATCGAGGGAGTATACCTTAAATCGAATATAGGAATTGAAGAGATCGAAAAACAGAAAACAACACCGAACCCTTTTCGAACCCAGATACCCACTATCGAATCAATGCTATACCAGCTTAGAACGCTCAAAATCACCTTCGTATCTATACCACCACACGAGTGCAACCTGATTAGTCACACCAACTGATCATCTCACCATGATCACACCAAGCTGCCATGATCACCCTCGTTCCTACTTGATTTATATAGAGAAAATAGGGCCGCCGTCTTTTGTAGTTATTAGGGTTTTATGTGAAAATGAGATGAGACTATATGGTTGGTTATACGTGAGAGATGAAGGAAGTATGGGCTGTGAATGAGCCGAGCCCAAAGGAGGAGCGGGTGACTATTTCTTAATTAATCAAACCTTTAAAATATTTAGCATATCCTTTAAATGCATATTGTGTAAAAGTTTTAATAAATTCGGTCCCATGTAAATTGTATAGCACGTGATCTGTATGCACCAATATTAATGAAATAAATCTGTTCACTTGTGACTTTCATAACGTGTGATTTAGCTTTAAAATATTTTGTTATGTTGATTTTCATATAACTTTAGGTTTAGGATTAGTTATTTTATGTCTTGCACTTTAATTCATAATATATGGTTAAAAAAAAGATCTTAGATTATATCCGTATTGAAAGCTCAGTGACATTTCGTATTTTAGGTCGTTATAATTCTTCCCCTCTAAAAATAAAATTTCGTCCACGAAATTTGAAGTCGCAAGGTTAGACAACGTCGTAGCAAATCGTAAAAGGTCGTTGCGAACAATTCTCACGCCCGGGGAGGTTCTTCCAGAAGGATCTTCAAAACAATTGGTTTCTCATGACTCGATCAAAACAAGATGGGTTCAGATTCCTTAGAAGGAGACAAATTAGGTTGATTCAGAACAAAAGGTCCATGCAACATAAAATGGACGATAGGTGAATCTTCAGAAAACTCACATGAAATACGAACAAGATTTCAAATCAAATTGACTGTGTCAACAGTATAGAGCTCTTCAAAGAGTTTTCAAGATTCATAACTGAGGTCAACAGAATGCAGAACGAGAGTCCAAACTCATCCAGATATCTAGTGAATGGAAACAGAGTATACGCGTAGGTAGAATGAACCTAAAGTCTCACTATTCACGGATAATCCAACGGAGATCAGATTCTAAACTTCTTAGGTACTCTCCAAGATATCCTATGCCCACAACAAGTGCACGTTATATGATGTAAGTATTATCACGTTGGCCAGACGTCATAATACTGGCATCATATAAATATGCCCTCATGATGATCATACTTTATCTCAAGTCGTAATCAAAACCACCTATCTTAATCCACCTAGTACTTCTACTGTCTCAGAGGTCAACCAAAATCGAATGCCATAGTCAATAGGGAAAACAAAACTATTTGCAAGAGTATCAGAATCCCCGATTGCCTAGCAGAAGTGGGGTACGCCGTCACAAGCATCATATCTTCCACAATTCGCCAGAATCTCTCAAAACAAAGTCATCACCGAACATACGAAAGATAACACGAACTGAAATTCTTCTAGGGGACTTAATTCATAAGAGGAACTTATTACTATATAACGAAACTTAAGAGGGTCAACGGAAATGAAAGTTAGTCGCCAAAACTTCTGTCTTCATAGAATCAATTCTTCCAAGTATAGAGGGTCTGTTTCAAATGTCCGCTCATTCAACACATCTAATCTCTTCAAGTCCGGTTAATCTGTCTTCGTCTGTCCATCACTCGGGAAGTGATACCAAAATCGTGTACTTGTGTCTGGTTCATCAAGCCTCCTGCAGTTCCTCTTGGAATGTGATGGAGTATTATGGGTTTCTGGCACGATCCTTAAATCTCTTCGTCATCCAGTCTGCTTCCGCTCTCAATTCATCTTAGTACAACCAAGATGAATAAGGAAGTGAGACTGCATGTCTTCATCAGCTCCAGGTTCGCCATCTTGACTAGAATTTCTTCCTCCGCATCGCCAACACTTCTGCCTTGTAAGGAATGTCTTCACTCTTCAGGGTAGTCTTCGTTGTCGTCAACTCCAGGTCAGGCAAAGAACACCGTTGTCTCAACAAATATCCATTTCCCTTCTCAGAAGTTCTTGTGGTTGCTTCTTCAGTCCTTCAAACATTTAATGAGGTCGTCTGGTATGGAATTTAAAAAGATATAACGAATCAATCATTGGCACGCTGAATTGAAAGATGGTCATGGTAGTGATACGATTAGGTTTACGATAGTCGATATTCCAAAGTTTTCTCTTTCTTCTTCACAACTAACAGGGTATTCAAAATGAAACACTGAGGTGAACAAAATCATATTCCATCATCTTCTCCAATTTCTCAACTTCTATGGCATCATGGCCCGTCAACTGAGATTGGTTCAAATTTCATTCTACTTCTCAAACAGGAGGGAAACCCAAGAGTTCCATCGGAGAACACCAGAAAATTTTGCACAACAAAACTTCCAATGCCAACGTTTTCTAAGAGTGGATACAAATAAGTGTCAGGGGACAATCATCAATCAAATGAGACCGAGGTAAGAGTTTCCATAGCGGCGTTAAGCTTAACAGATTCGAGCGGTTAAAGGTTATCATAACAAAAGTGGGATGAAACATATTACTAAAGGTCACAAATCAGATACGGTAGTCCTTGGCAGCGTATGAGGGCCAGCCAATCCATAACTTAAAGACCTCAAAATCGAATATGTCAAAAGTAAATGGATTCGTAGGATGAGTACGGTCGCCAAGCCAGACGGGTAGTTCATATATCAAGGTCAAGTACGTGGTTCCTCAAAGTGTGGAAATAGGTAAGCGAACAATTCAAGGTGTTGGAGTTTCGATTAGCTATTTAGCATAAGTGGCAGGTAGGTTGTGAGTCATCGGTAATACGAACATCGTATAACTGTCAAAAGTGAGGCATATAGATTATCATAAATCAACATCATCATGTTCAGTTAACAATTTCACATTGAGACAAAATTATCGTCATATCCATGGCTAATAATCATCAGAGTTCTCATAGGAGTAGTAATGGACTTTGCAAGGACAGAGTAATATCAGATGATACATTTATATCCAGTACGCCATCGCCATGGAGGTTCTCAGAGTGCCCGAAGAGGCGTCAAAATGATTAACGAAAGGATCAAAGATCAGAGTCAAAATCTGAAGATGAGAATCAAATAGTGTCAGGAAATTATTATGAAATTCTCAATGCCTTCAAGATTTAATCATGTTCGAATCTTAGGTGGTGCAAAGCATAAGCTTTCACTTTCCAAAAGTGGTATCAACAGGCTCAAACAAAAGCAAGGCACGAATCAGAGTGATGCGAAAGCAATGATACTTAAACAAATGCCTTATAGTCTACCCATTCCTCATTGGTCAAAACTTACGTTCCTATAGGGAAATCTTAAAGCAAATTTTCAAAGGTTGCCTTACGAGCGCCTACAGGGAAAACTTAGTGGTCCTAACTTACACAGGCCAAGGGTAATGTATTACGAATCGCAACCTGTCTCTGATACCATAATTGTAACACCCCAACCCGACAAGGGTAAAGATATCACAAGAATGGTTCCATATCAGATCAAAACGAAGCATACATCTATAGTAATACAAGAAATCTCAAAGGTTACAAATGAAATACGGAAATTTACAAGGTTACAAGTGCAAATACTAATTCTGAAATATAGTAACTTCTAATCACTTCTAAGTCCAAAAGTAGCTTATCATGTCTTCTAATTCCAAGATACTCTCCACCCATTCCCAGCTTCCAACTAAAACTTGCCGCAGGAAAAGAAATGCGGCTGAGCTACGAGAGCTCAGTGAACAGATATAATGATAACAAACAGTAATAGAGAATAGTACAGAATAACAGAAACAAAAGTCAAACAGATGTAATATGGTTCAAGGGATAAGTCAAAGAATAAGTATAAAGGAAAGAGAAAAGGGATAGTAATCCACCACGAGCCCAGAAACAGATCATATCATATCGTAACCATAAATCTTCAAATCATATAGAGGGGAGACCTCTCAGATAATCAGATAATATGAGGGGTGTCCTCATTCTTCAAATGGAGTAGCTAACTCCCAGATATATGTGAAAGGCGTGTATTGCACACAAGCACCAGTCACCAGACAAATCATATCAAATCATGTTAAATCCACTAAACAGAACAGATCTAGGATGCATCCATGCGCCCCCCAAACAAATACTAGCCATAACAAATATAATGTGCATATCATAATCAAAATGGGGACGTGGCGGAACATCACTCTACCGCCCTAGAGTCATGCCATTGGTGCATCAATGACACGGACATGGAACCCCCATGCCTAGTGAAATGGCTCGGGTATCAAACTAAGAGTCAGATATCATATCATAATCAGAGTGTCATATAACAAGGGTCAAATCAGATGGTCCATAACAGATGGTTCATAACAGATATATCAGAAGTAATATCAAAGGTCCAAATCAGAGTTTATCATATAAAGGTTCATATTCAATAATCAAAACATGGTTCAGATCAAAAGTCCGTTTCAGGAGTTTCTATCAAAAGTCCATTTTAACAATCCTTTAATTCATGATTTTCATAAAACGATCCTTTAAAGTAGTTTTCATAAAAATTTAGTCTTTCAAAACGGTTTTTCATAAAGCTAGTCTTCAAAATATAGTGTTCATAAACGTTAGTAACCTTTCATATAAAAGTAGTTTCGCATCATTTAAAAACATCTTTTTAAATCGATTTTTCTCAAATCATTTCCATGGTATAATTAAAAAGGTTTTCATAACATAGATTCATAACAGAGGTCATATCAAATGGAATCAATAGAGGAGGTTCAAGCAAAGGGAATCATAGCAATGGCATCAGATCAGAAACTAACGGATCAGAATATGAAAGAGATCATGAGAAACCTTATAAGGAAGGTCAGAATATCTGTACCTTATACCACAAGTGAAAACACAACAGAACATAAAGGTCGGAAGTCAACTCCATCTTCAGCGAATCTACACGAATTCATGACCGTCTGATTAATAACTTTATTTAAATTAGATTACTTATTTTAGTCGGCTTTCCATTTTTAGTAACTTTCCTTTTATAGCAGCTTTCCTCTTTAAGTAGGTCAACCATTTTAAGAAATTTTCTATATTTAGTAAGATTCTATAGTTAGTCAATTTCCCGAAATAGTCATTTAATACTTTAAGGTTTTAACAATTAAAATATTTAAGAGTTAGAATGACAATTAAAATAGTTTAGGGTTTATTATAATTAATTTATTGTCAACATATCAAAGTTTAGGGTCTAAAGAGTAAGTTACATAATTATATAGAGATGCTCATATTTGTATATTTAATCACTTCGTTTAATACTTTCATGCCATCACCCCTTTTGTGTATTACCCAAAACGTCTCAAAAGCCTTCTTTTATTCCTTTTTAACGACACAACACTCAATATAAGATTCCACTTTTCACACCCAAACGGCCTTGCCTTCTAGACACCAAAACGCATACACTCTACATCCCATTTTCTAGCTCATATGACAACACCATCTTATCACACTTACTCGCATAGCATGCCAAAACAACCCACACAGAAACACCCCATTTGAAACTAGACATAGTAACCACAACCCACCCTTTTTGACCCTTGATCAGTAACCCCATGCGACTCAACATCACCTATATTTAACCCTTGTATTCAGCCCACGACACACACCAACACTCACATGAAATCACATGTTTTGAACTACCACAACACGTACATAAAATCACACCTGTTGCATACACCCCTACATACCACGAGCCTAAAGCAGGTTTAATTTCACATTTATATATTCACTTTTCATTGTTATCTTATACATGATTAACATGCATTCTTCCAGCCTATGGGTCCCATTGATATACACACACAGAGAACACTAAATAACACCACACATGTATTGCATGAAATCACAACAAAATCAAACCTTTACCTACGTAAATATGCACGCCCCATCTGATCTTCTTTAAGGTTTAATTCCAGATTTCAAAGTCACGTTTAAAATGAGCATAGGTTTTAATATTGACTCATTATAGATTCTCTCTATCAATTCTTTTAGATTGATATTAAGTCGACACTATGGCTGTTAAACACGACTCCGAAACAGGTTTGATATACTCCTGATTTCTTTAGCAGCGTATACATACATTACCGTTTTAACGATATTCATATTCTTCTTAACATACATATTTCGATTAGTTAAACATGCTCTAATTCCGATTACATATAATACGTATATATACAACTCGAGTGAGTTTCGAAACAGAATCGAGGGAGTATACCTTAAATCGAATATAGGAATTGAAGAGATCGAAAAACAGAAAACAACACCGAACCCTTTTCGAACCCAGATACCCACTATCGAATCAATGCTATACCAGCTTAGAACGCTCAAAATCACCTTCGTATCTATACCACCACACGAGTGCAACCTGATTAGTTACACCAACTGATCATCTCACCATGATCACACCAAGCTGCCATGATCACCCTCGTTCCTACTTGATTTATATAGAGAAAATAGGGCCGCCGTCTTTTGTAGTTATTAGGGTTTTATGTGAAAATGAGATGAGACTATATGGTTGGTTATACGTGAGAGATGAAGGAAGTATGGGCTGTGAATGAGCCGAGCCCAAAGGAGGAGCGGGTGACTATTTCTTAATTAATCAAACCTTTAAAATACTTAGCATATCCTTTAAATGCATATTGTGTAAAAGTTTTAATAAATTCGGTCCCATGTAAATTGTATAGCACGTGATCTGTATGCACCAATATTAATGAAATAAATCTGTTCACTTGTGACTTTCATAACGTGTGATTTAGCTTTAAAATATTTTGTTATGTTGATTTTCATATAACTTTAGGTTCAGGATTAGTTATTTTATGTCTTGCACTTTAATTCATAATATATGGTTAAAAGAGAAAAAAAAATCTTAGATTATATCCGTATTGAAAGCTCAGTGACGTTTCGTATTTTAGGTCGTTATACTTTTCATATTACGTCACACTTGATCGGGTGTTTGATACAAAAAGATTTAAGTTTTTAAATGGAAACGTATTCAGCCCCCTCCACGGTTTCCACAAAGCATGCATGTGGCATCAAAACATGTGTTAACTAATGCTATATACTTTTTTTTTTCTAAAAAAAGTAAGTAGAATTGAGAGAACTAAAAGTTATCTATAGATGGACGTACACAATGTTAGCTTTAAAGTTTTGTCATATGTGGGAATTGCAATAGCATTCAAAGTACAAGGACTAGTTTAGTCATATTGCTAAGTTAGAACTTGTAGCTTGTAATAAATACCCTCCTATGTCAATACTAGGAGGGTTGAGGATTCATTTGTAACACACGAGGTGTGTGTGTTTTCTAGACTTCTCTCTCTAGAATACATACACACCTCGGCAATCAATAAACCGAAAATTCAAAGTTAATCTTCAGTTCGAGTTTATGGTGTTTCCTCCACCTCCAAACGTGTTTCTTGGTCATATCAATTGGTATCAAGAGCAAATCTGGGAGATTCTTGGCATAACGTGGTGGGTTTTAAGGTAAAAATGTGATTTTTTGGTGTGTTCTTGATTGTTACTGTTCATCAGTAGCAGTTTTGATGCTTTGTGTTCGATTCATGTTCATAAGTACCAAATAGTTGCGTTTTTTTGTTATTCTAAAAACGTGGCTGTTTGAGTTTTATTTGGAATCGTATGCAAAAATAATGATCTAAGGTTGTGTTTGTTTGGCGTTTGTACAACTTGGCTGTTGAAGTTTTTATAACTTTTCACTCTTATCTTTGCTCTTGGATCGAAATGTGTTAAGGATGAATAACTTTTTGTGTTCTTGAATATTATATTGTAATATCCTTGATAATATTGGTCCAAGTGGTAAAAGTGGTCAGGAATACTTGCTAGTTGGTGAAAAGTTGTAAGATATCACGTGGGAAGGTACTCTAAAGTCAACAAAAGTGGCAAAATGCAGAAAAATCTCGCAATTGGCTACTGGTCTCGCAATTGGCATCCTTCTCGCAATTGAAGAATTCTGTCGCAATTGGTGTGTCTCGCAATTGGGTCAGTATCGCAATTGCCTGTTGTCTCGCAATTGACTATCGCAATTCAGCTTTGGTCTCGCAATTGGTGGTGTTCTATCGAAATTGGGGTCTCGCAATTCATCAATTGTTTCATAATTCAATTGCTATCGCAATTGGTCTTTCGAAATTCATTTCGGAATTGCCTTTTAGTCTCGCAATTGACACTGTCTCGCATTTGAAGATGACTTTCGCAATTCATGGAGTTTTCTCGCAATTGGTTTCGCAATTGGGGAGTTCTCTCGCAATTGGGGCAATTTCTCGAAATTCACCTTCATCTCGAATTTGAGTAAAATTTAAATTTGAGGAATGACTTAACGGTCAGTTTTTACGCGAGATTCAAATTCTGGTTCAAGAGTGAAAATTTTGGCCCAAAATTCAAATTTTTTGGCCAAAATTCGAATTTTTCGGGGAATTTTTGGCGTAAAAATTTATTAAACTCAAATTTTTCCAGCATCATTAGAATGTCATTTTATGGCATATTTCACACCAAAATCACAAATGAAATTATCGGACTGCACCTTCAAAATCACCACGTATAGCCGAAAAGATCCTGATCAAGATTCACAATCAAATGACAATGGTCAAATTATCAGCTGTGACTATAAGGATGATGATTCATTATTACTTATTTGAAGTTGAAGTGGAATATCTCGGGTACGTGTACTTAGTATCTTGAAGATATCGGGGTTGGTTGGATGCATGATTCTTCGAGATCCTTGTTTGGGCACTCATGGGAATAGTGATTAAGTCTTGGGTTATCTAGTTTTCATAGGTCAAGGGGAGGATGGACGACGACCTAGTTAACTATCACTTAAAGGAGATACGTTGTAGTACTCAGTGTCACACAAAGATGTGGATAATTCAAGAGAGGTTCATATACAGTTAAGGAAGGATGGATGGGTATATGAAACGACCTATGCTTTAAGGAGTTACATTGTAGTGCTCAGTATAGGTTCTTAGTCACACTATCGTGCAAGTTTAAGTCACAAGTTTGGGTTATTCTACTTCAGTCTCAAGTTCGTCATGGTGGGTTTTCTCCATCAGTAGTCACTACATGAAGCCGTTGTTTTTGATTCAGGAGGTTAGATTGGGTATATCGACATCTTCTCACGGGCTGATATGATTCCTTATAAAGGGCTTCCAGTTTGTATTTCACGTACACATCAGTATGCTGATTCTGATTAATCGTAACCAGCTGGGGAGAGAAATGTACGGGCTGATCTCTCATGGGAAAAATAACTGGGATGCATTTGGTGAGATAAAGATGTTGATACCATATTCCCCCGAACTGTAGGGCACTCAGGGCATTCAAATTATGAGGTTGTCAGTTTGGGGGAGAGCGCTAATTAGGGGAGAGCACACAGGGCACTCTGAATTAAACCCTAATTAGATTTGCTCACTTAGTTCGTCTGCAAGTAAAGAAATGGCGGCTGAGAAGATTATGCAAGCTGAACGAAGTAATGAAGTTTGAAGATCTTTCTCATGTTTTTGTATTGAATTTTACTTGTAGGGAACATTGTAAGCAATTCCCGTATGACTTCACTTTGGGGAGAGATTGTTAGCTTTAAAGTTTTGTCATATGTGGGAATTGCAATAGCATTCAAAGTACAAGGACTAGTTTAGTCATATTGCTAAGTTAGAACTTGTAGCTTGTAATAAATACCCTCCTATGTCAATACTAGGAGGGTTGAGGATTCATTTGTAACACACGAGGTGTTAGCCTTAAAGTTTGTCATATTTGGGAATTGCACTTCATTCTTTATACAAGGACTAGTTTAGACATTTAGGCTAAGTTAGTCATTGTATTCTTTGTATAAATACCCTCCTATGTCAATACTAGGAGGGTTGAGGATTCATTTGTAACACACGAGGTGTGTGTGTGTTCTAGACTTCTCTCTCTAGAATACATACACACCTCGGCAATCAATAAACCGAAAATTCAAAGTTTAATCTTTAGTTCGAGTTTATGGTGTTTCCTCCACCTCCAAACGTGTTTCTTGGTCTATACAATTGGTATCAAGAGCTAACCGGGTGGCTGCTCGTGGTGTTTTTTAAGGTGATAAAGGTGATTTTTGTTGTGTTTTATCTCGGTTTTTCTTCATCTTCTTCAACAGCCGAGTTTAGTGTTATATTTATGTTCGACTTGTGTTTGAAAGAACCCAACTGTTGCGTTTTTATCATAAAAAACGTGAGCTTTTGTGGTTTTTCTGGATTCATACGCAAGAACAAGGCAAAAAGTTGGTGTGTTCTTAGCTTCTTTGATCGAAAATCACATAATCTTTTATAAGATTTGTGTTTTTGGAATATATTGAATATCTTATTCATTGAATTATTGGTCAAAGTTGGTGGAATTGGTGAAAGACATACTGGCAAAGCATGGGGAAGAGAAAATGTAGCTAAAAGTCAAGAGTGGTTGGAAAGTTTCGAAATTGGCCACTCTCTCGCAATTGATGTCTCTCGCAATTCAGGGCCTCTCGCATTCTTGTATAAGAATTGCGATGAAATGAAATTTCTCGCAATTGACGAGTCTCTCGCAATTGCTGACTCTATCGCAATTGAGGAGTCTCTCGCAATTGCTGGGTTTCTCGCAATTGGCATGACTTTCGCAATTGCACTCCTTTCTCGCAATTGCAACAGACTTTCGAAATTGATACTGTCTTTCGCAATTCAACAATCTCTCGCAATCGAACAACTTATCGCAATTCGAAAAAAAAAACTTGAGTAAAATTTATTTTTCACAGGAGACTTAACGGTCAATTTTTACGCGAGATTCAAATTCTGGTACAAGAGTGAAAATTTTGGCCTAAAATTCAAATTTTTTGGCCAAAATTCGAATTTTTCGGGGAATTTTCGGCGTAAAAATTTCTTAAACTCAAATTTTTCTAGCATCATTATAATGTCATTTTATGGCATATTTCACATCAAAATCACAAATGAAATTATCGGACTGCACCTTCAACATCACCACGTTTAGCCAAAAAGATCCTGATCAAGATTCACAATCAGATGACAATGGTCAAATTATCAGCTGTGGCTACAAGGATGATGATTCATTATTACTTATTTGAAGTTGAAGTGGAATATCTCGGGTACGTGTACTTAGTATCTTGAAGATATCGGGGTTGGTTGGATGCATGATTCTTCGAGATCCTTGTTTGGGCACTCATGGGAATAGTGATTAAGTCTTGGGTTATCTAGTTTTCATAGGTCAAGGGAGGATGGACGAAGACCTAGTTAACTATCACTTAAAGGAGATACGTTGTAGTACTCAGTGTCACACAAAGATGTGGATAATTCAAGAGATGTTCATATACAGTTAAGGAAGGATGGATGGGTATATGAAACGACCTATATGCTTTAAGGAGTTACGTTGTAGTGCTCAGTATAGGTTCTTAGTCACACTATCGTGCAAGTTTAAGTCACAAGTTTGGGTTATTCTACTTCAGTCTCAAGTTCGTAATAGTGGGTTTTCTCCATCAGTAGTCACTACATGAAGCCGTTGTTTTTGATACAGGAGGTTAGACTGGGCGTATCGACATCTTCTCACGGACTAATATGATTCCTGATAAAGGGCTTCCAGTTTGCATTTCACGTACACAACATTATGCTGATTCCGATGAATCGTAATCATCAGGGGAGAGAAAGGTGTACATCGATGACGCAACTGGTATGTACTTCAAGTCTTACGAGTTGCTGAGGGCCTTTGATCGAGAAAAGATGGCTACAAAAAGGTTGCGACTTCAATCCCGATCATAAAAGCGGTTTTTATCACTCTGTGATAAAAATGGTACTTCATCGACAAAGGGGTTCTTTCGCAATTGAAGTGTTTTGCAATTCTTTCTCGAACATAGACTATCGCATTTTGTGAGATGAAGATGTTGATACTTCATTCCCCCGAACAGATTCAGGGCACTCAAGGCACTCATTAAATGAGGTTGTCAGTTTGGGGGAGAGCACTAATTAGGGGAGAGCACGGGAAGAGCACTCAGGGTACTCTAAATTAAACCCTAATTAGAATTGCTCACATGGTTCTTCTGCAAGTAAAGAAATGAATGCTAAGAAGATTCTCCAAGCTGAACGAAGTAATGACGTTTGAAGACTATTCTATGTGCTTATGGTTTATATTTTACTTGTAGGGAACATTGTAAGCAATTCCCATATGACTTCACTTTGGGGAGAGATTGTTAGCCTTAAAGTTTGTCATATTTGGGAATTGCACTTCATTCTTTATACAAGGACTAGTTTAGACATTTAGGCTAAGTTAGTCATTGTATTCTTTGTATAAATACCCTCCTATGTCAATACTAGGAGGGTTGAGGATTCATTTGTAACACACGAGGTGTGTGTGTGTTCTAGACTTCTCTCTCTAGAATACATACACACCTCGGCAATCAATAAACCGAAAATTCAAAGTTTAATCTTTAGTTCGAGTTTATGGTGTTTCCTCCACCTCCAAACGTGTTTCTTGGTCTATACACGAGGTGTGTGTGTGTTCTAGACTTCTCTCTCTAGAATACATACACACCTCGGCAATCAATAAACCGAAAATTCAAAGTTAATCTTTAGTTCGAGTTTATGGTGTTTCCTCCACCTCCAAACGTGTTTCTTGGTCATATCACACAATGAATTTATGATACTTGCATTATAATACATAAGTTATCTAACTATTATATTTTTTAGCAAATGACTCATATGCTTTCGTTTGTATTAAACAAGATAAATCTTTGTTAGGCTTGCATATTTATGCCAGGAGAATTTCGTTAATACGACGCTATTATCTTTGTGAAAGTTTATACTCTTTTTTTTAATCATTAGCTAATTCCTGAATCTAGAAGTGACTTATACTAGTATTATTGAAACTGAAAAAGAAAAATCATGATACTGTTTAGGATCTGTAGTATAACAATAAGCGTTGAACTTGTTATTTGTAGAATGATAGTGATATTTTTTTATTTTTTTATTTATTTATTTTTATTTTTTTATTATTATTATTTTTTAATTAATAGCTCACCACTTAATTTAGTTTGATTTGTAAGTGAAGAAACGTCTCATGTAATTTATGATGTTTAGTTTTATTGTTCTCTCAAAGGAAAATGCCCACTATCTACATTAAAATTTAAAAATGTGATATAAAACTATAAACATATATATTAAACACTTCTTTAGTTGTGCAAATATATGTTCCATTTGTTACAAGAAGTTTGATGGAACACTCATTTTACTTCGATACAAGAAGTTTGATGAAAACTCCACCTTTAGTTCACATAAATATTTGAGATTTGATGTTTCTATAATTCATTATCCGTGAGTAAATGGATATCGGACACCCAAATATTGTGACCTATTGGAATACACACAAAGAAGCACATACAACCACAAAAGTATTTAAATCAATACAAATACATTAAAAATTATATGAAAACAAATAAAGATAGTTTACATTGTTAACTTGTTGGAATTCCGCTGACAATTTTCCATGAATTCACAACGTGTGTTTTTGTGATCTATTAAAACCAAACGAGAAGGAATATGGAAATTTACTTTTTGACATTACCACAAATATGTTGCGTCTAGAATATCCGTCGTTAGTAATAAAATATTTGTAAGAGATTTCTCACAAACTATCTTTGTGTCAATAATCTGTGAGAAACTTAGAAATCTGTAAAAAGTTTTCCATTAACATTTGGTCAAAATACTAGTGTGTAATTCGTGTTGGAAATTTTCAAAGGATTTTTTTCCACAAAACCTGCCAAAAATAATAGATTTTCTAGTAGCGCGAAATTCATATAGCCTAGTTTTAAACTTGCCACTAAACATATAAAATCAACTTTTTGATCACTAGACTTTACATATTTTATCCTCAAATTGTTATTATATTAATTAAACAATTATAACGGTGGTATCATCATCATTAGGTAGATTTTCATAATTGCAATTCATCTTTCGTTTAATAAGCAAATCAACCGTTAATAACAATAGTGAAACAACATGAATATTCCAATACAAGCTATAACACCGGATACCCACACGAGGTATGGATATGGTAAAAAGGTGATTGAAAAAAACACAATAACTGAGAGGGCCTCTGTATAATAACATGAACAAAAAAACATCCTTATGCTGCGAGTGCGACACATCAACAGGCCAGAAGTTGTAGCTTGTCTGTACTTGTGGTTAATAATCATCCCAGAACCAACACAGAACGCTAATATGAGAGTTGAAGAAATAAGCATGTTGTAATGTAGCTTCTTGGTCGAGTGGCATGCTTCCAATTTGTGCATCGCGGCAAAGGCAGTGCCAAAGACAGTATATAACCCAAAGCACACAACATGAATATCTTTAATTCTTTTTGACATTTTCATCTCGATCAACCTGGGTGCACACAAAAAAAACATAAAGAAGAACGAATTAGAGACACCAAAAAAGCTTGGGTCTTAGTCTATTTCATATACCAATTTTGTTATTGAAAAGAGTAGAAAGATAAAATGCACTTACTCCATGTCAAGTGTAATTGGAGTAGGAGGCAGAAATAGAGGAGGTGGTGTTAGAGGTGGAGATGGTAGTGGAGTGTGAGTTGATATTGGCAAATACTTTGTCAAATTAGTAAGATCTGCACTATTGTTCATCGTTCTTGCTACAACGAAATATGCTAAACATTTCACTTAACGATTGTTTATATACTAGTTATTACATAAATTATTTACTTTGCTCAATTAGTTATAGTCATAAAAATGCTTTGATAATATGATTGTTTTTTGCATAAAAGGTAAGCGATTAATCAACATTATACTAATATCCTATTTGTGTAATTTGTTCTTTATCGGATGATTATCAAACACATGTAGAGAAAAACTACAACTTTTGACCTGTGGATGTGTCGCAGCATAAGGATGCTTTTTGGTTAAAATACGTACAGTTTAGTGATAAAAAAGTTGATTTCATATGTTTAGTAGCAAACTTACAACTAGGCTATATGTTTTTTGCACTACTAGATAAAATATCTTTGGTGGGTTTCTTGGTAAGAATCCTTTGAAATTTCCAACACGATTTACAATCCAGTTTTTTAAACAAATGTTAATGGAAAACTTTCTAATGATTTCTCATGGATTATTGACATAGAAATAATTTTTGAGAAATTTTTCGAGAATATTTTAAAACTAGCCACGGAATTTCTAGAAGCAACATATTTGTGGTAATGTCAATAAGTAAATTTCCATTTTCCTTTTCGATTGTTTTTAATAGATCAAAAAAACATGTCATGAATTCATAGAAAATTGTCAACGAAATTCCAAACAAGTTAGCAAAGTAAACTATCTTTATGTGTTTCAATATAATTTTTAATGTAACTGTATTGATTTATATTCTTGTGTAGTCGTATATGCTTCGTTGTGTTCCAATAAGTCACAATATTTAGGTGTCCCAATAAGTAATATGTGTGTTTAATAATTATAAAGCTACTGTAAAATTATATACCACCAGGATACTAAGAACCTCTGATAGACCAGTGCGAAAAGCAAAGACGTATTTGAAGAAACTTGGCGATAGATTGGTGAAATGTTGACGATTAGTTCCTTGTCATCGGCTATGAACAACAGATCTTCCGCTATTAACGCGGACGATATTCAACTATCTAGCATTGTAATCAAACTTCGATTTTAAACTTAATTTTGCTGTAATAGTAAATCTGTTAACGTATTCCATAATTTTATCTTAAAATGTCACAATATCTTTATCTTCCCTTATATGGTCTACCTTCAAAAAATCTTGCTCATGATTAGATTTTTATTTATTTATTTATTTTAATGTACAATGTTTGTTTATCAAACCAAATATAGTAAAGACTAAAGAGTCTTTGTCTCAATTATAAGTTTAAAACTTTTTAGGCTGCCAAAAGTGGCATATACAATACAACACTTCTATTTTGTCTTCATCTCTTTCTTTTCTAAAGATGATTTCAATCCGGCTTTATTTTTTAGATTATAAGTCATGCTTGAGTTAGTATTTAGTTAGTAACCAAAAACAAGTAATGATAACAACGAAACAGAAGATATATAAGACTAGTTCAAACACCAAATATATATATATAGAAGTCATTGTTTTCTTAACATGAAATAATTCTTTCGAAAACGACAACGCAAGATAAATTTGAGTATCCTGCAATCATCAGCGTATCATTTGGTGTGAACAAGATCACAACTCTTGGTTGTGACACTCAGGGGAACATCAAGACTAGTCAAGTTTATCAAGCAGGTTGTCCCACGATGCCTGGAAGCTGCAACTCAATCATCGGGATATGTTCAAGTACTATTGGTTGTTGCCAAATTACCATAGAACCTATGACAGTACTTACAAGATTCCGCTTCAATGTAGAGAGCAATCAGCGCAATGTGGGTAAGAAGGGTTTTAATAATTGTAGCTATGTACTCATTGTAGAAGTTGGACGGTATAACTTTTCATTGAATCTATTCAACTTGAAGAAGCAAGATCTCGAGTCGCATGACATGTTGCTAGATTGGACGGTAGGCAATACAAGCTGTCAAGAAGCTCAAAAAAAATATAGGAAGTTACTTGTGTAATGAAAAAAGCAAGTGTTTTGATGCAACTAATGGTCGGGGGTACCGTTGCACTTACTCTTGTGGTTACCAGGGAAATCCATACCTAGAAAATGGTTGTCAAGGTAATTCATTTAGTCACCAGTTCGGATATTTATACGTATTTTCAATATTCTTCTTGCTGAAATATTAGAATCATACATCTATAAACTAATAACCATATAATGAACATCAAAGCACATAGCACAACGGAATAGGATCTACAATAACATGTAACTTAATTAACTAAAAATTAAATAGAAAGCGTACCCTTTTGATTCCTAGCAAGAACAAGGAATCAGATCTACAAGAACAAGATAAACCCTAACTAGGGTTTAAAGTATGGATTGATCAAGGTGTGATCGAATAGGGCAAATAACACCACAAGCTAAAGTAAGCTTGTTACTCGTTCTTGTACACACGTAATACTAGCGTTTCAATGGAAAAAGCTAGGTTCTTGATCACAAACAAAACCCTAACTTGTATTGAAGCAAGATTGAAAATCCCAAGGTGATTGGGAGGTGATATCAATAGGCCACAAGAAGAGGAGAGGAGAAGAATAGGGTTTTTGCTTGGAACAAAATTAGGGATTAATGAACACAATGGGACTGTATTTATAGGAACCCGGTTTTCTTGTTCCCCACTCCAAGGCATCGACCCATAACCCTAAAGGGGAGGGCCGGCCTATTCTAGATCCATGGGAGGGATCTAGATCCTTCTTTCCTTCTTTTCAATATTAGTCCTTTAACGACCGTTATTGCTAATTCCATTAAGTACTAACAACCGTTAAGTATTGTTTGTGAAATGAATAAATAAAATATAAAATATATTTAATTTATTCAAACCATTGTAACTCTTACGTATTATGTGCAATCCCGAGTCTCGGGTTCGAAACCGGACATACAAATATTAATTTATATCCACAAACTCTAACAGCTCCCACTTGGATATTCATTAATATCGTAATGACATGGGCTTGTCTAGCTTAACAGATCCCAATGCCCCCAGCTTGATCGGAGTATGGTTTTCATGGAAAAACCACGTGATGATATTATCATCATACTTATCCTTTTGTTTCTAATTCCGCGTTAATATGGATATGGATCTTAGTCATTCCATAATTAACTATTCTGTTTATCGTTATTAATAATTGATCAAGATTACCAAAACATCTGAATGTCTTCCAGATAGACTTTGGGTACGGCCGTACAAACATCTTGTCAATCCTACGAGGGGCCCAGCAGTATTATACTTCAAAACAAATTTGAAGGAACAAATCATTTATTGACTACGAGCGTGACCCTCGAACTTTGCATCACCTCCGAAAATAGCCCTTATAACTACCTTTTACGGATAGCGTTAGACTACCTTACAGAAAATGAGCTACATCCTTGGCAGTCACCTGGTATCTCAAGTCTAAGGATAAATATTCATGATTTACTTAATGACAACGATCCATAAAGTATAATCATGTGGTTGGGATAAGTCCTATATTCAATTTATCCAATATTGAATATCATATGACATTGGTGTCTCAACCTTACAGTACATTCTACCAATCCTCACATTTGTCTTAGTTCAATAATATTCTCAGATTATTAATCGACAACGGACAATTTAGAATAACATAAGTTATTCACGGATTTAAACATGCAAATATAGGATACAATATTATAAATGAGAATAAACGTTATCCACACTTTATTTCATTAAAATAATATTGCTTAACATCCCTTATCTAAATACTAACTAGATCAATGCATGATATTTCTCATTAATGAATTATGCCACAAGTCATGTTCCACATACTTGTTGACAAGGCATAAATCAACTAATGTTGATCTATCGGAATTTTGAGAATACTTATTTCAACAATGAAATTCTTGTATGTGTGCATTCATCTATCTAGATATTGCCACATACTACATAAAATGCGTGACATTCTCATGCACGAATTTATGACAATTAAACTACCAAACCTTGTAGTTAAAGTATTCTAATTCTTTATGTATAATGCAACTATGCTCATATTGAGCATAACTAGTACACATGGTCTCCTAATAAGGATGAGCTCCCACCATGACTAGTATTGAGTGTCATCTCAATCTTACTAGCATCATTGTATGTAAACAACAATATGCTCTTTTAAAGTTCCCGTAAACTTTTAATATTCATCGTGTAATGTTTGACATCTACAAATCTTACAAGATTTGTCATCTATATTAACATCTTGCCATATGGTTCATATTTAGAATTTTTTTGGAGCAAATCCAGGCCGAGGATGTAAATTCTAAACCATATCCATTACACTTAGCTATCTAATAATTTTCAATTAGATACTAATGTTGTCAATCATCTTGCATCCAAGCATGATACAACAAATAACATGATGTACATGAATAATCCTTTCGTCAACCTTAGATTTATTCATGTCATATCTTTTCAAAGATATGTTACTATCTAGATTATTCTAGTAGTATATCATGTTCTTTTTAGAATCAGTTATTATTACCGCTTATGTTTATAACAATAAACATATATTCCAAGGTTTTATTTTCTAAATTTCCTTGTGAAGTTTCATTCCAAACTAAGACTTAACATATAAATGTTAATGGAATGTTACTTCCTATATGTTATACAACATACATGAAATAAGAAAATAAATATATCACACCCACTAGCTATTAGGAATATTAAGAAATATCTTATTTAATTATAAATCAGAACTAGATTTAATAACTAAAATTAAGTATATCTTCTAGATGCATGCATTAATCCATTCACAAATGATTTGCATTTTGTATACTTCTAATGATTATTTGAATTCAAATACTCCTTTCAATTACTTTTCGTCCTCGCACAAGTAATTACTCAAGAAAGAGTTTTGATATTCCATTATTAATTTCATATAAATGAAACTAATAATGACAATCATAATCTTTATACATTTAATGTGTTTAGAAAGAATTTCAATCACATTTAATTGCTTAAGTATGACTGATAATCTTTTCACATATTAAACATCTACACAAATTTATCCATTATGATTTCTACACAAGAATTTTAAATCACTAGGATTTTCATTTTCTTTGTAGAAATTCATCTCCATTCTATAGTGTTACTATAGAGTTTAAGATCAACTACGTTTCCAACTAGTTATCTTTTTGGACTACATCTTATTATTCATAGTATGAGTAATTTTCCAAATAAACATTTGCAATTTATTAACAGCATACCACGTTCCTGTAACTCATAACCCTAAACATATTCTACAAATATTTGAGATATCCTTTCGGACCTATGAAATGAGAATTCCATCATCTTTGAGATTTAACACTAACATGTTAAATCCTTATTATGATTTTGCTAGTGTATTTAGAAGATCATGTATCTTGTAATTTTATCTCATCAAGATAAAACTCCCACTTGCCTTTTGCAATTTTATAGAATATCTATAAATTCTTGGCAAATAGAGCAACACAAACTTGTTCTCTTTTGGGACTTTACAAATACATAGTGACAGTTCCTAACCTTAATTTGTTAATAGCATACTTACAAGTAGTTTAACAAATTCTGAACTTCAATTTTAAGACTTAATGTGATTGATCACATTCCATATTAAATGGCGTCTTATTAATCTTCTAGGTTGGAGTCAAATTGAGTATATCCAATCCATACTCAATTTCCTAACCTTGATTTCTTTTAGGAAGAATAGAAGATATAGTTATCTTAAATCAAACAATATAACAAGGGTTTGATTCTCCTAACTGAACATACCATAAACACTATGTATTTCATTATAATTAATATTGTAAGTCGTTCTTACAATATTTAAGATAAATATATTTCATTTTTGGCTTACCTATTTACCAACTAAATCAATTTAATGGTACAATAGATTTTCAAGCCAATTGAATGCTTTATAACATAAGTACTTCTGATCAAGTCACTTTATGTCTATGTCTTACCAAGAAGACATAACTGTTATAATCCCAATTTTCGTTATAAGTCATTAATCAACTTAATGACTCCTTGTACATGTCTTATTAAAAACATAACAAGTTAACGTCTTACTTTATTATAAGTCTTATAGTAATAAAAGACTTCATATTTATATCTTACAATATAAACATGTATAACTAAAGTAATTATGAACACCACAACTTGGTTTCAATAGTATTTCAAGTTAATTTATTACTTCATATATTTATGTCATTCCAAGAATACATAAACATTCAAATTTTGAAGTAGTATGAGATTACTTCATTTATTTATGTTATTGTAATAATACATAAATATTTATATTTGAATTAGTCTTATTATCATATTGACACTTGTTCTAATAATTATCTAATTTAGGAACTTGTAAATTAACATAGTTTCATTACATCATCCGAGGCTGATAATAATAAAAGTATGTAATTTACTTTGTTATTAATATCTAGTAATGAAAGTAGATATTAACTCCAAGTGTTCTATTATGAGAATGTGTTTAAAACACATTAGAACATTGATCTCTTACTTTACAGTCAAGAGAAACCTTCAAATCATATTTCTTTATGTTGTTGCTTGCACACAATAAAGATTTCTCCCACTTGTTCATGGAACAACATCACGTATCAGATAAACAACACGTCAATAGTTTGATTATTTGATCAATATGATTGTGTCATAGATATAAGTAGATATAGAATCACCTCGTTTAGTAAGGAAACGTACACGACTATCCTTAATACCACAAGTGTCTATAATTGGAAAGTATTTATCTCAAGAGGTTCTAGAGATAATCTGGGTTACTACCAAGACTTGTAGCTCCCACTGAATTTAAGATCACTACATGAACTCATTATTCAGTAATTACAACACAATGCTCCCACTGGGTTTGACAACATTGTAAGTGTTGCATAACCAGTAAAAGCAAATAGCGTGCTGTTTACTTTCCTACACCTTTGATGAATCCCTTACGTAACGTTACTAAGGTACTTCAAAGAATGTATTCTACTTTGTGAATGATGGAATATCCATCAATGCAATTAACTTGAAAGAATTGGGTATGCAATTTCTTCCTTAGTTAGGTCTACCATCCCCATCATTGTATGTAGCACCTTTAAATGGTTAAAGCATAATAACTAGATTAAACATTCTAGTTTGCCTTTTACCACTTTTGCGGTAATTAGTCTAGCTTCTAATTTAATAACTCCTAACCATGCAATTTCTTAAGAAATTCGTCATGAGTTATTTCTTAGAATTTAGACAATTCTAATTTTCCTATTATACCTTTCTCACTCACGAAAAGGAATAGGATTAAGTCTTACTCTTCACACGGGAAGTAGACTAGGTTTATTCTTTTCAGTAAAAATTGACTCTCTCCAAAACCCCTACGGGTGTAGATCAATTTACTACTAAAAGAATATCCCATATTTACGGTTTTAACGTTGCATTAAATACATTAAAAGAATTTTCAAAATTCAATTTTAGTATTTTTGATAATAACTTTTCAAGAAAATTAAACACCCACTGTAAAAATAAAATGTCACCATTTAATTTTCATTGAAAAATAGGATCCAAATTGACGTCGTTTCATTACATCAGCTGAGGCTGCTAGCAATGAAAGTACTCAATGAGGTACAGGTCAATCTCAATTGCCAATATCCAATTGCAATTCCTAGAATCATGGGACTTACATATTATGCCAACCTCAGTTGCAAATGTAAGCATGTTTCATCCCCAAATCTTTATGCCTTGACGCCGTTCCATCACATCAGCTGAGGCTGCTAGTAATGAAAGTTCTCAATTAAGTTAACTAATTTAGAAACATGTAAACTTGACGCCGTTTCATCACATCAGCTGAGGCTGCTAGCAATTAAAGTGCTCAATTTACCCTTTGATTCCAATTCTTTGAATCATTACATTCAGATGAGGCTGCTAGCAACGATAGAATGTCATCTTAGGTGTTTCCATATTAATTGGTTAGCATATTACTTAAATTTAAAGGGTATAATTTTGATATGTGTAATCAAAATATGTACAAAGATGTCATGCATTCATCTTTGTATCATATGTTTTCTACAAAAACTATTTACTCATTCGTGGCTTAAAATCAACAAAATTTAATTGATGGCGTTGAGAAACTTACAACATTGCCTTAAGATGCTTTGTACTTTTTCATGGTGTACTTGGTAAGTCTATTATTGACGCACATGCGAGCGGAGGGGCAAATGTCCGCCGAAGCTAATTAAAAACGCGCCCCTTTCGGATGACAATTTAATGTCAAGCCTCCTTATACCCACTTTATAGTTTGTCAATAATAGGTCCGCCGCTTCGACCACTTTTGCACAGTCGCATCAATCAATTAAAACTTTAAGATTTAAAGCTTAAAACAATTTATGTAGTAAATTATTAATTGCTAGTCTCGCCTAGGAACAAATTACAGTGCGAAGTGAACTACTATCGGCACATAAGACTTGGCAGTTAAATATTTTACTATAAAGGTTTCATAGTTATTGGGTTCATTTATTTTTTTTTATTCAAAAAATTACCCTCTTTGATGTTACAATCCATCATAATTAAACACAAAGAACAAGTAATTGAAAAAATAAATAAACACTAAATAACACATATATGATCATTAACAATATCATATAGCCACATGCAAACCTTTTGATAAATCCTATTAATTTTCTATGTGAATTTTTAATGTATCTAATTAATAAAACTCCCATTGGTTTTCGAGCTCATTGTGCCCAATGGACCACAGACGCCAAATAACTTGGCCGCGTAAGTTTTGATTAAATAGATACCACATTGCTCATAACCAATTAATTAATATATATTAGGGTCTTCCCTAATTTTAGATTTATCTTAAAACATGTAGCAAGTTAAACACATAACATTCCATGACAAAACATGCAAGATTTTGTCATGGATCTCATATAGCACTTAAAATCATGTATCACATATTTACAAGCCTATATAGTACGCAATCTTTAATTAATGACATCACATAATGTATTCATTAATTAATCCTTAAAATTGCATGCAATCCTAGGGTTTCTACAAGTTTTCTACAAAAACTAAAACCCTAAAAAATTAAATATGGGTGTCGACCCAAATAAAAAATTAGGGTTTGAAATTTAAAACCCTAAAACAATCATGATTGCATGTTATCTATTCAAACAAGATTCAATTTTTAAGGTTTTTAGTAATTAATTACATGTTAAAAACGGGCTCATGATGCCACTGTTGGAATATTAGAATCATACATCTATAAACTAATAACCATATAATGAACATCAAAGCACATAGCACAGCGGAATAGGATCTACAATAACATGTAACTTAATTAACTAAAAATTAAATAGAAAGCGTACCTTTTTTATTCCTAGCAAGAACAAGGAATCGTATCTACAAGAACAAGATAAACCCTAACTAGGGTTTAAAGTATGGATCGATCAAGGTGTGATCGAATAGGGCAAATAATACCACAAGCTAAAGTAAGCTTGTTAATCGTTCTTGTACACACGTAATACTAGCGTTTCAATGGGAAAAGCTAGGTTCTTGATCACAAACAAAACCCTAACTTGTATTGAAGCATTGTAACATCCCTCACGATGTTTCTATCTTATTGTTTCTGGAAACAACGACGTATTGCTAGACATAAAGAGATGCTTTTTAGGAGAAACGGAGGTACGATTTTCGAGAAGCTACTTTCTGAATCTGAAGGATCAACACAAATCGTCAAAATTTTCATTGAAGAGGAACTCAAAAAGGCAACCAACAATTTTAGTCCGGGCAACATTGTTGGTCAAGGAGGTTTTGGGACAGTTTACAAAGGGATTTTGTTAGATAACACTTTGGTGGCAATCAAGAAGTCGAAGCTCATTGATACAAACCAAATCGGACAGTTTGTTAATGAAGTGGTACTCTTGTCACAAATCAGCCATCCTAATATTGTGAAGCTGGTGGGATGCTGTCTCGAAACGGATGTTCCTTTACTAGCTTATGAGTATATAGACAATGAGACGTTTTACCACCACTACAACAAAAGAGAGGACGGGCGAGGGTGGTTTTGGGGGGGACACCCATGTCCCCGCCGAAAGTCGCTAAACGACAAAAACGGCGCTGAGCTGGCACAAAGTCTCGCCGACCGTTTACTAAATTTTCAACGGGACTTTTTGGCGGTGACAAGTCCCCGCCGAAAGTGGTTTCCATATTTGACGAATTTTGACCAAACTTGAAACTCTTAATTGTTCCCGGGTTTTTTTCCCGCCCTCACTTGTCCTCGCCAAAAGTTTACATGCACAGTAATACCTTTTTGGCGAGGACGTGTCCCCGCCGAAAGTGTTATCCATTTTCCCTCCGAAAAGATCACTTTAACCCGCTAATATTTTCTAGCTTTTGGCGGGGACATGTCCCTGCCAAAAGTGCTGGCGCCAATTTATCCCGCCAAATTGCAACTTTATCCCGCCAAAGTTTTAATTATATATAACCTAACCGATTATCCTCAAATCGGCAAAACACAAATAACCAAATCATTAATTCCCACAAAACACACATAACAATGGATCGTTACAAGCTGGAAGAGGAGTGGTCAATGGTTTTATCGTCGGAGGGTCTCTTTAATGAAGTTCTTAATACATATGGCTACGAAATTTATGATGAATATGGTTCTTATAAGAACATTAGCCCGTGGATGAGAGACCAGATTCTGGAATGGCTGAGGAAAAAGCCGTACTACAGAGAGATGTTGGACGCTCAAGTTGATGATGTTGGAGGAGAAAGCGCGTTTGATACCACACTTGATGATGAGGGAAATAGGATAACAAATCTTGAAGCTTTGTTTGAACATTTCATCAAGCAAAGGAAAGCAACGAAGGGAAAAGATGGTGCAAGTTCTAGCAAAGTGGGAAGTAGCAGCAAAAAAAAAAATGAATGGGCGATGTTTGTTATGGTATATGTCGTGTGTTTCGTTTGCTTGTCGAGTTGTTTCGTTTGCTTGTCGAGTTGTTTCGTTTGCTTGTCGAGTTGTTTCGTTTGAGTCTGTATGAAATGTATGTGGTTAAGAACTCTTGCGTGTTTTAAATAAAAGGTTTGCCTTTGTGTTTGTTAATTGTGATATTGTTCCTTCAGTTCCATTCTTTATGGTTACGATTATGAGTCAATGATGAGTTGCATAGTGATGAACTCAAATAAGTACATTTTATTACTATCATTTATCCTATTAATTTGACTTGTTTTACTATATTATGTATGAGGATTGATACTTAATCGTTTACTTTTGTAATTCTCAGTTGAAAACAAGCATTTGGTGAAACTTGGCGATTTTGGACTAATTAAGGAGCAAAACGTGCATAAAGTGAAGAGTCTACTGAAATGGACAAGATCAAGTCAATTCTGCTCTAGATGCGCCGCATCTTAGTCACGACATGCGCCGCATCTCTATCAAGATATCACCAGATACGATCCAAGATACAAGAGGACATGCGCCGCATCTAATCATGGAGTTACGCCGCATCTTCTGGCGGTGTACGAATATTCCTGAATATTATAATCTTGGACCCCACGCGAAGTTAAGTACATGCGCCGCATCTACTCCTTAGATGCGCCGCATCTTCCCTCAGACAGAAACTATAAATACCCCAAGGCCAGACGAATTTCGGGGGCAATTATCACAGTTTCGAAGACCGAAGCAGCAGAACCCTAGGATGAATTCAGTCAAGGAGGCAGCACAAGACACACCCAAATCAAAGATACAAGAGCTGTAAGAAGGTGCTGCATGTATTTAATTCATTAAGTAGTTTTGTTTTATTGTGTTAGCAAACTTTAATTCATCAGGATTGGTGGCTTGTGTAATGTGACAACGAAAGATTGCACTCCCTTTAATACTTGCTTTCCCATCAATTAAAGTTTATATGTTGATGTCTTTGGTTACTAATTATTAGTGCATTGATAACCTCTGTGTTTATTAGTGGCTTGCGGGCATTTGACTGCGGGACATAATGTGGCTCCCACGGTTATTACTAAATTGATCACTTAGGAATAACTTTTAGACATAAGTAATCATTAAGGGTTTACTCGCCGATAAGAATAGGACCAACGAGAAAGGGTTAACTACATACACTTCATATAAAGCTATCAATAAAACAAGTGACAATCTACTTAATCATAAGGACAACCCTCTTATTGTCTCGAGTATTTATCTGTGTACGTGTGTGCTACTTGCTGATTCGTGCCTATTGGTTTATTTTATTATTTAATTGCAAACAAACCGTGCCAGTCTCTCAGGCTGAAACCCCCTTGCGTTAGGATATTAAAATACTGATTAGAATAACGAGATAATACGTTCCACTCTTAGTGATCGACACTCTACTTACCATTATATTCATACTGACCGGGTACACTGCTCGTTAGGTGTGTGTGTTATTGATAAGTCGGCTAAATATAAATTTAAAACTTGAGTAGGCATTAAAACTGCTAAACCGCAACGACACACATCACGCGCATCAAGTTTTTGGCGCCGCTGCCGGGGAGTGAATTGTTATTATCTGTTAATTTGATTAGTATTTTAATTAGGTTTTTCTTTTTATTAGATTAATTGCATCATTGTACTATTTTGCATATTTGTTGTATTGTGTGTTAATTGTTTTCTTTTATTTTTGTGTGTTTTATTTTTGTTTTGTGTGTTTTTATTTTTGTTTTTATTTTTCGTATTTTTTCTGTTCTGCTATCGTTGTACTGTGCTAAATCAAACGATACGGCGCATCTGATCTCTCAGATACGGCGTATTGCGTTTAATTTTTTTTAATACAACGCGTTTAATTAATTCGATACGACGCATCTTTTCCCCAAGATACGGCGTATCTGTTTTTAATAAATTTTTTTTTCTAAACGTTAACGCCATACGACGCATCTGCTTTAGCAGATACGGCGTATCTATTATTTTAATTAAAAACAGTTTGCGAATTATTAAACAGATACGACGTATCGATCTCTATCGATACGGCGCATCCTTCTGAATCAAAAATCTCGTATTTTGAAACGTAACGAAAATACGGCGCATTAACTTTCGTTAATACGACGCATTTAATTTTTAATAAATATCGATTTTTGATTAATTAAATTCGATACGGCGCATTCTTAAATTCTAAAGCGGCGTATCTATTTTCTGAATAAAGTCTGATTTAATTTTAACGTATTAAGATACGGCGTATCCAACTTTTTGGATACGGCGCATCGTCTGCAGATATCAGCAACGTTTATTTTTCTAATTTCCGAACGGAAAATATTCTGACTTACCCTTATACTAGGAAGCTTTTACTTTGAAATCTTCTTGTTCTTAATTTTCAGGAACAATGTTCGATATTTTCCCATACTGGTTCGGAAGACCACAAAGAAACCTTACTATGGAAGAGTTTGCACTACTAATCGCTCAAGCTAATGAAAAAGAACATCATGAAGCAAGAAACTTTATTACTGAATTCAAAGGCAGTCATGAGCTGTTACTAAAGGAACAAAACAATATGATCAATGGTTTGGCAATTGAAGTGCACCAATTGTCAACAGTGCTTAACAAGGTTCTTTTGGTAAGGCACGATCTGAAAGGAATTACAACCAGAGGCGGAAAGTCAACCTTTCAAATCGGAGAGACACCCGAGGATGACAGTACCAAAAAAATTTCCCCTGAATCTTTATCACCCGAGCAAGAGCTACCAAAAGAGACTGATCCAGAACCTGTAATTAGAAGAGAACCTTCTGTTGAATCTAAACGATCAACACCACCTTTCCCACATAGGGCAAGGAAGGAGAAAGAAGATGCCTATCAAAAGAAATTCCTGGAGAATCTCAAGCAGCTGCAGCTAAGCATACCATTTATGGAAGCCCTAGTGCAAATGCCAAAATATGCCAAATATCTGAAAAGCTTGCTTACAAACAAGTCTAAACTCGAAGAGGCTTGCACCATAACAATGGGGAAAAGAAGCGCAGCGGCATTGCTCAATAAACTTCCGTCTAAAGAAAAAGATCCAGGGAGTTTCACTATTCCTTGTCAAATTAAAAATTTGCATATTGAAAATGCCTTAGCCGACCTAGGAGCTAGTATAAGTCTTATGCCCTCTTCTATGTATGATAAATTAGGTCTTGGTGAACCAAAACCTACTAGGATGTGCTTAGAACTAGCTGATAGGTCCATACAATACCCATTAGGAATAGCGGAAAATATATTGATAAAAGTTGATAAATTTGAATTACCTATCGACTTCGTTATCCTTGATATGCCTGAAAATTCTAGAACTCCTATAATATTAGGACGACCATTTTTAGCCACTGCTAGGGCCATGATTGATGTTTTTAATAAAAAAATAACTCTTACCATAGGAAAAGATGAGGTCGAGTTTAACATGGAACAATCTATGAGTAAAGATAATTCCGATGATGATGAATGCTATAACATCGATGTTTCTGATGACACGATTAATCAATTTACTCAGAGATTGTTAAAAAATAATTTGCTTGATTCTTTTCTGCTTAAAAATTTAGAAAACACAATTGCTATAGAAGATCAAGTTGATGAGAATACTATTGATTATAATTTAGCTGCTGATTCTGCTGTATGTAACGCGATACGGCGCATCGAAAACCTCGATGCGGCGCATCTGTCTAATGACAGCAGCGATATAATTAAAGAACAGGTTTATTCCGCTAGTGCTACTGAAATTGATAATGTTAAACCTGTGCTTAAGGATCTTCCTTCTACTTTGGAATATGCTTATTTAAACGGAAATACTAATTCACCCGTTATTATTGCATCTGACTTAACGCCAAAAGAAAAAGAGTCTCTTTTGCAGGTACTATATAAACGAAGAGGAGCATTAGCGTGGAGTATGTCTGATATTAAGGGAATTAGCCCGTCATTTTGTACACATAAAATCCTTATGGAGGATGAATTCAAGCCAACTATCCAACCTCAAAGGCGTTTGAATCCAAAAGTCCAAGATGTGGTGAAAAATGAAATTGTAAAATTGCTTGACTCCGGACTTATCTACCCAATTTCCGACAGCTCGTGGGTCAGTCCTATCCACGTTGTACCAAAAAAAGGAGGAATGACGGTAGTACTCAATGACGACAATGAGCTAATCCCTTCAAGAACTGTTACCGGATGGAGAGTTTGCATCGACTACCGCAAACTCAATGATGCTACGCGAAAAGATCACTTCCCTCTTCCATTTATTGATCAAATGTTAGAAAGATTATCAGGTTATGATTATTATTGTTTTTTAGATGGCTTTTCAGATTTCTTCCAAATACCAATTGCCCCCGAGGATCAAGAAAAGACGACTTTCACCTGCCCTTATGGAACCTTCGCCTATAGAAGAATGCCGTTCGGCCTATGCAACGCCCCTGCTACTTTCCAACGTTGTATGACGGCTATCTTCCATGATATGATAGAAGACTTTATGGAAGTCTTCATGGACGACTTTTCGGTGTTCGGTAACTCATTTAATGATTGTCTCTTTAAACTTGATAAAATGCTTGCTAGGTGTGAAGAAACTAACCTTGTTCTTAATTGGGAAAAATGTCATTTTATGGTTAGAGAGGGAATTGCGTTAGGACACAAAATTTCTGGGAAAGGTATAGAAGTCGATAAAGCTAAAATTGATGTAATTGCCAAACTACCTTACCCCACTAACGTAAAAGGCGTTAGAAGTTTTTTAGGGCACGCTGGATTTTATCGTAGGTTCATAAAGGATTTTTCAAAAATATCTAGGCCTATGACCCAATTGTTGCTAAAGGATGCAAAGTTTGATTTTTCTGAAGATTGCAAAAAGGCATTTAATATACTTAAAGAAAAACTAACTTCTGCACCCATTATAATTTCGCCGGATTGGAATCTGCCTTTTGAACTAATGTGTGATGCTAGTGATTATGCTGTTGGAGCCGTACTTGGCCAAAAGATTGATAAGAAATTTAAACCAATTTATTATGCTAGCAAAACATTGAATAATGCCCAAGAACACTACACCACCACGGAAAAAGAACTTCTAGCAGTAGTTTTTTGCATTCGATAAATTTAGATCATATCTTATATTGTCAAAAACTATGGTTTACACTGACCATTCTGCTTTGAAGTATTTGTTCAATAAACAGGATGCAAAGCCAAGACTTATTAGGTGGGTTTTATTGCTCCAAGGATTCGATATTGAAATTAAAGATAAAAAGGGTGCCGAGAATCTAGCTGCTGACCACTTATCTAGACTTGAAAACCCTGATATGGAGGTGCTTGACGAAAGGGAAATTGCTGATGACTTTCCTGATGAACACCTTATGATGATAGGAATTAAGAGCAATAATAATGGACCATGGTATGCCGACTTTATAAACTTTATTGTTGCAAATGAAATTCCAAAGGGGCTAACATCCGACGAGAAAAGAAGGTTTATAACTCGCGCTAACGAGTATATTTGGGATGAACCTTATGCCTTTAAATTATGTCCTGATAATATTATACGAAGATGCGTTGACGGTGATGACATCGCAGCAATATTGGCACATTGCCATTCAGGGCCAACAGGGGGACATCACGGGCCAGTCATCACAAGAAGAAAGATCCTGGATGCGGGATTTTATTGGCCCACTATGTTGGAGGATGCGAAAGATTATATAAAAGGATGTGATGCGTGTCAACGATCCGGAAATATTACATCAAGAAACGAAATGCCGCAAAACTATATCCATGTATGTGAAGTTTTCGACATATGGGGATTAGACTTCATGGGACCGTTTCCTGAATCTAAAGGTAATAAATATATTTTGGTTGCTGTTGATTACGTATCAAAATGGGTCGAAGCACAAGCATCTCCAACAAACGACAGCAAGGTAGTACTTAAATTTTTGCAAAGTTTGTTCTCTAGGTTTGGAATTCCTAAGGCATTGATTAGTGATAGGGGAACACACTTTTGTAATCACCATCTGGGAAGAGCCTTGCAAAAATATGGAGTATATCATAGGGTTTCCACCGCATACCATCCTCAATCCAATGGCCAAACTGAAGTAACCAATAGAGCTATAAAACGAATTCTTGAAAAAACGACTGGATATAATCCAAAAGGGTGGTCTGACAAGTTAAACGATGCTTTATGGGCATTTCGTACGGCCTATAAGACACCAACAGGATGCACTCCGTTTCGTCTTGTATACGGAAAAGCATGCCACCTACCGGTAGAAATTGAACAAAGTGCATATTGGGCTTTGACAAATTGTAATATGGATATGGAAGCTGCAACGAAGAACCGTTTCATGGAACTTAATGAACTCTATGAACTAAGAGATGAGGCCTACAAAAATACTAAGATCTACAAAGAAAGAACTAAAAGATGGCATGACTCAAGGTTACGTGGGGATAAAACGTTTACTATTGGAGAGAAAGTGCTACTATTTAATTCCAGATTAAAGATGTATCCTGGTAAACTTAAATCAAGATGGACGGGACCGTTCGTTGTCAAGAAAGTGTATCCATATGGAACTATTGAAATATGCGATAAAAATGGTTTATATATTCAAAGTGAACGGGCAACGTGTGAAGAAATACTTTGATAATAAAATTGAGGATAATGAGAACGAGGTGGTGGAGTTTGAACCTGAAGTATTGGAGTAAAGAGCTGAACGTGAGTCTAACTTGAAGACTCTGGAATAAAGACAAGTGCTTACCGGGAGACAACCCGGATTTATCTTTTAATTTTCTGTTTGTGTCGAGTCAGTCAGGCCCGCCGAAGATACGGCGCATCTCAATCCTGAGATGCGACGCATCTCCTGCAATGGTCATATCTTATTTTATTTTTCTGCATTTTTTATTTTCGAATTTAAAACTTTTTATCAGTTTATTTTAATGCGGCGCATCCCTGGTTAAGGATGCGGCGCATCTTTATTCTGATCCGTATTTATTCCAGGATCGATACGGCGTATCTTCTTCCATAAGATACGGCGCATCGACTGACCTGATGATTTTCAGTTTTAATTTTTAAGTTTTATTTTTTCCTAACTACTAATGTATTATGCAAAGTTTGAACCTTTCTTACCTTAGGTGTGTTTTAAAGCGTTGGTGGTATTATAGTTTCCTGGATTTCCTGTGGATACATCAAGTATGAAGCTTTAACGTTCTAATCCACAAGAAAGATGATTTTTGCTCTTAACTAATGGAGGATCATACCGAGCAAATCTCAGGGGAGTTTTTCTGTTCTAATTCTTTTATTTTCCAGTTTTTAACCTTTTATACAAACAACGAGGACGTTGTTTAACTTAAGTGGGGGGATTGGAGAATTAGAACACTTAACAATTACTTGTCCTAAACTTTTTCAAAAATTATGCTTAAAATGTGCTTAATATATCAAACTTAAAAATTTTTTAGCATGTTTTTGTTTAAGATCTAAGTTGCATAGCTGCACACATGACGTTATTTTCAAAAATTGTGATTTTTCAAATTCACAAATCTATGAGTGTGCCGGTGACTTGTAAACTTTAGAACTTGGCTTGTATACTATTTGAGACCACCATAATAAGTATTATTTATATAATTGGAATGACTTGTCTAAATTGGTAAAATTCTAGGATTACACCCAAATGGCCTATTATATGTTACGTGTTATTAGCTAACTACACTGGTTAGTTAACCCCCGTATAAACCCTTTTGTTACTCTCATTTTTAGAGTAAGATACCCCTAGAAAAACACTCAGAGCCATTCCTTTCGTTTCTTACACCTATGTTTAAAATGTTTCGTTACACCCTTACACCTTAGCCTACCCTGTAGATTAAGATCCGTGGTTGGTTAATTGCTATAGGCAAAGTGTGTTTCCTTACATTACCTGTGTTCGCGTGCGTAATTCATTATCTTTGGTTAGGTCGGGAAATTGCACAATGCAATTGGAGTGAAAGTAAATATTGTATATCTTTGAGTTTATTTTTCGTGTGTTTACTACTTTCACTATTATCATTATTTCTGAAGTTATGAAAAATATGGAAAAATTATCCAGAATTATCGTTATAGTGATGTGGTGAAATTTTACACATCTATCTTTATGTTCTAAAAAAAAAAAAAAAAAAAAAAATCGAAAAAATAAGAAAAGAAAAAGAAAAAGAAAAAGAGTTGGAAGTTTGTTTTAAACCAACGATGTAAAGTTATGTAAGTGGTCGATATCACCACTAGTTGTTGTATTATATTTATGGATTGAATGGGAATTGGCAGTTATGGGAACGCCAATTAAGGTTTATTCTTTGATTAAGATCTTGTTGAGTATAATTCGTGTCTACCTAAAGCGTGTGTTTCAAGTGTTAAAGCGTGAGTTATTCTATGATATGAGTCTTATTCATGGGATGGTTGGGATAGTGATTAACCACACTTAGGATTTTAATTTATTTGTTTTATTTATTTTTTATTTTACACCAATTTATATCCCGAATGTTATCCATACCCTATTCTTTATCCAACCAAACCTTTGATTTATTGAGATTAGGGATTTGAGCAATCTTAAGTATCGTGGTCGTGGATTCGGCTATGTATTTATGATTTTGTCGCCCTTTTTGATATATTATTATTGGTGAAGTTTGGACCTATCTTTAGCCTATTCGAGTTAAGGATTTGAGCAATTGCAAGTATCGTGTTCGTGGATTCGATCATGTATTTGTGATTTTGTCGCCTTTTCTGGAATTTGAGATCGATAGTAAATAAGAATAATTAACCCTTAAGCCTAAAAACCCTTTTTACCGCTTTAGACTTGTTATTCCTTAGCTTTAGTGGTGGAGATGTGTATACTTGCCAAGCTTATGATAGAATATTCGTCACGACTGGACAGTTAAACGATTAGATTTGCTTTTATCAGATTATTTTATTTTACTTCCAATTCGTTAAGTGTTTGGTTGTGTGATTATGAAATAAACGAATACATGCTTAAATATAAAAATAAATCCTAATATCTTTTAGGATACATTTTCATAAGAGAAATTCTAAGGTTTACTTGGGGACAAGTAAAGTTCAAGTGGGGGGATATTTGATGAACTCAAATAAGTACATTTTATTACTATCATTTATCCTATTAATTTGACTTGTTTTACTATATTATGTATGAGGATTGATACTTAATCGTTTACTTTTGTAATTCTCAGTTGAAAACAAGCATTTGGTGAAACTTGGCGATTTTGGACTAATTAAGGAGCAAAACGTGCATAAAGTGAAGAGTCTACTGAAATGGACAAGATCAAGTCAATTCTGCTCTAGATGCGCCGCATCTCAGTCACGACATGCGCCGCATCTCTATCAAGATATCACCAGATACGATCCAAGATACAAGAGGACATGCACCGCATCTAATCATGGAGTTACGCCGCATCTTCTGGCGGTGTACGAATATTCCTGAATATTATAATCTTGGACCCCACGCGAAGTTAAGTACATGCGCCGCATCTACTCCTTAGATGCGCCGCATCTTCCCTCAGACAGAAACTATAAATACCCCAAGGCCAGACGAATTTCGGGGGCAATTATCACAGTTTCGAAGACCGAAGCAGCAGAACCCTAGGACGAATTCAGTCAAGGAGGCAGCACAAGACACACCCAAATCAAAGATACAAGAGCTGTAAGAAGGTGCTGCATGTATTTAATTCATTAAGTAGTTTTGTTTTATTGTGTTAGCAAACTTTAATTCATCAGGATTGGTGGCTTGTGTAATGTGACAACGAAAGATTGCACTCCCTTTAATACTTGATTTCCCATCAATTAAAGTTTATATGTTGATGTCTTTGGTTACTAATTATTAGTGCATTGATAACCTCTGTGTTTATTAGTGGCTTGCGGGCATTTGACTGCGGGACATAATGTGGCTCCCACGGTTATTACTAAATTGATCACTTAGGAATAACTTTTAGACATAAGTAATCATTAAGGGTTTACTCGCCGATAAGAATAGGACCAACGAGAAAGGGTTAACTACATACACTTCATATAAAGCTATCAATAAAACAAGTGACAATCTACTTAATCATAAGGACAACCCTCTTATTGTCTCGAGTATTTATCTGTGTACGTGTGTGCTACTTGCTGATTCGTGCCTATTGGTTTATTTTATTATTTAATTGCAAACAAACCGTGCCAGTCTCTCAGGCTGAAACCCCCTTGCGTTAGGATATTAAAATACTGATTAGAATAACGAGATAATACGTTCCACTCTTAGTGATCGACACTCTACTTACCATTATATTCATACTGACCGGGTACACTGCTCGTTAGGTGTGTGTGTTATTGATAAGTCGGCTAAATATAAATTTAAAACTTGAGTAGGCATTAAAACTGCTAAACCGCAACGACACACATCACGCGCATCACATAGGTAGATCACCGCCGCTAACGAAGGTGCACGACGGTTGTTAAAGAAGCCTCGTGAAATACTTAAGTTTTGCATTACATGATAGAACTTAAGGACGGATAGGTGAACTTTCAAAAGACTTAAATGCATAGCCAAACAAAAAATTGTTATCGGTTTATACAGAAAAACACAAATTAATGAAGTCTCGGTGGTCAAGGCTATAATTGTTATCGGTTTATACAGAAAAACACAAATATATAATTGTTATCGGTTTATACAGAAAAACACAAATCAATTGCGTTAAAGAAGTCTCGTGAAATACTTAAGTTTTCACAACAACAACAACATTTTATTAAACAACAACAACAACACCAACATTACATATGAAGATTGTCCAAGTCACCTAACAGCTCACAGAGTATTGCAGCCGACTGACATGCGTGGTCGAGGTCGTCGGGATTCGTTGCCATTTCAAGTCTTGCCTCCAGCATCCTTACTCTTGTCTCTAGCACCTGCTTTTGTGATTCCAGCATGTTTACTCTTGTCTCTAGCACCTGTTTTTGTGATTCCAGCATGTTTATCCTAAGATCTTTGGCATTACAGTTTGAGCACTCTGTTGGTGCAGATCCATCACCTTGAGATGTTGAAGCAGAAGAGATTACTCGTAACTGGTCATCAAATTCACTCTTCCATATAAAATATCCATATCCATGATCTTTTTCTCTTGGCTGTTACATAATAAGGAAATGTTACGATTGTTTGAATATTTACATAAATAAAAAATGTATGATTGTTCACCTTCGAAAGAGGACATGCATAATATTTCCATCCAAAGGTATCTTCTTGATGTGATGTTCTTAGTTTTATATTTCCAGTTCCACAAGAACACATAAAAGGATTATATCGCTGCATCTCAGGTTTTGAAATTGGTGTGAAGATAAGAGGTTTGGTGTTATCAGTTGGTGATGGGGGATGAAGGTGGTGGTCGCCAGTGGTGGTGGAGCTCGATGGTGATGGAGGTGATGTTGTTGCTGTTGTTCGATCTTCAAAGAGAGAGGAGAAAAAAAAATATAGATCCGATATGCAAATGAGAGAGAGGGAGGGAATATAAGATTTTTTGGATAAGATTTTTGTAGAGATTGGATAAGATTTTTTGGATATTAAAGAGGATAAGGTTTATCATTTAGTGTCTCATGTACAACCATATCATCTCGACTCATTCGTTTAACATCTCCTGTACAACCATATCATCTCGGCTCATTCGTTTAACATCTCGTGTACAACCATATCATCTCGACTCATTCGTTTAACATCTCATGTACAACCATATCATCTCGGCTCATTCGTTTAACATCTCGTGTACAACCATATCATCTCGACTCATTCGTTTAACGTCTCCTGTACAACCATATCATCTCGGCTCATTCGTTAAACATCTCGTGTACAACCATATCATCTCGGCTCATTCGTTTAACATCTCATGTACAACCATATCATCTCGACTTATTCGTTTAACATCTCATGCACAACCATATCATCTCGGCTCATTCGTTTAACATCTCGTGTATAACCATATCATCTCGACTCATTCGTTTAACGTCTCATGTACAACCATATCATCTCGGCTCATTCGTTAAACATCTCGTGTACAACCATATCATCTCGGCTCATTCGTTTAACATCTCATGTACAACCATATCATCTCGGCTCATTCATTTAACATCTCAGATGTAACCGAGGCCACGAGTTCCAAATTCTTTTTCTGAAATCTTGTTAGTCACGAGTAAGATATAATCTACACAAATAACTGTTGTATATATGAATGAATGTTCCCGTCTAGATTTGCCATGAACACAACAAAACTCTTTTGAAACCTTGTTTTTTTCTAATGCTTTGGCCTTAGTTTTGTTTGTATTCTTTTTGTCGCTATAATAAAATTATATTCATGGCGGATTATTTAGGGGCGGATACAAGACTGAAAGTGATAACGCATTTTATAAAACTGAAAATGACTCGTAACACAAATTTTTGAGACCAATTGTTTATTTTTTAATTTTTTTTTTATTATTATTTATTTATTTATTTTTGATATATTTGATATAACTTTACACTACGCAAGAAATATCTATATATATGGTTCACTGCACGGGCACCACCAAAAACTCACCTCAGTCTCGAAGGAGCACGAATGCAAAAGCCACACATCGAAACAAAAGATCGATACGCTTAATTAGTTTAACATTAATCTCAGTATGTGGTGCATCTGAATTTTTTTCCTTGTTGTTCCTTGTAACTGCTCATGGCTAAAAACGTTGCATGCAAATTAGACTTTAGAGATCTTTGGAAAAAATTTATTTCATGCTTTTAAGAGTCTTTATTTCATGAATTAGGAGTTGAGCGTAAATTAATTCAAATTAAGATCGTGATGACCATTTAGTATTGTTTTGACTTAAGGTCAAGTAACATCTAATTTTAGTAATGTCTACATTCATTGACATTTAAACATACTTTGAAAGCTTGTTAAAATACCTTAAATTACTTATTGAAACACCATTCCACAAACTTTATCATGTTTTAAGAATTTGGTCAATACCATTAATGTGGTCTTGCATATTCGTAACTCTCTAACCATTAACTTATCTTTATAGTTGTCATACTAAATGTGATAATTAGAGGCTTATAAATAGTATTCTCATTTGTAAAGATTATTTAATATGAACTTCTTGACCCTCTCTAATTTCTCATTTCAGACAGTTGAAAATACACAATGCGGCGTTGTTTCGCAACACGTTATCGATCAATACTATAACTCTACAAGAAAGGGAGACATAGGTCGGCGACGATGAAGAAAGAACTTGGTATGATTTTGATGAAGTTGACGGTTCATTTCTATAAATCATTATTGTGATCAACTTGTTCATTGATTCATCAAGGTGCACTCAAATTGTTTCTTCCAACATGTATGTTTTATAGGTGTTTCATGATCTTTTATTAAAATTATAAATCTCAGTTGCGTTGAATAAGCATGCGGCATCACAAAATGTGTTAACTAATGCTAAATACTTTCTTCCTAGCGGTGGTATCATCATCATTAGGTAATAAAGATTTTCATAATTGCAATTCATCTTTCGTTTAATAAGCAAATCAACCATTAATAACAATAGTGAAACAACATGAATATTCCAATACAAGCTATAACACCGGATACCCACACGAGGTATGGATATGGTAAAAAGGTGATTGAAAAAAGCACAATAATTGAGAGGGCCCTTGTATAATAACATCAACCAAAAAACATCCTTATGTTGCGACACATCCACAGGTCAGAAGTTGTAGCTTGTCTGTACTTGTACATGTGCTTAATAATCATCCCAGAAACAACACAATACACTAATAACAGAGTTGAAGAAAGAAGCATGCTGTAACGTAGCTTCTTAGTTGAGTGGCTTGCTTCCAATTTGTGCATCGCGGCAAAGGCAATGCCAAAGACGGTATATAACCCAAAACACACAACATGAATATCTTTAATTCTTTTTGACATTTTCATCTCGATCAACCTAGGTGCATGCAAAAAAACATAAAGAAGAACGAATTAGAGACACCAAAAAAACTTGGGTCTTAGTCTATTTCATATACCAATTTTGTTATTGAAAAGAGTAGAAAGATAAACTGCACTTACTCCATGTCAAGTGTAATTGGAGTAGGAGGCAGAAATAGAGGAGGTGGTGTTAGAGGTGGAGATGGTAGTGGAGTGTGAGTTGATGTTGGCAAAGACTTTGTCGAGTTACTAAGATCTGCACTATTGTTCATCGTTCTTGCTACAACGAAATATGCTAAACATTTCACTTAACGATTGTTTATATACTAGTTATTACATAAATTATTTACTCTGCTCAATTAGTTATAGTCATAAAAATGCTTTGATAATATGACTGTTTTTGGCATATAAGGTAAGCGATTAATCAACATTTTACTAATATCTTGTGAGCATAACAAAAATAATGAACTAACAATAAAGAAAGTAACAACGTACATATATAAATGTTAAAAAATTATAAAGAGAAAACAATCAATCGTAGTTACTAATAAAGTTTGAAAGTTTATTAGTAACTATTAAATAATGTTTTTTTTTTTTTTTTTTTTTTTTAACTTTTGAAGGAAAGCAATATTACAAATAATCAAATGTTTTGGATATTACATTCCTGCTAAAAAGAACAAAAAATAAGTGTTTTACAATACTTTGAACACTTTTTTTTTTTTTTTTAAACCATTTGTTCATTTTCTAATTAGTTTGTTTGCAAGACACGACACTTTAATGTAATCTCAATTAATTGCTTAACTTATTTGTTCAAGACAATCATATTACCAAATCATCTTTATAACTAACCAAAGAACTACTATATAAACAATCATTAAGTGTCGGGTCTTGCTAACAAACTAAATAGAAAATGAACAAATGGTTTTAGAAAAAGTGTTTCTAATCATATAAAGTAAAAACAAGCAACCGTAGTTTATAATATAATTTGTATGTTTATTAGTTTAGATTGAGTGAGTAGCTATGTAAAGTCCACAAATTCCTGATTTAATAAAACTAAGCTTTAAAGTAAGTTTACAAAATATAGAAAAATACATTTTCTTCCTTTTAAGCAGGAATATAATATCCATAAAATTTGAAAATTTGTAATATTGCTTTCCTTCAAAGGCAAAAAAACAAGTTGCTATATCTGTAGACTTACACTTGGAGCTTAATTTTCGAAACAAGAAAAAATTGATATATATTACGATGAGTTAGCTACAAAAATACACCATCGCGACGAGAATATTATAATCTTGGACCCCACGCGAAGTTAAGTACATGCGCCGCATCTACTCCTTAGATGCGCCGCATCTTCCCTCAGACAGAAACTATAAATACCCCAAGGCCAGACGAATTTCGGGGGCAATTATCACAGTTTCGAAGACCGAAGCCGCAGAACCCTAGGACGAATTCAGTCAAGGAGGCAGCACAAGACACACCCAAATCAAAGATACAAGAGCTGTAAGAAGGTGCTGCATGTATTTAATTCATTAAGTAGTTTTGTTTTATTGTGTTAGCAAACTTTAATTCATCAGGATTGGTGGCTTGTGTAATGTGACAACGAAAGATTGCACTCCCTTTAATACTTGCTTTCCCATCAATTAAAGTTTATATGTTGATGTCTTTGGTTACTAATTATTAGTGCATTGATAACCTCTGTGTTTATTAGTGGCTTGCGGGCATTTGACTGCGGGACATAATGTGGCTCCCACGGTTATTACTAAATTGATCACTTAGGAATAACTTTTAGACATAAGTAATCATTAAGGGTTTACTCGCCGATAAGAATAGGACCAACGAGAAAGGGTTAACTACATACACTTCATATAAAGCTATCAATAAAACAAGTGACAATCTACTTAATCATAAGGACAACCCTCTTATTGTCTCGAGTATTTATCTGTGTACGTGTGTGCTACTTGCTGATTCGTGCCTATTGGTTTATTTTATTATTTAATTGCAAACAAACCGTGCCAGTCTCTCAGGCTGAAACCCCCTTGCGTTAGGATATTAAAATACTGATTAGAATAACGAGATAATACGTTCCACTCTTAGTGATCGACACTCTACTTACCATTATATTCATACTGACCGGGTACACTGCTCGTTAGGTGTGTGTGTTATTGATAAGTCGGCTAAATATAAATTTAAAACTTGAGTAGGCATTAAAACTGCTAAACCGCAACGACACACATCACGCGCATCACATAGGTAGATCACCGCCGCTAACGAAGGTGCACGACGGTTGTTAAAGAAGCCTCGTGAAATACTTAAGTTTTGCATTACATGATAGAACTTAAGGACGGATAGGTGAACTTTCAAAAGACTTAAATGCATAGCCAAACAAAAAATTGTTATCGGTTTATACAGAAAAACACAAATTAATGAAGTCTCGGTGGTCAAGGCTATAATTGTTATCGGTTTATACAGAAAAACACAAATATATAATTGTTATCGGTTTATACAGAAAAACACAAATCAATTGCGTTAAAGAAGTCTCGTGAAATACTTAAGTTTTCACAACAACAACAACATTTTATTAAACAACAACAACACCACCAACATTACATATGAAGATTGTCCAAGTCACCTAACAGCTCACAGAGTATTGCAGCCGACTGACATGCGTGGTCGGGGTCGTCGGGATTCGTTGCCATTTCAAGTCTTGCCTCCAGCATCCTTACTCTTGTCTCTAGCACCTGCTTTTGTGATTCCAGCATGTTTACTCTTGTCTCTAGCACCTGTTTTTGTGATTCCAGCATGTTTATCCTAAGATCTTTGGCATTACAGTTTGAGCACTCTGTTGGTGCAGATCTATCACCTTGAGATGTTGAAGCAGAAGAGATTACTCGTAACCGGTCATCAAATTCACTCTTCCATATAAAATATCCACATCCATGATCTTTTTCTCTTGGCTGTTACATAATAAGGAAATGTTACGATTGTTTGAATATTTACATAAATAAAAAATGTATGATTGTTCACCTTCGAAAGAGGACATGCATAATATTTCCATCCAAAGGTATCTTCTTGATGTGATGTTCTTAGTTTTATATTTCCAGTTCCACAAGAACACATAAAAGGATTATATCGCTGCATCTCAGGTTTTGAAATTGGTGTGAAGATAAGAGGTTTGGTGTTATCAGTTGGTGATGGGGGATGAAGGTGGTGGTCGCCAGTGGTGGTGGAGCTCGATGGTGATGGAGGTGATGTTGTTGCTGTTGTTCGATCTTCAAAGAGAGAGGAGAAAAAAAAATATAGATCCGATATGCAAATGAGAGAGAGGGAGGGAATATAAGATTTTTTGGATAAGATTTTTGTAGAGATTGGATAAGATTTTTTGGATATTAAAGAGGATAAGGTTTATCATTTAGTGTCTCATGTACAACCATATCATCTCGACTCATTCGTTTAACATCTCCTGTACAACCATATCATCTCGGCTCATTCGTTTAACATCTCGTGTACAACCATATCATCTCGACTCATTCGTTTAACATCTCATGTACAACCATATCATCTCGGCTCATTCGTTTAACATCTCGTGTACAACCATATCATCTCGACTCATTCGTTTAACGTCTCCTGTACAACCATATCATCTCGGCTCATTCGTTAAACATCTCGTGTACAACCATATCATCTCGGCTCATTCGTTTAACATCTCATGTACAACCATATCATCTCGACTTATTCGTTTAACATCTCATGCACAACCATATCATCTCGGCTCATTCGTTTAACATCTCGTGTATAACCATATCATCTCGACTCATTCGTTTAACGTCTCATGTACAACCATATCATCTCGGCTCATTCGTTAAACATCTCGTGTACAACCATATCATCTCGGCTCATTCGTTTAACATCTCATGTACAACCATATCATCTCGGCTCATTCATTTAACATCTCAGATGTAACCGAGGCCACGAGTTCCAAATTCTTTTTCTGAAATCTTGTTAGTCACGAGTAAGATATAATCTACACAAATAACTGTTGTATATATGAATGAATGTTCCCGTCTAGATTTGCCATGAACACAACAAAACTCTTTTGAAACCTTGTTTTTTTCTAATGCTTTGGCCTTAGTTTTGTTTGTATTCTTTTTGTCGCTATAATAAAATTATATTCATGGCGGATTATTTAGGGGCGGATACAAGACTGAAAGTGATAACGCATTTTATAAAACTGAAAATGACTCGTAACACAAATTTTTGAGACCAATTGTTTATTTTTTAATTTTTTTTTATTATTTTATTTATTTATTTATTTATTTATTTATTTTTGATATATTTGATATAACTTTACACTACGCAAGAAATATCTATATATATGGTTCACTGCACGGGCACCACCAAAAACTCACCTCAGTCTCGAAGGAGCACGAATGCAAAAGCCACACATCGAAACAAAAGATCGATACGCTTAATTAGTTTAACATTAATCTAAGTATGTGGTGCATCTGAATTTTTTTCCTTCTTGTTCCTTGTAACTGCTCATGGCTAAAAACGTTGCATGCAAATTAGACTTTAGAGATCTTTGGAAAAAATTTATTTCATGCTTTTAAGAGTCTTTATTTCATGAATTAGGAGTTGAGCGTAAATTAATTCAAATTAAGATCGTGATGACCATTTAGTATTGTTTTGACTTAAGGTCAAGTAACATCTAATTTTAGTAATGTCTACGTTCATTGACATTTAAACATACTTTGAAAGCTTGTTAAAATACCTTAAATTACTTATTGAAACACCATTCCACAAACTTTATCATGTTTTAAGAATTTGGTCAATACCATTAATGTGGTCTTGCATATTCGTAACTCTCTAACCATTAACTTATCTTTATAGTTGTCATACTAAATGTGATAATTAGAGGCTTATAAATAGTATTCTCATTTGTAAAGATTATCTAATATGAACTTCTTGACCCTCTCTAATTTCTCATTTCAGACAGTTGAAAATACACAATGCGGCGTTGTTTCGCAACACGTTATCGATCAATACTATAACTCTAGGTCGGCGACGATGAAGAAAGAACTTGGTATGATTTTGATGAAGTTGACGGTTCATTTCTATAAATCATTATTGTGATCAACTTGTTCATTGATTCATCAAGGTGCACTCAAATTGTTTCTTCCTACATGTATGTTTTATAGGTGTTTCATGATCTTTTATTAAAATTATAAATCTCAGTTGCGTTGAATAAGCATGCGGCATCACAAAATGTGTTAACTAATGCTAAATACTTTCTTCCTAGCGGTGGTATCATCATCATTAGGTAATAAAGATTTTCATAATTGCAATTCATCTTTCGTTTAATAAGCAAATCAACCGTTAATAACAATAGTGAAACAACATGAATATTCCAATACAAGCTATAACACCGGATACCCACACGAGGTATGGATATGGTAAAAAGGTGATTGAAAAAAGCACAATAATTGAGAGGGCCCTTGTATAATAACATCAACCAAAAAACATCCTTATGTTGCGACACATCCACAGGTCAGAAGTTGTAGCTTGTCTGTACTTGTACATGTGCTTAATAATCATCCCAGAAACAACACAATACACTAATAACAGAGTTGAAGAAAGAAGCATGCTGTAACGTAGCTTCTTAGTTGAGTGGCTTGCTTCCAATTTGTGCATCGCGGCAAAGGCAATGCCAAAGACGGTATATAACCCAAAACACACAACATGAATATCTTTAATTCTTTTTGACATTTTCATCTCGATCAACCTAGGTGCATGCAAAAAAACATAAAGAAGAACGAATTAGAGACACCAAAAAAACTTGGGTCTTAGTCTATTTCATATACCAATTTTGTTATTGAAAAGAGTAGAAAGATAAACTGCACTTACTCCATGTCAAGTGTAATTGGAGTAGGAGGCAGAAATAGAGGAGGTGGTGTTAGAGGTGGAGATGGTAGTGGAGTGTGAGTTGATGTTGGCAAAGACTTTGTCGAGTTACTAAGATCTGCACTATTGTTCATCGTTCTTGCTACAACGAAATATGCTAAACATTTCACTTAACGATTGTTTATATACTAGTTATTACATAAATTATTTACTCTGCTCAATTAGTTATAGTCATAAAAATGCTTTGATAATATGACTGTTTTTGGCATATAAGGTAAGCGATTAATCAACATTTTACTAATATCTTGTGAGCATAACAAAAATAATGAACTAACAATAAAGAAAGTAACAACGTACATATATAAATGTTAAAAAATTATAAAGAGAAAACAATCAATCGTAGTTACTAATAAAGTTTGAAAGTTTATTAGTAACTATTAAATAATGTTTTTTTTTTTTTTTTTTTTTTTTAACTTTTGAAGGAAAGCAATATTACAAATAATCAAATGTTTTGGATATTACATTCCTGCTAAAAAGAACAAAAAATAAGTGTTTTACAATACTTTGAACACTTTTTTTTTTTTTTTAAACCATTTGTTCATTTTCTAATTAGTTTGTTTGCAAGACACGACACTTTAATGTAATCTCAATTAATTGCTTAACTTATTTGTTCAAGACAATCATATTACCAAATCATCTTTATAACTAACCAAAGAACTACTATATAAACAATCATTAAGTGTCGGGTCTTGCTAACAAACTAAATAGAAAATGAACAAATGGTTTTAGAAAAAGTGTTTCTAATCATATAAAGTAAAAACAAGCAACCGTAGTTTATAATATAATTTGTATGTTTATTAGTTTAGATTGAGTGAGTAGCTATGTAAAGTCCACAAATTCCTGATTTAATAAAACTAAGCTTTAAAGTAAGTTTACAAAATATAGAAAAATACATTTTCTTCCTTTTAAGCAGGAATATAATATCCATAAAATTTGAAAATTTGTAATATTGCTTTCCTTCAAAGGCAAAAAAACAAGTTGCTATATCTGTAGACTTACACTTGGAGCTTAATTTTCGAAACAAGAAAAAATTGATATATATTACGATGAGTTAGCTACAAAAATACACCATCGCGACGAGAATATTATAATCTTGGACCCCACGCGAAGTTAAGTACATGCGCCGCATCTACTCCTTAGATGCGCCGCATCTTCCCTCAGACAGAAACTATAAATACCCCAAGGCCAGACGAATTTCGGGGGCAATTATCACAGTTTCGAAGACCGAAGCCGCAGAACCCTAGGACGAATTCAGTCAAGGAGGCAGCACAAGACACACCCAAATCAAAGATACAAGAGCTGTAAGAAGGTGCTGCATGTATTTAATTCATTAAGTAGTTTTGTTTTATTGTGTTAGCAAACTTTAATTCATCAGGATTGGTGGCTTGTGTAATGTGACAACGAAAGATTGCACTCCCTTTAATACTTGCTTTCCCATCAATTAAAGTTTATATGTTGATGTCTTTGGTTACTAATTATTAGTGCATTGATAACCTCTGTGTTTATTAGTGGCTTGCGGGCATTTGACTGCGGGACATAATGTGGCTCCCACGGTTATTACTAAATTGATCACTTAGGAATAACTTTTAGACATAAGTAATCATTAAGGGTTTACTCGCCGATAAGAATAGGACCAACGAGAAAGGGTTAACTACATACACTTCATATAAAGCTATCAATAAAACAAGTGACAATCTACTTAATCATAAGGACAACCCTCTTATTGTCTCGAGTATTTATCTGTGTACGTGTGTGCTACTTGCTGATTCGTGCCTATTGGTTTATTTTATTATTTAATTGCAAACAAACCGTGCCAGTCTCTCAGGCTGAAACCCCCTTGCGTTAGGATATTAAAATACTGATTAGAATAACGAGATAATACGTTCCACTCTTAGTGATCGACACTCTACTTACCATTATATTCATACTGACCGGGTACACTGCTCGTTAGGTGTGTGTGTTATTGATAAGTCGGCTAAATATAAATTTAAAACTTGAGTAGGCATTAAAACTGCTAAACCGCAACGACACACATCACGCGCATCACATAGGTAGATCACCGCCGCTAACGAAGGTGCACGACGGCTGTTAAAGAAGCCTCGTGAAATACTTAAGTTTTGCATTACATGAAAGAACTTAAGGACGGATAGGTGAACTTTCAAAAGACTTAAATGCATAGCCAAACAAAAAATTGTTATCGGTTTATACAGAAAAACACAAATTAATGAAGTCTCGGTGGTCAAGGCTATAATTGTTATCGGTTTATACAGAAAAACACAAATATATAATTGTTATCGGTTTATACAGAAAAACACAAATCAATTGCGTTAAAGAAGTCTCGTGAAATACTTAAGTTTTCACAACAACAACAACATTTTATTAAACAACAACAACAACACCAACATTACATATGAAGATTGTCCAAGTCACCTAACAGCTCACAGAGTATTGCAGCCGACTGACATGCGTGGTCGAGGTCGTCGAGATTCGTTGCCATTTCAAGTCTTGCCTCCAGCATCCTTACTCTTGTCTCTAGCACCTGCTTTTGTGATTCCAGCATGTTTACTCTTGTCTCTAGCACCTGTTTTTGTGATTCCAGCATGTTTATCCTAAGATCTTTGGCATTACAGTTTGAGCACTCTGTTGGTGCAGATCCATCACCTTGAGATGTTGAAGCAGAAGAGATTACTCGTAACCGGTCATCAAATTCACTCTTCCATATAAAATATCCACATCCATGATCTTTTTCTCTTGGCTGTTACATAATAAGGAAATGTTACGATTGTTTGAATATTTACATAAATAAAAAATGTATGATTGTTCACCTTCGAAAGAGGACATGCATAATATTTCCATCCAAAGGTATCTTCTTGATGTGATGTTCTTAGTTTTATATTTCCAGTTCCACAAGAACACATAAAAGGATTATATCGCTGCATCTCAGGTTTTGAAATTGGTGTGAAGATAAGAGGTTTGGTGTTATCAGTTGGTGATGGGGGATGAAGGTGGTGGTCGCCAGTGGTGGTGGAGCTCGATGGTGATGGAGGTGATGTTGTTGCTGTTGTTCGATCTTCAAAGAGAGAGGAGAAAAAAAAATATAGATCCGATATGCAAATGAGAGAGAGGGAGGGAATATAAGATTTTTTGGATAAGATTTTTGTAGAGATTGGATAAGATTTTTTGGATATTAAAGAGGATAAGGTTTATCATTTAGTGTCTCATGTACAACCATATCATCTCGACTCATTCGTTTAACATCTCCTGTACAACCATATCATCTCGGCTCATTCGTTTAACATCTCGTGTACAACCATATCATCTCGACTCATTCGTTTAACATCTCATGTACAACCATATCATCTCGGCTCATTCGTTTAACATCTCGTGTACAACCATATCATCTCGACTCATTCGTTTAACGTCTCCTGTACAACCATATCATCTCGGCTCATTCCTTAAACATCTCGTGTACAACCATATCATCTCGGCTCATTCGTTTAACATCTCATGTACAACCATATCATCTCGACTTATTCGTTTAACATCTCATGCACAACCATATCATCTCGGCTCATTCATTTAACATCTCGTGTATAACCATATCATCTCGACTCATTCGTTTAACGTCTCATGTACAACCATATCATCTCGGCTCATTCGTTAAACATCTCGTGTACAACCATATCATCTCGGCTCATTCGTTTAACATCTCATGTACAACCATATCATCTCGGCTCATTCATTTAACATCTCAGATGTAACCGAGGCCACGAGTTCCAAATTCTTTTTCTGAAATCTTGTTAGTCACGAGTAAGATATAATCTACACAAATAACTGTTGTATATATGAATGAATGTTCCCGTCTAGATTTGCCATGAACACAACAAAACTCTTTTGAAACCTTGTTTTTTTCTAATGCTTTGGCCTTAGTTTTGTTTGTATTCTTTTTGTCGCTATAATAAAATTATATTCATGGCGGATTATTTAGGGGCGGATACAAGACTGAAAGTGATAACGCATTTTATAAAACTGAAAATGACTCGTAACACAAATTTTTGAGACCAATTGTTTATTTTTTAATTTTTTTTTATTATTTTATTTATTTATTTATTTATTTATTTATTTTTGATATATTTGATATAACTTTACACTACGCAAGAAATATCTATATATATGGTTCACTGCACGGGCACCACCAAAAACTCACCTCAGTCTCGAAGGAGCACGAATGCAAAAGCCACACATCGAAACAAAAGATCGATACGCTTAATTAGTTTAACATTAATCTCAGTATGTGGTGCATCTGAATTTTTTTCCTTCTTGTTCCTTGTAACTGCTCATGGCTAAAAACGTTGCATGCAAATTAGACTTTAGAGATCTTTGGAAAAAATTTATTTCATGCTTTTAAGAGTCTTTATTTCATGAATTAGGAGTTGAGCGTAAATTAATTCAAATTAAGATCGTGATGACCATTTAGTATTGTTTTGACTTAAGGTCAAGTAACATCTAATTTTAGTAATGTCTACGTTCATTGACATTTAAACATACTTTGAAAGCTTGTTAAAATACCTTAAATTACTTATTGAAACACCATTCCACAAACTTTATCATGTTTTAAGAATTTGGTCAATACCATTAATGTGGTCTTGCATATTCGTAACTCTCTAACCATTAACTTATCTTTATAGTTGTCATACTAAATGTGATAATTAGAGGCTTATAAATAGTATTCTCATTTGTAAAGATTATCTAATATGAACTTCTTGACCCTCTCTAATTTCTCATTTCAGACAGTTGAAAATACACAATGCGGCGTTGTTTCGCAACACGTTATCGATCAATACTATAACTCTAGGTCGGCGACGATGAAGAAAGAACTTGGTATGATTTTGATGAAGTTGACGGTTCATTTCTATAAATCATTATTGCGATCAACTTGTTCATTGATTCATCAAGGTGCACTCAAATTGTTTCTTCCTACATGTATGTTTTATAGGTGTTTCATGATCTTTTATTAAAATTATAAATCTCAGTTGCGTTGAATAAGCATGCGGCATCACAAAATGTGTTAACTAATGCTAAATACTTTCTTCCTAGCGGTGGTATCATCATCATTAGGTAATAAAGATTTTCATAATTGCAATTCATCTTTCGTTTAATAAGCAAATCAACCGTTAATAACAATAGTGAAACAACATGAATATTCCAATACAAGCTATAACACCGGATACCCACACGAGGTATGGATATGGTAAAAAGGTGATTGAAAAAAAGCACAATAATTGAGAGGGCCCTTGTATAATAACATCAACCAAAAAACATCCTTATGTTGCGACACATCCACAGGTCAGAAGTTGTAGCTTGTCTGTACTTGTACATGTGCTTAATAATCATCCCAGAAACAACACAATACACTAATAACAGAGTTGAAGAAAGAAGCATGGTGTAACGTAGCTTCTTAGTTGAGTGGCTTGCTTCCAATTTGTGCATCGCGGCAAAGGCAATGCCAAAGACGGTATATAACCCAAAACACACAACATGAATATCTTTAATTCTTTTTGACATTTTCATCTCGATCAACCTAGGTGCATGCAAAAAAACATAAAGAAGAATGAATTAGAGACACCAAAAAAACTTGGGTCTTAGTCTATTTCATATACCAATTTTGTTATTGAAAAGAGTAGAAAGATAAACTGCACTTACTCCATGTCAAGTGTAATTGGAGTAGGAGGCAGAAATAGAGGAGGTGGTGTTAGAGGTGGAGATGGTAGTGGAGTGTGAGTTGATGTTGGCAAAGACTTTGTCGAGTTACTAAGATCTGCACTATTGTTCATCGTTCTTGCTACAACGAAATATGCTAAACATTTCACTTAACGATTGTTTATATACTAGTTATTACATAAATTATTTACTCTGCTCAATTAGTTATAGTCATAAAAATGCTTTGATAATATGACTGTTTTTGGCATATAAGGTAACTTGTGAGCATAACAAAAATAATGAACTAACAATAAAGAAAGTAACAACGTACATATATAAATGTTTAAAAATTATAAAGAGAAAACAATCAATCATAGTTACTAATAAAGTTTGAAAGTTTATTAGTAACTATTAAATAATGTTTTTTTTTTTTTTTTTTTTTTTTTAACTTTTGAAGGAAAGCAATATTACAAATAATCAAATGTTTTGGATATTACATTCCTGCTAAAAAGAACAAAAAATAAGTGTTTTACAATACTTTGAACACTTTTTTTTTTTTTTAAACCATTTGTTCATTTTCTAATTAGTTTGTTTGCAAGACACGACACTTTAATGTAATCTCAATTAATTGCTTAACTTATTTGTTCAAGACAATCATATTACCAAATCATCTTTATAACTAACCAAAGAACTACTATATAAACAATCATTAAGTGTCGGGTCTTGCTAACAAACTAAATAGAAAATGAACAAATGGTTTTAGAAAAAGTGTTTCTAATCATATAAAGTAAAAACAAGCAACCGTAGTTTATAATATAATTTGTATGTTTATTAGTTTAGATTGAGTGAGTAGCTATGTAAAGTCCACAAATTCCTGATTTAATAAAACTAAGCTTTAAAGTAAGTTTACAAAATATAGAAAAATACATTTTCTTCCTTTTAAGCAGGAATATAATATCCATAAAATTTGAAAATTTGTAATATTGCTTTCCTTCAAAGGCAAAAAAACAAGTTGCTATATCTGTCGACTTAGACTTGGAGCTTAATTTTCGAAACAAGAAAAAATTGATATATATTACGATGAGTTAGCTACAAAAAATACACTATCGCGACGAGAATTAAACAAGTTGCTTTCACTTTATAATGCTCATTTAACATTTATGCATGTACGACATTACTTTCTTTATTATTAAATCATTAATATTGTTATGTTTGCAAGATATTAGTATAATGTTGATTAATCGCTTACCTTATATGCCAGACACAATCATATCATCAAAGCAATTGTATGACCTACACAGACCCGACCTACACTTGATAGAGCACGTAGATGACCAACAAGTGATATGTTTACTACATCTACATTCATTCCCCATATCGAGACTCTCTCTATGGTTTCGTTACAACTTACCTTGTAACCGTATGCCGAGGTAACAGTTTTCTTCTGTTCCAAAAGGGTAAGGAATGGTAATGTTTCCGCATTTGTTGGAGCATTCAGGGCCAGGTAATTGTAAAGACTATAGACCGAATCCGCATGAATTGAGTAGATAGAGTTTTGTCCGAATTAAGCTAGTGTATCTTCTTTGTTATATGTTTGTTTTTTAGTAGGTAGTCCTTATTGTTCATTTGGGGTGTTGATTAATGACACCTTATGTTGTACTGTATATACTAGATTTTTAAGACTCCCAAAATCCACAAAATTTGTGGAGTCAAATGTCAAAGGTGTACGTATATATAGTTACTCAAATGTCAATCTTGTGTAGTGTAAGTGGATTCATATGCATAAAGCAGTGGCATGGGTATATCTAGGAGCTGAAAATGCTGACAGAGTGACAGAAGAAAGAACATATTGGCGACGACCAGTGCGAAAAGCAAAGGCGTATTTGAAGAAACTTGACGATAGATTGGTGAAATGTTGACGATGGGTTCCTTGTCATCGGCTATGAACAACAGATCTTCCGCTATTAACGCGGATGATATTCAACTATCTAGCATTGTAATCAAAATTCGATTTTAAACTTAATTTTGCTGTAATAGTAAATCTGTTAACGTATTCCATAATTTTATCTTAAAATGTCACAATATCTTTATCTTCCCTTATA